>JAWWNI010001434.1:0-438283 GCA_034642065.1 Darevskia nairensis | reverse complement strand
TATTCAATTGTAAATCGCCATTTTGAAGGGAGTTGCCTTTATCTTTTGTTCCCAGGCACAGTCAGAGAAGGATGCGCTAATGATCCCTCTCTAGGAGAAACAGCCTCAGGCTGGAATGCAGACTGGTGGAGGCTATAAGGAGAGAGATACCTTTGATTCTAGGTCTATTTAGAGTTAGAAGAAGATTCTGAGCCTATGCTTTGATAAGCATATGTCTTATGGAACTATTTTGATGTATCACTGTTTTGTTTTTGTACCTGTTTTGAATAAGTTCTGGTTAGTCAAGCTCTGAATCATATTTATGGGTCTGAATCATTTTTATTTCAAGAGGAGTCAGCTTTTATGCATCCAATTGCTTCAAGCTGCACACTATTACTATCTGCAATAACCACATTCATCAGTCATGGCTTCTCCCAAAGAATTCTGCAATCTGTAGTTTGCTAAGAGTGCTGAGAGTTTCTGAGAGACCCCTAATCCCTGCATAGGACGACAGATCCTGGAGTGATTTAACAATCAATCCATCTTCCTGGGAAATCTGGGAATCGTAGTTCTGGGAGGAGAATAGGGGGTCATATAACAACTCTGAACACCCTTGACTAATTATAGTCCCCAGAATTCTTTGGGGGAAGCTGTAGACTGTTTAAAGTGGTGTCACAGTGCTTGAAATGTATCGTGTGAATGCGGCTGCAGTCCGGATCCAACTAAATGTTATTATATAAATAGTCGTTATATAAATGACCCTGTTGGTGACAGGCAATCATCATCATCATCATCATCATCATCATCATAGAATCAGAGTTGGAAGAGACCCCAAGGGCCATCCAGTCCAACCCCTTGCCAAGCAGGAAACACCATCAAAGCATTCCTGACAGGTGGCTGTCAAGCCTCTGCTTAAAGACCTCCAAAGAAGGAGACTCCACCACCCTCCTTGGCAGCAAATTCCACTGTTGAACAGCTCTTACTGTCAGGAAGTTCTTCCTAATGTTTAGGTGGAATCTTCTTTCTTGTAGTTTGAATCCATTGCTCCGTGTCCGCTTCTCTGGAGCAGCAGAAAACAACCTTTCTCCCTCCTCTATATGACATCTTTTATATATTTGAACATGGCTATCATATCACCCCTTAACCTTCTCTTCTCCAGGCTAAACATACCCAGCTCCCTAAGCCGTTCCTCATAAGGCATCATTTCCAGGCCTTTGACCATTTTGGTTGCCCTTCTCTGGACACGTTCCAGCTTGTCAGTATCCTTCTTGAACTGTGGTGCCCAGAACTGGACACAGTATTCCAGGTGAGGTCTGACCAGAGCGGAATACAGTGGTATTATTACTTCCCTTGATCTAGATGCTATACTCCTATCGATGCAGCCCAGAATTGCATTGGCTTCTTTAGCTGCTGCATCACACTGTTGTCAAATTTGTGATCTACCAAGACTCCTAGATCCTTTTCACTTGTACTGCTCTCAAGCCAGGTGTCACCCATCCTGTATTTGTGCCTTTCATTTTTTTTTTGCCCAAGTGTAGTACTTTACATTTCTCCCTGCTAAAATTCACCCTGTTTGTCTAGCAGGGCTCTTATTTTGTTCTCGGTGTTGGCTGCTCAAAATTTGTTGGGAATTCAGTGGGGAACAGCAATAGGCCGAGACTGTTGTCCTGATGTCATGAACTGGCTGGACACAGAGGAATGGTGGGAGGCACCAGCTGGGGAGCCCCAAGGGAAGAAGGTTCAGAGCCTGGGGATTGGTGGCGAGACAGTGATGAATGGTCAGGGGGAGAAGACGGAGAAGACGGAGAGGTGGAGGTGCTGGAAGCCGAAGAGGTAACAAGGTTTAGTGAGCAGCAAGTGGCTGTGGCAGAGAGAAGTCCAGAATCAGAAGCAGGAGAGGAAGGAGACCAAGAGGCAGAGATGAGTCAGGCTGGTTAAGAATCACAGGGGTCTCTCCCTCCTGTTGCAACAAGCTCCTCTCCCCCCTGGTCTTCCAGGACCTTGAGAGGTATGAAGCGGGTGGTGCAAAGGCAGATACTCTGGCATAGTCTTTGATTGTTTGGGAAAGACTCAGGAGAGGAGACTTAGGCAGCTGTGGGAAGGCCTCATAGGGGCAAGACCTACTGAAGACGAGTTGCTGTCCTCATTAAGCCTGGCACTCCTGAGCAGATCCTGTTTCTTATTTATTTATTAAATTTATGTACCGCCCATCACCTGAAGATCTCAAGGTGGTTTACAAGGCAGTTTCTTCTAAGAAAGCATTATGTTCGCCCACTCACTGTGAATTATTGCTGTCACGCTCTGGCTCACTCCAGACACCTGTGATATCACCCCTGACCTCAAGTCCAAGGACTGGTTCTGAGCACATGGAACTCTGCCACCTGGAATGGCTCTCTGGACCTTATTGTTACCTGGAGAAGATCCACATGTGAATTATTTTTCCATCTCCCATATTGAAGATGGTAGTACCAGTGGTACCATGGTTGTCAAACTTAATCCGTTCCGGAAGTCCATTCCAAAACCAAAGCGTTCCAAAACCAAGGCATGCTTTCCCATAGAAAATAATGCAACATGGATTAATCCGTTCCAGACTTTTAAAAACAACCCTTTAAACAGCAATTTATAGTGGTACCTCGCCTAACGAAGATCATGTGTTCCGACGCGATCGTCGTTAGGCGAAAAAATGCGTTCGGTGAATCCCCATAGGAACGCATTGGGGAAAAATTCGTTAGTCGAAGAAATCCTATTCAAAGCGGCCACGACGTCTTTTCTTAAGTTGAAGAAATTCGTTTCCGGTGGCCATTTTGTTTTGCCGGAAGTCATTCGTTAGGCGAAAAAGACATTAGGCGAGTTATTCGTTAGGCGAGGTACCACTGTAACATTAATTTACTATCTAACGAGACCATTGATCCATAAAATGAAAGCAGTCACACAATCAATCAATCAATCAGTAGCTGAACTGGGTTCTACACGGTCACAGAAACAAAACTAAAAAGTGACAAAAACAAAATGTAAAATAAATAGCAAAAACAGACAGACTTCAGCGTAACACTCAAAACAGAAGCGTAACACTCAAATTGGAAGTGTGGCACTCAAACCGGAAGCAAAACACTCAAAATGGAGCACGGTTTCTGAAGAAAGTTCGCAAACCAGAACACTTACTTCCAGGTTTGCAGTGTTTGGGTTCCAAGTTGTTTGAGTACCAAGGTGTTTGAGAACCAAGGTACCACTGTAAATGGCATGGCCTGGGCACATGCAACCCCAGTGCGCACACTACAGCACATGTGGGGCTTTGAATCCGAATGCGTTTAAGCTCTGCAGATGCCCTGCTTTGGGCAATCCTACCCCTCCTGCCCTCATTTTCACCTGGTGCTTATTCTTCCTTCACTTGAGAAGTAGTTCGATTTGGGGGCAGGCATCTCCTCGCTCGTTTCGCAAGCTGCTCAGCTCCTTCACTGCTAAGTGAGCGCCATCATTATCTCCTCTCATTATCATCATTAGAGTAGAGAGAAGAAAAGGGAATGTGCTTGACGCAGCTGACTGTATCAAAGCGTGTTGGGCAAACATTACAGCTCAGCCCTGTTAGACAACAGATGCATGGAATCTCAAGAGATCACAGACTGGGATCATTAGTTCAAAGAGTTTTTTTTCATAACCATCCACAGTGTGTGCCTTGAGTGCATTGAAGGAGATGCGAAGAAGGGAGATTTCAGCAGGGCCAACTCACCTATCGATAGGGATGAGCAAGTCTTTTGATTTTTGGTCTGGTCACACCCAGACAAAGCGTCCCTGTCTACTGGGGCTGCATGTAGATATGAAAGGAGGCACAAAGCCCTTAGAGGATCAGGAAAGAGAAGATTAAAAGAAGCCGGAATAGCACTCTTTAAACAGCTGAAAAGCTGTTACACAGAATGGGGTGGGGAACCTTAGGTAAAAGGTAAAGGAGCCTAGGGCTTGCTGATCAGAAGGTCAGCGGTTCAAATCCCTGCGACGGGGTGAGCTCCCGTTGCTCGGTCCCAGCTCCTGCCAACCTAGCAGTTCGAAAGCACGTCAAAGTGCAAGTAGATAAATAGGTACCGCTCTGGCAGGAAGGTAAACGGCATTTCCATGCGCTGCTCTGGTTCGCCAGAAGCGGCTTAGTCATGCTGGCCACATGACCCGGAAGCTGTACGCCGGCTCCTTCGGCCAATAAAGCGAGATGAGCGCCGCAACCCCAGAGTCAGACACAACTGGACCTAATGGTCAGGGGTCCCTTTACCTTTACCTTTAAAGGACCCCTGGATGGTTAAGTCCAGTCAAAGGCGACTATGGGGTTGCGGCGCTCATCTCGCTTTCTGGCCGAGGGAGCCAGCATTTGTCAACAAACAGTTTTCCGGGTCATGTGGCCAGAATGACTAATTTGACACAACGAAACACCGTGACGGAAACCAGGGCGCACGGAAACACCACAGCAGCACCTATTTATCTCCTTGCACTGGTGTGCTTTCGAACTGCTAGGTTGGCAAGAGCTGGGACAAAGCAACGGAAGCTCACCCCGTTGCGGGGATTCGAACCTCCGACCTTCCGATCAACAAGCGCAAGAGGCTCAGTGGTTTAGACCACACCGCCACCCGCGCCCCTGGGGAACCTTAGGTGCAGGGGATGAATGTGCCCCTGCCACACCTCTCTGGTTGGAGGCAGCAATGTTTCTGAATACCAGTTGCTGGAAACCACAGGAGAGGAGAGGGCACCTGTCCTTTAATCCTGCTTGCTGGTTCCCCACAGGCATCTAGGTTATGGTTACCAGATTTTTCCCATTGAACAAGGAGTCAGTAGTGGGGATGGTGAGGCAAAAGACCCTGGGCCCAAGCACACATGCATATTGTATAAAGGTGCAAAGCCATAGCTGTCAACTTTCAGATTTGAAAATAAGGGATTTTTTCAAACTTTCGGATTTGAAAATAAGAGATGCCGCGAGGGTGGTGCAATGGCACCAAGTAGCCTCGCCACCCTGCGCTCCAGAGGCTGCGCGCGAATGGGTGAGCGAAAGAGCGAGTGCATAGACGGCAGGCAGGCTGTCTGTCTGGTTGGGCGTGAGGGTCTGGCTGCACAAGGCATGCAAGCTCCGCCCCCAGTCGGTCTCAGACTCCTTATTGGCAGCCGAGCAACGCAGCTGAGGTGCCTCCCTGGCCGGCAGGGAGGGAGAGGAGCTGCTTCCTTTGTAATCCGGGAAATTTAAGGGATATCAACAATCCGGGATAGCAGCGGGAAACGGCATTGGAATAAGGGAGTTTCCCGCAAAAAAAGGGAGGGTTGACAGCTATGCTTTGAGTTACCTTCCTGCTTGTTTTAGCCTCCTTTCCCTCCCCCAGGATCGCATCTGTCTCTACCCACTGCTGCCATTAATGGCGCCAGCTGGGGAGGGGAGCGCCTGTCAATCAACCCATCCGCCACCTCTTGTCTCTTCTCCCACCTGAGAAAAATTTATAACTGCTTTGACAAGTTTCTCATTGAAACAGTTGTACCCGCCCACCTGCATTTGCCGAAGATGCCTCCCCGGGATGTCAGTTACATCACCCTGCTGAGATGTCTTTGTTCATACAGCAGCGTCTGATTCAGAATTCACAATTGGAGTTTCGTTTCTGGAAAGAGAGGGGCTGGCAGATCTGCCCAAATACATCCGGAAAGGGCCGTCTGGGTGCAGTATCGCCGGATATAGGATGGGAAAGGATCCATTGAGCTATCACCATGGCTGGCGATACCCGCTGATGCTGTTTATCTGCTGCTGTCATAATATTGTTAAAATATCATTTGGATGGTGGTTTTACGGATGCAATATACTACAGTGAAATATCTTATTTTGATATGTTGCAAGTGGCTTGTGGGTGTAGCCCCAGTGTTCCAGAATAGATTGTAAGAGGGTGCAAGCAGGCACAGAGGGATCTCACAACTCTGGGGCTTAATATTAATGGACACACTGAGAAACCATGCTTTTTATCAGTTTTCTTAAAGGTAAAGGTAAAGGAACCCCTGACCATTAGGTCCAGTCGTGTCCAACTCTGGGGTTGCGGCGCTCATCTCGCTTTACTGGCCGAGAGCCGGCGTACAGCTTCCGGGAGATGTGGCCAGCATGACAAAGTCTCTTCTGGCAAACCAGAGCAGCGCACAGAAACGCCGTTTACCTTCCCGCCAAAGCAGTTCCTATTTATCTACTTGCACTTTGACGTGCTTTCGAACTGCTAGGTGGGCAGGAGCTGGGACCAAGCAACGGGAGCTCACCCCATCGCAGGGATTCGAACCGCCGACCTTCTGATCAGCAAGCCCTAGGCTCTGTGGTTTAACCCACAACGCCACCTGGGTCCCTTAGTTTTCTTACATTTTACAAATTGTTCCATTTCTTACTAACAAAGAACACACAATTTTTTTTTAAAGGAAAATAATAAAAAAGGAAGAACATCCATTCATCCATAAATCCATAAGTTCTTAAAAGAAAACTTATTCCACCATATTCTTACTGTAATTTCCAATTACTTAGCTTTCCCAACAGACTTCCGTCTTCCTGCATGCGGGTCGAACTTTTCAACCGACCTAGCATAGTCTTATTACATATGCAACATCAGTAGGAACATGGTTATGGGCCTCCAAAGACTCATGGCAACTTATGGAATGATACTTTTGATTACAACCTGAAATGACTTATTAGTAAAATGTGATTAAATAGATATTTGGTTATTTCTGGGGGTTGGGGATTGCTGCATATTGACTGTGTCTTCTTGTACGAATATTATTATTATTATTATTATTATTATTATTATTATTTAAACATTCCCACCTCCCTCCCAAACTGGAGAGAGAGAGAGAGAGAGAGAGAGAGAGAGAGAAGAAGAAGAAGAAGAAGAAGAAGAAGAAGAAGAAGAAGCAGCAGCAGCAGCAGCAGCAGCGTTTGGATTTGATATCCCGCTTTATCACTCTCCGAAGGAGTCTCAAAGCGGCTAACATTCTCCTTTCCCTTCCTCCCCCACAACAAACACTCTGTGGGGTGAGTGGGGCTGAGAGACTTCAGAGAAGTGGGACTAGCCCAAGGTCACCGAGAGAGAGAGAGAGAGAGAGAGAGAGAGAGAGAGAGAGAGAGAGAGAGATTTGAGATTCCACTGGCAGATGAGGGTTTGGGCTCAGATCCATAAGATTTCCAATCACAGGATTGATCTGCAGTTCATCTTTTCCGTTACTTGAAATTTCATCTTTGCATCTTCGTTCCCCGCCTTGCCACAGCCTGCTGTGAAAAAGTCCCCAATTAAGGGCTTCTTGCAAACTCAGCATCCTACCTTTTTCAGCCTCACACTTCCTCTGAATCATTAGCTTAATTGGTTACTGGATGCTGCCTGATGCAGCCCCTTTTTGAGCTCTCCCTGGGTACCTCTCTATTCGCCATGGATCAGAGATGATGAAGAGGGATTAAAAATCCCCCGCTTGATAAACATCACTTGACCGAGCCAAAATCACATAACTCTTTAACAGAAAATGAAATTATGAACATCTTTCTCATTATTTACTCATTTGAATATTGTTTTTTCTTGACTCATCTTTCCAATGATGTGAACCCTGTAGAACACAGTGACCTTTTTACAGTGTCTCTTTGAGAGCTGGATTCTGTTTATTTAGTATCCAAAATCCTCTAAGCTTTCCTGCACTTCAATGTTGCGCTAAATGACTAGGGTTGCCATCTATCCTGAAGTATTTTTGGGCGCAAGCGAGCAGGTGACTTGCAGGGCGATCACCCCGAAAACACTCAAAAAAGTCTGGATTTTTACTTCTTCAAATATGGCAACCCTATGGTTTTTGGATCGGGTGGCTGTTCACAGGATTAGGGATTATATATCTGTTAATCCAGCAACACCTGGGAACCTGGGGTCAAAGAACAATGGTCAAGACAAGTGTGATGACAGAGAAGGGCAGGGATAGGAAACCTGCCATCCTTCAGATGTGGTTAGACTACAGCTCCTATAATCCCCAACCACTGGCCATCTGTAGGAGTCTAGTCCCCCGCTTGATCACACAGTAAGCTTAGTTAATTAAAAAGGATGATTGATTGTCAAAACAACAGATAGCTCCAGGCGGCTCCAACACAGCCTTCCTGGCATCATCAATCACGATGACCCTTCTGAAGACCCCTTCCGGTTACAGAAGATATTGAACTTTCTCACTTTGCGCCTCTTGCTTTGTTTCCGGTCTAACAGCCCTCCCCTTAGCTGACTCTTAGGAGGGATTGGATCAGCTCCAATCTCTTCCTATTCTGACAAACTGCTTCCTTCTCTGTTCATGCCAGTTTGCACTTCTCAAGAGCGTTGGCTGGGTTCTGACCCGCTCTCAGACATTCCCTTATCAACCGGCATTCCAAGGGGTGGGGGAGTTGGCACTAGCCGATGGCAGTTAACCCTCTCTGTTCCTGGCTGCTTTCTTCAGCTGGTTGCAAACCTTCCCTGGGAGCTGACTCATTCATGACACCATCCTGGCTAGGGCTGGTGGAAGTTGGATTCCAAAGACACCCAAAGGTTCCCCATCCCTGCTGTAGCAGGACCAGCAGGGACAATGAGTGGAACAGGAACAGAACAAGGTGCAAATCCAGTGAGCACTCAGCAGATGTACCATTGCCCGATCAAACACATTCTCGTATGCGATCTTGCATAACGTACACATTTTTGCAAGCAATACAATGCATTTTTAAGCGTCATTTTCACTAATACGTTTTAATGCATGCCTTCCCCTAACATGCACACATTATCTGGTTGGAGAACTGAACCACAACATTTAGAAATGCACCAATGTTAAAGGATAGCCGTACTTCAGTTCATGTATTGTTTTGGGAAGTGCAGATCAGTGTGAACTGGGACCCAGTGCTTCCCCTGTTCCCTATGCTTCAGCCAAGCAAGCTGTGAAACTGCAGATCTAGCCATTTCTGAGTAATATTGACTGTAGCTGCAGGGAATCCATCTGGGGCTTCCACTGCTGAGACTTCGAGCTCCCTGAACTTTACCCAGCAAGCCTTTTTTTTGCCTCCGATGTTTGGTCCTCAAAGCCAATTAACTCTCAAGGACCATGTCAGGGATGCTAAACCAAGCTGTGTTGCCGCTGCAAGCAAATAAATAGTGTATTGAAAAATGAGAGGGTGCAGAGGATGAGGCTGTCTCTGGTCCAATTAGTGAGTAAGAAAGAGATGCTCCAACTGTCCCCATCTACTATAGTCTGGTACCTGTCCCTGATGAATTGCTAGTTATATTTAGCTTTCCGGGGAGATATGAGGAATGCATTTTTAAAACCATTTGTGTGAGTTTTTAGAGATGTCATTCTTCGTAAACAGGTATCTAGCCTCAGCATACAGACAGCATCAGCAGGCAACACCGGGAATGTGTACTGAGAATACATGACCTGGGTCACCATTTAATCTCCCCACCCACCTGCCCTGGGTTCTAATCAGCACTGGGCAACTTCTAGCAATGGAGCTGTTTTAATTTCCCACAGTGCTCTGGAACAACATGGCACCGAGGCACTGTGGGTAACTAAATTGCTGGTGGTTTTCAGGTTCAGGGCCTTGTAAGATGTGTGCGTGGTTGTGTATGGTGACTGTCATTTATTTCCCCCCACAATGCTGTGGAGTGATGCTATATCTGGGGCATTGTGGGTAATGAAATAGCAGTTCTCCACTGCCTGGTGCTGTTCAGCATTTTGCTGCGACAGACAGATAAGCCCACCAGAGCCCACTGAAAAGGTGTGTGTGTGTGTGTGTGTGTGGTTACCACCATTTTATTTACCCACAGTGTTGTAGGGCACTGTAGAAGAAGAAGAAGAGAGTTTGGATTTGATATCCCGCTTTATCACTACCCGAAGGAGTCTCAAAGCGGCTCACATTCTCCTTTCCCTTCCTCCCTCACAACAAACACTCTGTGAGGTGAGTGGGGCTGAGAGACTTCAGAGAAGTGTGACTAGCCCAAGGTCACCCAGCAGCTGCATGTGGAGGAGCGGAGACGCGAACCCGGTTCACCAGATTACGAGTCTACCGCTCTTAACCACTACACCACACTGGCTCTCACCACACTCTGTAGATAATTAAAATAGCAACCACCATTTTATCTGTCAAGAAGAGCTCCACAGTGACCAGAGCAGACAACAACACTCGCCTGCAGCACTGTCTGAATGAAAATGGAACCAAAATGAGACACATTCAGACCTATTTTTCATTTATTCTTAATTTCTAGGGTTCTGCTATACTCTTTTCCATTAGCATTAACTTTTCCTCTTGCTGATCTCCCTCTCAGATTTATGACTCAACTTGTCCTTCTGAAGCGATCATTGGGACTGAATGCTGATGGACCGGCAACAAATCTTCAGTCAATTATCCATAACAGCTCTGACTTTTCTCGCTTGCGATCTGACTGAAAGGCCAAACAAGACATTAACTCCTTGAATAACTCGGCATCTCCGTTTCCTGGCAGTTCTGTTAAGTCCTTCTCTTCCAGGAATTCTTTCCTCGCGTTGATTTGAGGAGAACCAAAGAAGGACATTAGAAACAAAAAAAGAGAATGTGGGGTTGGATTCTGGGTCTCTATATGAGACATTAGAGTGAAATGAGACCCCAATATGGTTTCTGTGAAGGAAGCCTCTGAGCTCCATCTGGGCTTTTGCATCAAAGGGGGCTTTGAAGTATCTTGCCAGGACTATCACCAGAGACCATTCTAGACATCACAGTGGGGAATCCATGACTGGAAACCTCAGTGTTTGTCTTCAAAGCTGAATACCTGAACTCAAGAGTTGGCCTTCTGTTGATGGCCCACACACTACACGGCAACCACCAATATGAGACATCCTGGACCTCTTCCTCTTCAGGGTCACCACCTGCTTCCCTGCTCCCCAGCCTCTCACTCTGGTCCATACAATAGCAGTGGTGAGAAGGAGGAGCGTAGATGCCTCTGCCTTCTTGCTCACTGGCTAGAAGAAGAAGAAGAAGAAGAGTTTGGATTTGATATCCTGCTTTATCACTACCCAAAGGAGTCTCAAAGCGGCTAACATTCTCCTTTCCCTTCCTCCCCCACAACAAACACTCTGTGAGGTTCATTGCTCCATGTCCGCTTCTCAGGAGCAGCAGAAAACAACATTTCTCCCTCCTCTACATGACATCCTTTTATATATTTGAACATGGCTATCATATCACCCCTTAACCTTCTCTTCTCCAGGCTAAACATACCCAGATCCCTAAGCCGTTCCTCATAAGGCATCGTTTCCAGGCCTTTGACCATTTTGGTTGCCCTCCTCTGGACACGTTCCAGCTTGTCAGCATCCTCCTTGAACTCTGGTGCCCAGAACTGGACACAGTATTCCAGGTGAGGTCTGACCAGAATACAGTGGTACTATTACTTCCCTTGATCTAGATGCTATACTCCTATTGCTATACTCCTATTGATGCAGCCCAGAATTGCATTGGCTTTTTTAGCTGCTGCATCACACTGTTGACTCATGTCAAGTTTGTGGTCTACCAAGACTCCTAGATCCTTTTCACATGTACTGCTCTCAAGCCAGGTGTCACCCATCCTGTATTTGTGCCTTTCATTTTTATTTTTATTTTGTCCAAGTGTAGTACTTTACATTTCTCCCTGTTAAAATTCATCTTGTTCGCTTTGGCCCAATTCTCTAATCTGTTAAGGTCATTTTGAAGTGTGATCCTGTCCTCTGGGGTATTAGCCACCCCTCCCAATTTGGTGTCATCTGCAAACTTGATCAGGATGCCCTCAAGCCCATCATCCAAGTAATTGATTAAGATGTTGAATAAGACTGGGCCCAAGACATAACCCTGTGGCACCCCACTAGTCACTTCTCTCCAGGATGAAGGGGATCCATTAATGAACACCCTTTGGGTTCGGTCAGACATGGCTGCATTTATCAAGTGATGGGGAAATGTGTGTGATTCTACCCTTAGGAAGGGTTATTACAGGATGGTCTGAGAACTTGTCCAAATCTCCAGCAACCTTTGTTTATTCCTCCCACCTTTTCTAACTCCTTCCAGTTTCAAACATATTTTAATTTTAACTTGCAACAAAATTACCATTTATATCAGGTGAGCACTTGTGAATAACAAGGATGGCTGACGGCAGCCTTTTGTGAATAATCCCATCCACCCACCGCCGAGAAGTGGCCATTCCTGTTGTCATCTGCTGCGACAAATGTCTGAAAGATCGGACTCCTCTCCTTTGCAAAGCTTTATAACGCTGCTCTGCATTATTAAAGGAAGGGTCATTATTAAAGGAAGGGCCTCCCCTGTTGGCTCTTCCTCTGAGATAGAACAAAAGTGGATTGTGAGGGTGATAGCAGTTTGGTATGAAGCTCAGCAGATATATAATAAGAGGGGGCGGTGGTGTTACAGCAAAATGGGCCATCTTTCTTGCAACCCCCCCCCCCAAACCCAAGCCAGTATTGTATGAAATCTCTTCCTCAGTTGCTGGCACTGTCCAAAGTGGAATATTATTCATTTTGATGCTCCCCGATGTGAGACATAAAGGGAAAATTAGTTTCACTTGCTTGAGTTAAGCACTGCCATTCCGGGTTGCCATTTCATATTTCACTAGGACGGGAAAGACACATTTGCAAGTCGCAATGGTTCCTCTCTTTTCTTGAGACCAAGGAAGGCCACAGGGAATTAGATCCACGTTCATTACAGCAAGAACATCAGTAAAGTCAGATCAGTCTTGTCCAAAGAGGATATGAATGCTTGCATACAACTCAAAACTATATTCTGGCCTTTGATCTCTGCCCTAACTCTTTTCACTTTTCACAAATTCTCATCTGATATAAATGGTAATTGGGGTGTTGGACGAGATGGACTCTTCTTATGTTCTTGTGTCCTTATCACCAATTGGGATGGTGAACTTGGAAAAGGACAGTTGCCGCACAGTGTTAGATTATTTTTTGTAATTTGTTCTTTTTTTAAAAAAAAAAAAAAGGTAGAGTTGCTTGAAACGTGGCTCACTTCCTTGTGTTTTCTTATCACCACTTATAAATGCCATCTCCAACTCCTCAAAAGATTCCATCTCCCGATTGAAGTGCAGAGTGTTTGAGGACCGGGACATTCGCAGGGAAACCAAAATGCTTGTTTACAAAACTATTGTACTACCAACCTTACTAAACGGCCTCGGTCCTGTATACCTGAAGGAGCGTCTCCACCCGCACCGTTCAGCCCGGACACTGAGATCTAGCGCCGAGGGCCTTCTGGTGGTTCCCTCCCTGCGAGAAGCAAAGCTACAGGGAACCAGGCAGAGGGCCTTCTCGGTAGTGGCATCCACCCTGTGGAACGCCCTCCCATCCCATGTCAAAGAGATAAATAACTACCTGACATTTAGAAAACACCTGAAGGCAGCCCTGTTTAGAGAAGTTTTTAATGTGTGATATTTTAATGTATTTTAGTGTTTGTTGGAAGCCGCCCAGAGTGGCTGGGGGGACCCAGCCAGATGGGCGGGGTACAAATAATAAATTATTATTATTATTATTATTATTATGCTTGTGAAATGTGGACCACTTATAAACACCACCTCCAACTCCTCAAAAGATTCCGTCAACCGTGTCTCTGGAAATTTTTACACATCACTTGGTAAGACAGGAAAACTATTATCAGTGTACTGGAAGAAGCAAAGATCACCAGTGTTGAAGCAATGATTCTTCAACATCAACTTTGTTGGACTGGTCATGTTGTGCGGATGCCTGATGATCGTCTTCCAAAGCAACTACTCTATTCTGAACTTAAAAATGGAAAGTGTAACACTGCTGGTCAACAAAAGAGGTTCAAGGACTCTCTCAAGGCAAATCTTTAAAAATGTAGTATGAACACCAACAACTGGGAAACACTGGCCTGCGAGTGCTCCAGCTGGAGAACAGCCTTTACCAAAGGTGTTGTGGGCTTTGAAGACGCTTGAAGACGAAAGGGAGAAACATGTTAAGAGGAAGGCACGCTTGGCAAACCCTCACCAATGTCCCCACTGTGGAAGGATGCATGGATCCAGAATTGACCTCCACAGTCACTTATGGACTCACTGCTAAAACTGTGTTTATGAAAGACAATCTTACTTGACTACGAGTGATCGAAGAAGAAGAAGAAGAAAAATAAAAATTAAAGAAGAATAAAATAATATGCATATTTGTGCAAGAATCAGTGAGAGGGGAGGTTTTTGTGTATGGAACATATGACAAGCAATTGACATGTCCACCTGTCTTGGCTCAGCCTTCTTCAGTCTGCGAGTCCCTCTGGCTGTATATATCTATGGCTGCACCGTTGAGCTGGACAGGGGCAACTCCTGCCAATATTAGCTGATCTAGAGGAGGCTGTTTGCTTAGCTCATCTCCACCACCAGCCTGTGTTTAATAAAGCAAAGACATGTTTTCTTTGCCGCCTGTCTAATTTATTTTTGAGAGATCGCAGACAGCAGGTTTGAGGGCTTGTCTGCGTGCTGGGAAATGATAAGGCGAGGGCGGTAGGGAGCAAAGGGAAGGAAAACCGACAGATAGAGCTGGGTGATATCTGAGTGGCTCCAACAAGGCCATCTAACCTGCCCATCTGTTATCCAGGCCGACCTGGGCAACATCCAAATCAATTCAGGGCATGGGACTAATGTCGAATTAGGGTTTTTGAAACTGATGGGAACAGGAGTGCCAGGTTCTCCAGAAGATCAGGGTGGCATGATGCGATGATGTTGCTTGATGTCCTCTGAATATTGAGGGGGCCCGGCCCCCTAAAAACACAACCAGGGGGCTGAAACTAGCTTAACCTCTTGAAGTTGGCGCCTATGGATTGGAGGTCAAGGAAGCACTGCCACCCTACCCTGCCAACCATGATTGGAGAGGAGAGAGCAGGAAGAATATTGACTCTTCCAACATTCAGCACTGCTGGTGGACCCTGAGTTCTAGTATTATGAGAGAGGGAGAGGGAGAGAAGCTCTTCTCTATCCACTCATTCCACATTGTGCATAAAGCAGTCCACACCTCCACTAGCTTGTTGTTGTTGTTGCTTAGTCGTTTAGTTGTGTCCGACTCTTTGTGACCCCATGGACCAGAGCACACCAGGCACTCCTGTCTTCCACTGCCTCCCGCAGTTTGGTCAGATTCATTGTTGGTAGCCTCGAGAACACTGTCCACTAGCTAGCACACAAATAAAGGTATATTGTATTATCTCAATGGGATCCCACCCCAACCCAGACTTTGGATCTCTTTGGAACATCCTATTGGATCAAACCATTAACCTCTGATTGATGATTTCGAAGGACTGGGTCCAGCATCACTTTCGCTGTGTGTGTGTGTGTGTGTGTGTGTGTGCGCGCACGCGCGTGCACCAGTATCCATACTCAGCAGAGCTACCCTAGTGGCCAAAATTGTGGAAACCTTTTGGAAAAAGTGTATTTCTGAGGTTTGATGGCTCATAACACCTATTGGCTCTCTAAACACTCATGCTCATTGGCTACATTCATATGAAGGAAAGCTGCTGCATATCAAGCTAAGCAAGTTGTGCTTCCCTTTTTTTCCTGGTTATTTGGCTACAACTTTTTATAGAATACAGATAATTGAACAAGCATTGCTGCGTTACATTCTTCATTAAATTATCTTTCCATAGATATATAATTTTATGGTATTACTTCAAAAAAGGTATGAGCCATTAGATCTCAGAAATACACTTTCCCCAAAAGGTTTCCACAATTTTGGCCACCAGAGGACATCTCAACGCATCTCCTTCCTTGGAAGTGTCTTCAGGGTTCAAGGTACGCACAGTAGGCAATAAACACTCATGGATACCATAAAGATTCAGTCAGGCATAAAAGCATATTGGTAGCAAATATATAAAGACATTCACCATTGCCGTGGTCAAGGCATGTTTAGAGTCCAACAAGAGTCCAAGACTCTTTCTCTGCTCCTCTCAAGACACAAGCAAGAGACTCATAACAAGTTACACAGAACCATTGTTTTCAGTACTTCCTGTAACACTGCACATGTCCAAAGAACAGTTCCCACAGAAAATGTCCTTGCACAGACAAAACAATCTCAGTCTTTACTGCTTCTTGAAACTTCTTCTCTGTTCTGCTCTGTTTCTGGAACAAATGATTCTCTCTCACACACAGAAAGAATATCCAACACATATAATATATATGACATGGTTATGTTTTCCATTCTTTCTTGCATCGGCACTCAGGTATTTCCCACTGCGATCTTGCTCCTTTATATTCACCCTCTGACCGCGGAAGGTCATTTATCTTCCCCTGCACACGTTGAAATGAATAGGCTCTGAATAGCAGCACGAGAGGAAGGACTCCGGCAACAAAGCCAAATGAGGTTACCACAGCACAATTAGATTACGCCCAAACTGCCCTAGTCAAATGAGGAACAGAGAGATGGAGCACATCATTCATTCAGGCAGGATGCTCATAGATGGGCAGTGGTAGGGCATATGGTGCCCGTGGATGAGCACAGGAATAATATGCAATAATATTTGGAGGGGGCAATGAGGGGCGTCACAATGCAAATAAGGAGATGGGAGCAAATTTGGTTTAGCTTGCACAAACAGCAGATGAGACGGGGGAATTGTCCCTGAGCTGAACCACTGCGCACAACAGATGGATAGAGAAATGTTTTTTTTTCCCCTCCTCATCTCGTAACACCAGAACTCATGGAAGCTGAACGTTGCAAGATTTGGGACAGAGGAAACTTGTTCAAACAGTGCAGAGTTAAGCGATGGAATTTGCTCCCACGGAAGGCAGTGAAGGCCACCAGCCTAGATGGTGTGCTGGTCCTGTGGGGTATCCGAAAGGCGAGGTCTAAGTCCGGTCCGTGGTCAGAGGTACAACGTAAAGGCAGTCCGTGATAACTGAAGCAGGGTGCAGGGCAGGGAGTCAGGCACAGTCGGGAACAGGTAGGCAAGCAGGGAACCAGGGCGGGTCAGGAGCTCAGGCAGGAAAGCAGGACAGGTTTCAAGCAGGAACACTGGCAGGAACTGGTCAGCAACGATGTTGCTCCTGCAACTTGGGGCTGGGGCTGGCTGGCTTTTATCTGCCCCGAGGCAGAGGGCGGCCCCGATCCTCTGGTGACTCGCCTCTCCTGGCTTGGAGGCGAGCACTCCTCCTGCGGGAACTCAGTTCCCTTCGCCTCTCTGCCCTGAGCCTCTGCAGCTCAGGAGAGGCTGGAGGGTTACCGGACCCAGAGGCAACCTCAGCTTCCCCTGGCAGGGCTGGGAGTGGAGCACCTGCAGGCAATGGGTCCTCCATCCCATCAGGAGCCAGAGCAGACTCCGCTGATGCCTGCACCTGAGGATCCAGCACAGGTGAGGCCCCTTCAGACTCAACCCTAGCCCCGGCTCTGCTGGTTCTGGAGGCGGGGAATCCTGTGCAGGCTGGGATCCCTCAGGTTCGGCATCTGAGTCTGAATCCCAGGCCATCACAGGTGGCTTGAAAGGAGGATCAACAAATTCATGGAGGAGAGGACTATTAGCTGTGCTCTTCTTCCACAGCTGGAATCAGCAATGCCTCTGGGTACCAGTTGCTGGAAACCACAGGAGGGGAAAGGGCTCTTGTGCTGGGTTCCTGCTTGTGGGCAGGGGCAGACTTTGGTCTTTTGAATTTCAGCAGCACCCTGTGCGAGGCCAAAATCTGATCTGTCCCCCCTGCCTCTTGCCTTCCGTTTTGCTCAATTCACTACATCATAGTCATAGCTGTCAAGTTCTCCCTTATTTTAAGGGAAATTCCATTATGTCGAATAGGCTTCCTCGTGAGAAAAGGTAAAACTTGACAGCTATGATCATAGTTGAAAACGCCCTGTGGCTGTTGGTAATTTTCCAGGGAAACCGGAGCAACTGGCATGCCCCCAGCTGGCTCACACACCACCGGCCGAACTGCCGGTCGAGTTCTGAACCCTGGAGCAGCAGAAATCAGGGATCTAACTTCCAGGAAGCTAGGCACGCCTATATAGTCCATTGCACATCAGAAGTGGCACGACAGAGGCTGGTATGAGCATATTTACAAGCATTTATTCAGCAAACAGCAGGACAAAGAGATGAACATGTGCAGTCTCTTCCATGTCCAAAAGAGAAAGAGAAAGAACTAACTACAAAACGGAAGTTCCCAGAAGCACTGGGATATTACACAGACATGTGACATGCTCCAGTCTCATGTCTGCTCTTAAGGTGGAATGGAATATCACAACAGTGGCACCCCCTACGTTCAGTGCCCAGTGCAGCAGAACTGGTCACAGTGCCCTAAACCCGCCGCTGTTGTGGGTTTCCAGAGGTATCTGGTTGGCCACTCTGAGAACAGGATGCTGGCCTAGGTGGACCAATGGCCTGATCCAACAGGCCCTCTTTATGTCATTTCAGGACACCCTCCCCCTGACCCTCCTGATAGAAACCAGATTTCTACGTGTCACAATTAATCCCTTAAGGAGATGAATTTACAGCTGCCTTCAGTTACAAACAGCGCCCTTCCCCTCAAAACCAGATTTTATTTTGTGAAATATTTGGATTACATAATACCCTGTTCAACTTGCTTAATTGTAAAATGTGTTTGATGGGGAGCTGCTGTTGGATGGTCGGTTGTAACTATTGGCCCAGAGTCCCTGAAAGAGGAAGTCAGATAAAATAACATTTCTGTTATACATTTTATTTAGGCTGGAGCCCTGTTCACACTTATTTGAGAGTAAATCTCATTGAAGTTGATGGGTATGCATGGGATCGCACTGTTAGGTAGAAAAGAAAAGAAAAGGTAAAGGACCCCTAGACAGTTAAGTCCAGTCACTATGGGGTGTGGCGCTCATCTCACTTCAGGCCGAGGGAGCCAGCCTTTGTCCGCAGACAGCTTTCCAGGTCATGTGGCCAGCAGGACTAAACCGCTTCTGGTGCAATGGGACACCATGGCAGAAGCCAGAGCGCTCGGAAACGCCGTTTACCTTCCCTCTGCAGTTGTACCTATTTATCTACTTGCACTGGTGTGCTTTCGAACTGCTAGGTTGGCAGGAGCTGGGACAGAGCAATGGGAGCTCACTCCGTCGCGGGGATTCGAACTGCCGACTTTCCAATCAGCAAGCCCAAGAGGCTCAGTGGTTTAGACCACAGCACCACCTGCGTTCCTGTTAGACCTCTATCCCATTCACACATTTTAAGCATGTGATTCCCCCCCCCCCGTCCTCCACATTCCTTTCTGGTTTTTTTTTTTGGGTTTTTTACATCTATTCTGGCCAACGGCTGTTGTTTCTGTTTTGTGCTGGTTCATAAATGTTGCATAGTCCTGGATTAAATGTGATTTTAGCCTCATAGTGATAGGCTGCTAGTGTTGTAGTGCAGCCTTTGTAAATGTACCCAGGGGATGGCTGGGATCTGTAATTGTTGAGAGCATGTGAGAATAGGTTGATCGAGGTACAAATGCATTAGTAGATGTGGATACAGAGAGGATGTATTGAATCAGGCCAATTCTGTGTTATGGAGCTTGATGTTACATATATATTTTATTGTTTTACACATTCCTGTTTGTGTTTGCATTCTAAACCACTTACAAAGATATTTTTCTGGTGGAAAGTGGTGTATAAATAAAAATAACTGAACATGAATGAAATTCTTTTTGCAGTGAAACCTTGGATAGTTTTTAATTCAATTACATACAGAGAGAGGTTTCTTTACACTTAACCCTGTGTTTTATTGGGGCTGTTTCATTTTACGTTTTTACCTGTCTTACCTACCTATCCAAGACTTTGGAACTGCCCTGAGACCTCCGGGTTTAGGGCGGTATATAAATTCAATAAATAAATTAAATAAAAGTAAATAAGTGGTGGTGGATCCCTCTTCTCACTCTGCTCAGAACTGCACTCTTAGACTGCAATCCTGTACACCACATTTAGTTAGCCTCCTTCAGCTGAACTCACAGGAGGTTTCTTTTGAGTAGGCATGTGCAGAGGCTCTGTTATCTACATGCAGGTCTTGCTCACCAAACATTCCTGGAAATTGTTTGTTAGGTGAGTGTTTGCAAAACGAGACCACAAATCCCATTGATTTCTATGAGAGTTTTTTTAATGTGTTCCCAACCATGGAATTTTGACCCCCCCCCCAAGCAAAGTAAAACCCTGGGGAAACTCTGAAAAAATGCTCTCTGGTTTATCCAATTGCTCCCCCTCCCTCCCTCCATTCCTCAGTCAACCTGCAAAATGCAAACAGGGAAGCAAAATGCTCTCTGTTCAGATATCTGAATCTGTGTTGTGTATAACAAGGTTTGGGTGCTAATTCCTCGTGTTTGACTAAGTGAATTTTTGCATAGCAAACGTTCGCAGGGTGGGACCCGTATATATTTTGTTCTGTGGATTTAACAGAAAGATTTCGAAATACCTTTCAGATGAAGCTCTCTGAAAATGCAACCTTTCGGCCTATGGTTTTGATGAAAAGATTTTGAAATACCTTTCAGGTAAAGTTCTCTGAAAACACAAACTTTCAGCTGATTTCCAAAATATATCAAGGAGAAAGAAAGGCAAAAGAGCAGGTTCTCAGCCTCAGACAGACCTCGCTCAACACTGGAGGACCTGCAAGACACCTGCAAGATATTTGCAGAACGGTGCGAGACTCACCTGGAAAGGAGATGGCTTTCTTTATTTTCAAAATGGATATCCTGCCTTTTTTCTAAGATAGGGCCTGCAGTCCTCCAGATATTACTAAGCCACAGCTCCGACCATCCCTAGCCATTGGGCGTGCTGACTGGGAGATTGCTGACAGGAGTCAAACGACGATGTCCGGAGGACCACAGCTTCCTTATCCCTGGTCCAGGAAACACAAGGAGGTTTATGGTCAAAAACAAAAACACACCATCAATCATAATAAGTGTTGGAAATGCAAAGAGAAAGTAGAATCATAGAATCATAGAATCATAGAGTTGGAAGAGACCCCAAGGGCCATCCAGTCCAACCCCTTGCCAAGCAGGAAACACCATCAAAGCATTCCTGACAGGTGGCTGTCAAGCCTCTGCTTAAAGACATCCAAAGAAGGAGACTCCATCACACTCCTTGGCAGCAAATTCCACTGTCGAACAGCTCTTACTGTCAGGAAGTTCTTCCTAATGTTTAGGTGGAATCTTCTTTCTTGTAGTTTGAATCCATTGCTCCGTGTCCTCTTCTCAGGAGCAGCAGAAAACAACTTTTCTCCCTCCTCTATATGACATCCTTTTATATATTTGAACATGGCTATCATATCACCCCTTAACCTTCTCTTCTCCAGGCTAAACATACCCAGCTCCCTAAGCCGTTCCTCATAAGGCATCGTTTCCAGGCCTTTGACCATTTTGGTTGCCCTCCTCTGGACACGTTCCAGCTTGTCAGTATCCTCCTTGAACTGTGGTGCCCAGAACTGGACACAGTATTCCAGGTGAGGTCTGACCAGAGCGGAATACAGTGGTACTATTACTTCCCTTGATAGGTACTTTTTATTATATGTGGTGGGAGTGTAAAAGGGTGAAAGGCTTCTGGGATATAATATATGGTGAAATTAAGAAAACGTTGAAATACACATTTGTTAAAAAACCAGAAGCATTTTTACTGGGAATTACAGGTACAGACATTAAAAAGCAAGACTTTAATCTTTTTCCAATATGCAGTGACTGCGGCGAGAATGTTAATAGTGCAAAAATGGAAACAAGAACAAACACCGACAAAAGAAGAATGGATTGTGAAACTAACAGAGTATGCAGAATTGGACAAGATGACGGGGAGAATCTGCGAACAGCGGGACCAGAAGTTCATCAAAGACTGGGCTAAATTCACAGACTATTTAATGTATTTTTATATCTGTTGGAGGCCGCCCAGAGTGGCTGGGGAGACCCAGCCAGATGGGCGGGGTAGAAATAAAAGAATTATTATTATTATTATTAAAGGAAAATTGTATTCAATTGAATACGTTGGTAGGACTGCAAGAGGCTTTGTAGAGTAAGGAAGAAATATCGTTGTTAGTACGAAGATATAGTGATTCATTTTAGAAAATAATAATATAAAACAATGATTGACTTTGGAAATATAGATATAAGGAATAGATATTAGAATACCATAAGGAAGGTTTGACGGAAGTCATGGCCATAAAAAGCCAAAACGGTATAAGATGTGAAGATAAATGTGCGAATTTATTATTGTATTTATATAAAACCAATAAAAAATGATTATTAAAAAAAAAGAAAACACCCCATCAATCATAAAAGCCAGTGGTGGTGCCTGGCCCTGGGCTCCCCCTTCTGGGCAAAGCATGCCACTGCCTCACCCTTTCCATCCATCTTCCCTGGACACAAACATATACCACACTCTGCCCCAGCCTGCCTTGTCAGACAGGCAGCCGCAGAAGCTGGCTTTTCATCCCTCCTTCCCTTATTCAGACTCCAGCTGTCAGTGTCGGTCTGTAATGACTTTTGTTAGGAAATAGGCCCCTGTAGCGCTGGCTGGTGTCCTGGTAACGAGACCATCACCATGCTGCGCTTGTTTCCTAGACAGCTACTGACATTCTGCCTCTCAAAGTAACCAAGTGAATAATATACAGGCTTTTGTTAAGAGCCCAGCCAATCAATAGTCAATTGGACTGGAACAAGCAGCCTCATCCAGTCGAAAATGATCCCAGAAAAGACATTTATGCTCTACCCATGGCCTTGACTCTAATTCTCTCCCTTCCCAAAGAACATCATGTATTGTTGTGGTTATTATTTGCCATGATCATTCTGGCAGCTGCTGCTTCTTCATAGTGAAAGTAGCAGGGCAGGCATGGTGCAGTGGTCCGAGTTTCAGACTAGGACCTGGGAGATCAGGGTTCAAATCCCCACTTGGCAACAAAGCTCACTGGGTGATCTTGGGCCAGTTGCAGCCTCTCAGCCTAACCTACCTCATAGAATCATAGAATCATAGAGTTGGAAGAGACCACAAGGGCCATCCAGTCCAACCCCCTGCCAAGCAGGAAATACCATCAAAGCATTCTTGACAGATGGCTGTCAAGCCTCTGCTTAAAGACCTCCAAAGAAGGAGACTCCACCACACTCCTTGGCAGCAAATTCCACTGTCGAACAGCTCTTACTGTCAGGAAGTTCTTCCTAATGTTTAGGTGGAATCTTCTTTCTTGTAGTTTGAATCCATTGCTCCGTGTCTGCTTCTCTGGAGCAGCAGAAAACAACCTTTCTCCCTCCTCTAGATGACATCCTTTTATATATTTGAACATGACTATCATATCACCCCTTAACCTTCTCTTCTCCAGGCTAAACATACCCAGCTCTCTAAGCCATTCCTCATAAGGCATCGTTTCCAAGCCTTTGACCATTTTGGTTGCCCTCTTCTGGACACCTCACAGGGTTTATTGTGGGGATTTAATGAGGAAGGGGCTGTTTTCAGACAGCTCTTCATAGAGGACTATCCTCTATAACAGAGGATAGTCTTTTTGGACTACAATTGCGTGTCAAGATCCCAATACACCCCCCCCCCAATAATTCACACTTCACACAGCAATTAAAGTTTAAGGTTTTTGGCATTATTTTGGCCACAACTTTATTTAAATACAACCAATGTGAGTGGTTGCTTAGGCATTGGTTCCGACTATCTGTCCCCTGCCCTGGGACAGAACTGACATCCGCTAGCCATCTATAATAATAATAATTTATTATTTGTACCCTGCCCATCTGGCTGGGTCCCCCCAGCCACTCTGGGCAGCCTCCAACAGATATCAAAATACATTAAAATATCACAGGTTAAAAACTTCCCTAAACAGGGCTGCCTTGAGGTATTTTCTGAATGTCAGATAGTTGTTTATCTCTTTGACCTCTGCTGGGAGGGCGTTCCACAGGGCGGGCGGCACTACCGAGAAGGCCCTCTGCCTGGTTCCCTGTAGCTTTGCTTCTCGCAGGGAGGGAACCGCCAGAAGGCCCTCGGCGCTGGATCTCAGTGTCCGGGCTGAACGGTGGGGGTGGAGATGCTCCTTCAGGTATACAGGACCAAGGGCTTTAAAGGTCAGCACCAACACTTTGAATTGTGCTCGGAAACGTACTGGGAGCCAATGTAGTTCTCTCAGGACTTCTAGCGAAGTCAGTAAGGGTAAACACTTCCTGAGAGAGGATAGAGCTGGGTGCCAGGCCCTCACTTCTCCCCAAATGCTCCCAGGGGCTCTGGCATGGTCCTAGCCCCTTGCGGGGGTACGGACAAAAGCATGTCGAGCCCATGGATTTCTTTAACGGAATACTCTTGCAGCAGCAGCATTTGTCCATACAAATGCAGGCACAGCCGATTCCTTAACCCCTGCACCAACCAATTTTAACCAATGCCTAACCGCAACCTTACAAGTTGTGACGATTTGCTACGCAGTAGGCAAAAACCAAATGGCACCAGCCAATCAGCCAAATGGACAAAATTCCTACCAGGCCCCTGCTCCAAAGCAGGCGACCCCATGACAGGCATAGCAAGGTCAATCGCAAAAAGGCCCTGAAAGCAGGATGGGAGGGCGGGAGATCTGTTGCATGCAGCAACAGTGAAACCAGCAAGCTGCATGCAGAAATTTAAATGGCTATGGCTGTCGATCATTAACTTGCGACACACCTTTCTCCCCCAGCAACATGACGAGCCCAATCACAACTGTGGCCATCCAAACTAACCCGCCCAGCAACAAGGGAGTTGTCTTGTTAACCCTTCCGTAACACGTGCTCTCCATGAGTGGAGAACCCTCTTTCCCATCATCCCCAACAACTGATCCTGCTAGCTAGGGATTGTGAGGTTTTGAGCTTTAACAAGCTCGGTCTGTCGCCCTTCCCCACAGGGATGACATCACACATCCGGGGATTATCTATGTACAAGAGTCTCCCGTTATGTGGTGCTTGTGTTCTGTATATATGATGTGTGTATATCGGACTGTTATCTGACGCAGTTAGCAGTTTGTCCTTGGCTTTCCAGTGGATGGGTCTCATCTTTCTGGGCTTAAAGCCCTTAAACCAATAAATCTTAATAATCAGCTGGACTTTGCTGTGATTTATTGCCAGGATAATTAATCTTCTTCTGTTTGCAAGAACCTCTGCTTTGAAGAAGAAGGAGAAAGTTTTGAAAGCGAGTCCACGCAGAAGAAGCGTCTGGACGGGTAACGAACGCAGCTGAAGATATCGGCTGTGGGTGTCGGGGGTTCGTTAACTCACACCCCAGCTAGCTGCGTTTGATAACGTTGACAAGGATGTTATATACAATAGGGATTATGGGAGTTGTAGTCCCAAAAGCCAGTGTGGTGTAGTGGTTAAGAGCGGTAGAGCCAGTGTGATGTAGTGGTTAAGAGCGGTAGACTCGTAATCTGGTGAACCGGGTTCGATTCCCCACTCCTCCACATGCAGCTGCTGGGTGACCTTGGGCTAGTCACACTTCTTTGAAGTATCTCAGCCCCACTCACCTCACAGAGTGTTTGTTGTGGGGGAGGAAGGGAAAGGAGAATGTGAGCCGCTTTGAGACTCCTTCGGGTAGTGATAAAGCGGGATATCAAATCCAAACTCTTCTTCAAAACAACTGGAGAGCCAAGTTTGGGAACCCCTAAGTTAAAAATGCCTGCTGTCAATCCTGAACCCCATAGTGTGGCTTTTGCTGTTCAAAGCATGTGGGGAGTACAGTGTTCTCCCAAGGCTAGCACAATTCCTTGACCTGGGACTATGTAACTCGGGGGGGGGGGGGCTTGCCTGCATCTCCACAGATTTCGCAACAGAGAGTCCCATTGCAATTTGCTGCCCCCCCATGCTGGCAACATCAAATCCGATTACCAAAAGCGGCGTTGCTCCGCTGTGCCTTCCCAGCATCGTAAGCCAAGCAAGGTTTCAAAACCGTGGCTGGAAAGGGCATGTTGCCTGGCCTCCCCATAAATACACAAGGTCAGAAATGGCTTCGATGAGACAGTTTTCATTTGTGCATCAGCTCCTAAGAGCCCGGCTTCACGAGTCCTTGATCTTCTTTAAGTGCTGAAATGAAAAGTCTGTGTGTGTATATTAAGAGAAAAATGAGATGGTTTGAAGCCAACATGTTACAGCTAAATTGACCAATTGAAAGGCTTCCCCTCCCCTCCTGCCTGCTTCAGTAAACAACACACGGAGCTTCGCCTCTGCCTACGTCCATTTGTCAGGAGAATATTGAGGCTTCACACTTCCCTCGTCCGTATTTTCAGTCTCCTGAACCTGCTCACAACTCACCCCCCTCTGTCCAGTGAGGTCCAACGAGGTGCCATCTTTATCCTTATGAGATGGATAAATGCAGAGGCAAGTTCAGACTATTTGTTTGGCGGTGGCAGAATCACCTGCTAGGTGCGAAGGTGATAAGAAAAATTCATTTTCTTTTTGTGCTGCAAGGGGGTGGAGAGAATTACAAATGGTTAGGTGGCCTAGGGATGGAATAAGCCGTCAATTTCATTTCTCTCTGCTTCTCATTTTTCTATTCTTAAATTCAGTTCTACAGATTCTGTGGCAATTTGCGTTTCCCCGCCCCATAAATAATCTTTACGAATATTCATTCGCATTTTAGGTGCGAGTTTCTCCGAACAAACACCTTTTTGTATGCATTGTTGACTAATGCACACATTTTCCCAAGCGATTTTTTTCCTAATTTGCATTTGTGTAAATGATTTTCATTTATTAAAAATTAAAAAAATAAATAAAAGCTTTTTGAAAGCTGAAGTACACCATTTCAAAAGAATCAATCTATATGCTTGTCGACCCTCTCAAAGGACTGTAAAGCATTAGAAACATGATTGCGTCAGGATGACTGAATTTGCAGGGCTTTATCAATGGATAATATTCACACGTGCATTTTTAATTGGCGAGGGCGAGATGGAACTGTGCTGAAGCAACTGAAAACTTGGGCAAACCACACAGTCTCAGGGGACAGACAAACCAGTTGTTTTAAGTCTGTTTGCATTCGTTGATTCATAAGTAGGGTTGTGGGGGAAATTTAATTTTGGTTGCATGTTACCTAAAATGTAGTTCATTCATGAGGATCTAAGAAATTGTAAAAAGGTTTATTGTGAAATAGATTTAGGGAAGATATAAGGGGGGGGGGGAGTAAACTAAAACAGACAGACAAAAAAGTTGGTTAAAATACTGTATGTCAGGTGGAAGTCAACACTTGGCGTATTTTTTTTTCCATTTTTTCTTTTGTGGAATGGTAGCAATGCAAGGCACACAAGATAATGAACAAGATGGTTGATGTATAGTTAAATTTTAATATCTGAACCCTTGCATTGTAAGACTGTTTATATGTACATATATGCATCATTTTCTTCTTTTTTCCTTTTTCTCTGTTCTTATTCTTTTTTCTTTCCTTTTCTTCTTTTCTTTTTCTTCTTCTTTTTTAATTGTTGTTATATTGTGCTTGTGAATTTGAATTTTGTTTGAATTGGGATTTTTTGTTTTTGCTGTGTAATGGTTAAAGATGAATAAAGTTTATTAAAAAATAAAAAATAATAATAAAATAAAATGTAGTTCATTCCAGGACTGGCTCACCCATCAGGAAAGGTGAGGCGACAACCTCAGGGGGCAAAATCCACGGGGGCAGCAGGTCCCACTGTAGATCTTTATTTGCTGCCCCCTGGTCCAGCTGTAGATCTCCACTCATCCCTTCTTCCTTAGCAAGGAGGTGGGCTCCATCTTGGGCTTCGCCTCAGGTGCCAAAATGTATTGAGCCGATGTTCTGAAACAATACAAGAACCACAGCACATCCACCTTTTGAAGTTTTCACTTCTCTGAATTTTGCAGCCGGTGGCGTGTACGAGGGTGAGGTCTGAGTACAAAAGCATATGCTGCTGAAAACAAGGTAGAAAATGCATCAGTTGGGGGAAATCGCTTTGGAAAACATGTCTACGTTAGGTGAAATTGAATTTTGAAATGTGTGTACAGTCATACCTCGGGCTACGGCCGCTTCAGGTTGTGCGATTTCGGGTTGCGCACCGCGCCGAACCCGGAAGTAACGGAATGGGTTACTTCCGGGTTTTGGCGTGCGCGCATGCACAGAAGTGCCAAATTGCGTCACGCATGTGCGCAGACGCAGCGGCACAGGTTGCGAACGCTGCGGGTTGCGAAAGCGCCCCCCGCACGGATTGCGTTCGCAACCCGAGCGTCCACGGTATAGGGAGAACGAGGCACTGAAATGTAAGACCGCGCACAGGATTTGGCCCCAACCCAAAGTGATTTGGGCCAATTTGGTGAGATCAAGTTACGTGGAGAAAGCCCTTCCGGGGGTCAGGACTCCTGCAGCAGACACGTGCCATCTTGAACACTGTAAAATTCAATGCGCCCTGACGGCGCTGTATAAATAATAAGACAGAAATCCATATCTTTTGCAACAGGTTTAGCATCCATTTCCCTCCGGCGGTGGCTGAGGTTTATTTTAGGTATGCAGTTCATAGGCCGTCTGGCCCGAGAACGAGTCCCTCGTCTCATTCTGCGTATTAGCTAAGGAGTTATTATCGTGGCAGAATGTCAGCTTGGAGAGGATGACTGATAAAATCCAATTGGAATTTGTTCCGCTTCACGGACCATATACAGATATTAGCAAATAATGATGTTAAACTGGTATGTCATTGAAGGTTGTGGGCCTCGAGCAATGTGGAGGACGTTCAAGGGAAGTTGTTTTATCCTGAGTCAGACCATGGGTCCATCTAGTTCAGTGTTGTCTGCTCTGACTGGCAGCAGCCCTCCAGGATTTCAGACAGGGAGTCTTGTCCCAGTTGGAGATGTTGGGGGTTGAACCTGAGACCTTCTGCATGCAAAGCAGACGCTCTACCACTGAGCTATGGCCCTTCTGATCTAGAGAGTGATGAAAAACAGAGACCAAGGCATCTTTTGCAATATACAGGGACTTGTGAACTGGTACCCATTGCTAGAGTTCCCTCAATCGAGAAACACATGGGTTTTGCTAGTACCTCCTCCTTAGGGAGTCTCTTAGACGGAAAATGCTCCTGAGCAAAGAATCCTATATGCTCAGAGGGTGGGTTCTTTTGTATCCAAAGCACACAAGAAGAAGGTATCTGCAGAGCCATCCCTACTGTTAGGCAGAGTGAGGCAGATATCTTAGGTTGTAGTTGCCAGTATAGATTTAAAACAGTGGTTTGCCGAGGGGCATAGTCCAGAAGGGAAAAGCTGGGAAATACTGGGTGAGGAACAGCTAGAAGAGGAAACACCAGGAGAGAGACAGTTGGCAGATTCAGTGTCCTAGGAAAGCATTCCTGACACACACACACCCCCCCACGCCTAAGACTAGACTGACTTTGAGAGTGATAGAACAGAGAGCTCAGCGGCAACAAACTCAGATTACCCGATGTAGGAGTGAGGTAGATTAATGGGGACAGAGGGGGTGAGCCTTAACTGGGAACAGCCGCCATTTCTAGAGAGAGATGCATTCCTTTGTCTCTCGCTGCGATTATTAAAGAAACTAACTGGTAAGAACGCTCCTTTCGTTTGATCTACTTGTTTACTGGCACTGGGGGAGGGGATCTGATTCCCCGAAGCCCGACACCTAGTCTGCTGCCCTCAGGTCCATTTTTGTCCCATCAATCACATGGATTCTGCATGTGGGACTGGGGGAAGGTCTCCAGCTTGTATTGTGCCTCAGGTTGCAAATATCTTTGGCTGGCATGGGCATCACAGCTTAGCCACCCCTTTATCTTTCTCCCAGGTGCATTCCCCAGCATCCACTGCCCTACCACTCTGCCCTCTCATTTCTGGTCCACCGGGATCACTGTCGGGGCAGTTCCTGGGGCTGCCAACCAGGCAGCTATGCCACCCCCTCCTGTTGTTGTTGTTGTTTAGTTGTTTAGTCGTGTCCGACTCTTCGTGACCCCATGGACCAGAACACACCAGGCACTCCTGTCTTCCACTGCCTCCCGCAGTTTGGTCAGGCTCATGTTGGTAGCTTCAAGAACACTGTCCAACCATCTCGTCCTCTGTTGTCCCCTTCTCCTTGTGCCCTCCATCTTTCCCAACATCAGGGTCTTTTCCAGGGAGTCTTCTCTTCTCATGAGGTGGCCAAAGTATTGGAGCCTCGGCTTCAGGATCTGTCCTTCCAGTGAGCACTCAGGACTGATTTTCTTAAGAATGGATAGGTTTGATCTTCTTGCAGTCTATGGGACTCTCAAGAGTCTCTTCCAGCACCATAATTCAAAAGCATCAATTATTTGGCAATCAGCCTTCTTTATGGTCCAACTCTCACTTCCATACATCACTACTGGGGAAACCATAGCTTGAACTATACAGAGCTTTGTCGGCAAGGTGATGTCTCTGCTTTTTAAGATGCTGTCTAAGTTTGTCATCACATTTTTCCCAAGAAGCAGGCGTCTTTTAATTTTGTGACTGCTGTCACCGTCTGCAATGATCATGGAACCCAAGAAAGTAAAATCTCTCACTGCCACAGTGTCCATTTCTTCAAGAAAGTAAAACCTCTCACTGTCTCCATTTCTTCACAACCCTCCATTTCTTCACTACCCCCTCCTGACACAACCCTTATTACCAGTGATGGAAGGGATAACCTTTTCCCCACATATAGCCTCCTTACAAGGCTGCATCCTTTCTGGGAAAATGAACCAGTGTTGCATTCTTTTTCTACAGCCTGGTCCTTTATGGTTCTGCAATGGTCCCTGGGTGCTCCTCTGTGGCAGCGTGGAGCCAGTGTGGGACAGTGGTTTGAGGGTTGGCAGTGGTGGACTTTGGGGTCTCAAATTTCTCCAGCGCCTTCTGCAATGCCAAAATTCAGCAACTCCCGCCTTCCATTCTACATCATAGTTGTGGCGGCTTCTCCAAGGCTCCATGCCCAGTGCGACCGAATTCCTAAATCTGTCTCTGTGTTGGACTAGGACCCGAAAGTCCAGATTTCAAATCCCCACTCAGCTACGAAGCTCAGTGGGTGACCTTAGGCCAGTCACTGCCTCTCAGCCTGACCTGCCTCACAATGATGTAAGCCCAAAATGGCTTATCTTCTGAGCTACGCCAATAAAACTCAGAGACAAGAGGAGCTAGGAGTCCATTATTGTTTATTGCAAAGCAATAGGTTACAGTCGAATCTTTTCGCAAAACTGCAACCCTGCCCAAGGGTCTGGAAAGGGGTATTTATAACATTTCAAACAAAGGATTTCAATTTAACCAATCATGTACACCATTACCTCATTTCATGTTTAATATGCATGTGCAATAAGCACTGCTAACTAAACTTTGATTCTCACAGTGATCTGTTACATTGTGTTAGTATGCATGTTGGGAACCTGTGTTACGTGTAGCCATTTGTACCATGTATCAACTTATGTTCTAGCTTATGAGCTGTATCTTTGTGATTGAAGTATTAGCTGTCCTTCTGTCCCAGTGGAGACGGCATCTTGCCAAATCATCAGTTTCTTAAAGCAATAGGTTTCCATAACTTCTCTATCAGAAGCATATTCAAGGATTTATAGGATTTTTAACCATTAGGTCCAGTCGTGACTGACTCTGGGGTTGCGGTGCTCATTTTGCATTATTGGCCGAGGGAGCTGGTGTACAGCTTCCAGGTCATGTGGCCAGCATGACAAAGCTGCTTCTGGCGAACCAGAGCAGTGCACAGAAACGCTGTTTACCTTCCTGCTGCAGCGGTACCTATTTATCTACTTGCACTTTGACGTGCTTTCAAACTGCTAGGTTGGCAGGAGCTGGGACTGAGCAACGGGAGCTCACCCCGTCGCAGGGATTCGAACCACCGACCTTCTGATCGGCAAGCCCTAGGCTCTGTGGTTTAACCCACAGCGCCACCCGCATCCCCATCAGGCAAGTAGTCCTCATGAAATATATTAAGTCCAAAATGGAAGAATTAAACCAACATCTCCTCACAGTAATGCATGGAGACACATACAATATCTGCCACGGTTTGAAGACTACAGTCCCCATTATCTCCGTCAGGAAATGACGTTCTGCGGGTCATTTTCATCTAAAGGGTGGGTGTCTTAGATGGAAACAAGTCTTCCATACTGGCTGCAACCCTCTCCCCCTCCTGCAGGAGTTATCAGACAGGGAATCTATCGCTTGCCTGGTTGTTTTCAGGTGGAGGTGAGCGCGCATCATTCATCGCAAGTCATGCACTCTGCTCTCTTCCTTGCCAAGAACGCCCGCTGTTCTCTCTCACACACACCCATGGCTGTTTGGCAGTCATCAGTGCTAAGAGAAAGTTGATTTGGCTTTGAAGTGACATGTCCATCTCTTCAAAAGGTGCTTTTTTCATTTGGGCTTTATGAGCACATGAGCTGCATTCATGGCGACTGATCAACTCGTCTGAGTGGATCAAGAAGACCGGAGTGCAGCTGCCTCTGAAATAACAAGGCAATCTCTTGGAAGGGGGAAAGAAAACCAGGGCAATCTGATAACTGGTTCAGATTCTGCCTCACTTTTCTGTTGTTTGCACATTTAAAGCAGGGGTCCCTTTGTGTGTACACCAATGGGCTGACTCCAACTGCACCTCCTTTACCTAGGATGAAGTTTCCTTGGAAGCAGAATCATTGAAATTAGTGCAGGTGACTTAACTTAGGTCCCTTAATTTCTACTCTGAGCAGAACTTAGTTGAGTATAGCCCCGAGGCAGGATAGAGATGTCAAAATAAGCAAACACTTTATAGCACCGGCATTGTCATATATTGACAATGGCATTGAAAGGAGCGTGTTGGGGACAAAGTGAATATTGTTTATATATAGTGGATAAATGAAGAATTGGAAGTTCTTTGCTTTCTGAATTTGCTTTTTCTATCTTTAACTTTTAACCTCTTTTCTACTCTTTTTTCTATATTTCTCTTTCTTTTCCTACTCCTTTTTCTTCTCCATTCTTTTATTATATTTAGATCAAAGCCTTAGTTTGGATAAAAAAAGGGGAAAGGTATTTGATATTAAGCTTTGTATTTTTCTCTATAAAACATATTTAAAATAAAGAAAGGAGTGTGTTGGGTGTGCACACGGCCCTCATGCTCTAGGAACCCATGGGCAAAAAAATGCTAATCTCGTTTGAGATATGAAAAGACCTATTTTGTTCCAGGTGGGATGCTGGAGTGGTCCATTGCACTCAGCTGGTGTGATTTGGCAGTATCCCATCAAGAGTTTATGCCAACTAAGGAGCTGTGTAACAAAATCAAATCGGTGTCCTCTCCCCTAGACCTTGTATCTCTCTTTACAGGGGTGGAGATGGTTCCCCCCCTCTTTGCTGCCACCGCCACTCATGGCGCCTAACGGCTTGCAGGAGACTCCTATAACACTTTCCTCAGTCTCCTTGCAAAATCACAAGCAAAATAGCCTCCTTGAGAGGAAACTGCCAATGGGGATGGAATAAAGCACATCTCAGGTGTTACCATAGCAATCAAAGTTCACGATGCCAAGAGGAGACGGGCAACAACAATAATAAAAAATAACCCCTTAAAAATGGGAAATCAACACACAGCGCCCAGTCGTCATGACAACTGGAAAGGCTTATCTTTCAAGTCTCTTATCCTTCAATTAAAAGCCGAAGATGATCCCTGGAGATGAAGATTTGGCAGCGGCAGGGTGGGTGGTGGTTTCCACACTTTTATTAAGTTTTAGATTGACAAATTCATCTTACCACCACTTTTGTGGTTGGTGTTACTGGGGACCTCCCTGCCCTTCCTAAGATCTTCTGTAATAAAGTGACAAAACTTTGGGCTTCCGGTCCCGCCTGCCTTAAAGGAGGCAGCGCCCGTGTCAGCAGGGGATCGTCGGCGAACGAAAAACAAGGATGACAGAGGGTAATCATCCTTGCAAATCCCCCCCAGGGACGGGGGGAATGGGCTTCACTCGCAGTTCATCTCGGTTCCTGGCTCTTGCTCCGGCATGAAATGTGGGAGGCAGGGATGCGTTGAGTGCAAAAACACTTCACCTGGCAAAAACCCTCCTATACCACCATTAAGAAGCAGAGATTCTCCATTTAATTGGATCTGCTGATTGCCTTCTAACACTGTGATATTGAGAGCGTGCTCACTTATGGTTTATGTGTGTGGTACGGAAGCTGTACTACCCAGGACAGGATGGGGTTGTGCAGAGTTGTTAAGGCAGCAGAGAGCATTGTTGGCTGCTCACTCTCCACCTTAGAGCAGATTTATGCCACCAGGTGCCACAGAAAGGCACTGGACATAGTAAAAGATCCATCACATCCTGGTCACCGTCTCTTCGAGCTCTTGCCGTCGGGACGGAGATACAGGACGATGAGGACAAGAACAAGCCATCTTAGGAACAGCTTCTTCTCCAGAGCAATCTCAGCCTTGAATGGGAATCCTGGACTTTTTTTTGGGGGGGGGGTGTTATTGATTTGGTTGTTTTTGTTCATTTTTATTACATATTTTGTGGTTTTTTTTGCTGTGTACCACCCTGACATCTTAGGATGAAGGGTGGTCTATACATAATTATAAAGATGATAAAGATGATAAAGGGTCTAGAAACCAAATCTTATGAGGAATGATTGAGGAAGTTGGGGGTGTTTAGCCTGGAAAAGAGGAAACTGAGAGGAGATATCACAATATCAGAAGAGCTGTCACGTGGAAGACAGAACAAGCTTATTTCCTGCTGATCTGGAGGGTAGGAACTGAACTAAGGATTCAAGTTGCAAGATAAGAGATTCCAATGAAACATCAGGAAGAACTTTCTGGTGTTAAGAGCTGTTTGATAGTAGAATGAACTCCATTGGAAGGTGGTGGGTACTCCTTCCTTGGATGAGCATATTTTCATGGAGATTCCGGCATTGCAGTGGGTTAGACTACGTGACTCTCAACATCCCTTCCAGCTCTACAGTTCTATTATTCTATTATGTTTGCAAGGGAAAATGGAACATGCAGGTCATGGAACGCCCTGCTTGGAGGGAATGGCGGGCCGGAACCTGGAATAGGAGGAGCACCCTGCTTTTTCTAGCTCTCACTTGTCAGTATCTTGATTCCCTTTGGAGCTAACTGCTGAAGGTGATGGAGAACGAAGGCCCTTGACACCTGACACCTAGTAGAAAGGAGCAAGCTGTGCTGGGTCTGGTCATCACCCAGATGAAAGACCCATCTAGGACACAGACTCCTGAGCTACATTGAGTCTCATGGAAGAAAAGATGGAATATTCAATATTATAAGTAAAAAAACCCACTGGCTAGCGTTTGTCACTTGAAAGCCTCTCTCAAGATCAGGACCGGTGCTGGCAATTTTGGTGCCCTAGGCGAGGGGGCGGGCCACGTGACATCATTGCGTATGACGCACATTGCGGAGTGGTGCCCCGCCGCTGGTTGGGGCGGCACCGGGCGGCGGGGGGGGCAGGGGGCAGGCTGGCCAGTGCCCCCTCCATTTTGGCGCCCTAGGCAATTGCCTAGTTCGCCTAAATGGACGCGCCGGCCCTGCTCAAGATTCCACACCACCATTCAAGAGTGCTACTTAATAAAAAGAGAAAGAAAGGTTTCCCAGGCACTGTGTTATATATATATATATATATATATATATATATATATATATATATATATATATATATCATTTCATTATTTTATTTTATTTTATTTTATTATTTTATTTTATTTTATTTTATTTTATTTTATTTTATTTTATTTTTTATTTTACTCCACTCTACTCTACTCTACTCTACTCTACTCTACTCTACTCTACTATGTTTTGCCTCCTTGCTAGTTAGAATGAAAAACCAGAATCCTAGTGAATTCCAACCTGGAACAACTCCAGGCACTCATTTTGGGTTATTATGCTCAGGTAGCTCTTGCCTCGTTGTTGTTGTTTAAAAAAAACCCCTCTTTTGCTGGGCATTCAGCCAAAATTGCAATTGATAGTGGCAGGTGGATATGGGGACTGGCATTTTCTCTTTGCTGAAAGCAGATTACAGTTAAATAGGAGGCAACACGCACAATGTTACTTATGAAACAGGGAACAATAAAAATACTGTTAAAACTCCTTGCTCTGGAAGAAAGCAGCAAGCAATTTATTGTGGGGTGGTTTTTTGGGGGTGGGTTTTTTTTTGGAAAATGAACAGTATTGATTTAAACTTTTCATTTATGCATGAAGCAACCATTGCAAAAGTATCATTTCCTCATGTTCAAGGAACCTTTCAAAAGAGCAGCTACATTTATATATATATATATATATATATATATATATATATATATATATATATATATAAATCTTGCCTTAGTCTGGCCTTTTTATACCACCTGCTAGTTTGGTCTTACTGTGACTGTAAATTTAAGTTAGGAGAGAAAGAGTAAATAAAAACTGCTCACTATTTCGGGTTGGGCTAATTATATCTTTATTTATTGCTTGGTTCATTATTTCTGGCAAACTTTTTTTTACTATTGCTTCTAATTGTTTGGCCAGAGTGGTGCATGCTCTAGTTATCTCCCGCTTGGACTACTGCAATGCGCTCTACGTGGGGCTACCTTTGAAGGTGACCCGGAAACTGCAATTAATCCCGAATGCGGCAGCTAGACTGGTGATTGGGAGTGGCCGCCGGGACCACATAACACCGGTCCTGAGAGATCTACATTGACTCCCAGTACGTTTCCGAGCACAATTCAAAGTGTTGGTGCTGACCTTTAAAGCCCTAAACGGCCTTGGTCCTGTATACCTGAAGGAGCGTCTCCACCCCCATCATTCAGGCCAGACACTGAGGTCCAGTGCCGAGGGCCTTCTGGCAGTTCCCTCACTGCGAGAAGCCAAATTACAGGGAACCAGGCAGAGGGCCTTTTTGGTAGTGGCGCCCGCCCTGTGGAACGCCCTCCCATCAGAGGTTAAAGGGATCAACAACTACCGGTACATGACATTTAGAAAATACCTGAAGGCAGCCCTGTTTAGGGAAGTTTTTAATCTGTGATGTGTTAATGTATTTTTATGTCTGCTGGAAGCCGCCCAGAGTGGCTGGGGAGACCCAGCCAGATGGGCGGGGTACAAATAATAAATTATTATTATAAATTAAATAACTCAAGGGTCATCTAGTCCAACCCCCTAAAAATGCAGAATCTGTCTTCCTTTCAGGGTTGCACCAGACGAGCAGGAGTGGTGGCAAGCCCCCCTAGGTGAAGCGGCAACCACGGAAGAGTCCAGAGAAATGGAGGGATTCTCACCTGAAGAAGGCTGGTGGCAGCACTCCTCAGAAGAGGAAGAAGCAGGTGGGGAAGAGGGAAGGCCAGAACAGGAGGAGGAAGAAGTTGAGCCAGAATCAGGCCCTTGTGAGGAGAGGAGCCAGAGGGGCCCCTCCCCTCCTCCCATCTCAGCTGTAGAGCGTAGAGCTGAGAAACGGAGGGAGCAATTGGAGGCAGTTGCAGCTCGTAAAAGGCGTGGTGATGAGCTGGCTACTTAAGGAAGGCTGGCTGCTTCCCTCACCAGCACCTGCAACTGCTGTGCTGAAGCATGTGGTTGGGCCTGCTCATCCTGCTCCCGATCCTGTGTACCTGACTCCGGCTGGCTCCTGACTTGGACTGCTCCTGACTTTGGCTTCTCTTGACCCTCGGTACTGACACCTGACCTCGGCTGGCTCCTGACTCGGACTGCTCCTGACTTCGGCTTCTCTTGATCCCAGTACCGATACCTGGCTTCAGCATGCCATCCTGTTGGCGCCATAACACTTCCCACCATTGGTCTACAAGACTGACTCCCTCCCCACCTGCTTTGTTGCACTTGCAGAATGTTGTCTTCTTTCTCCCACTGTTGTTTCTCACTAGGTTCTATTGCTCACAGCTCACTTCCAACAAACAAACAAACAAAAGCAATAATTATTCACAATTCTTAGTCGGTCACTTGAAGCAACATTCACAAATCTGTTCATTCAACTGCAGACAATAAATATTTGCCCAATATGTGCCATGACCTTAATGAGACTGGTTTTTTTTGCACAGCAGAGGAAATGGGGAGGGGTATAATGGTGTAATTACGTCGGCTTTGTTTTGTGTGGGATGATCTGGCACTGTTCAGATGCAACACATGCCCCTTGTATATAATAGAGCGCATATATCATTCACGAGCGCCCAGTGGCTTTCGTTCTCACTCGTTCGGAATGACAGCTTTGGAAAACAAGATTGCAGCCGGCGCTGTGTTTTTGAGTCTGGCTGTGGGCCAGATTCCCAGAAGGAGGGGGAGCTCTGAACAATACCACTCTGAAAAAGAAAAGAAAGGGGAAACAACAACAACAACATTGGCACACATGAACATCAAACTCAAGGCAACAGATGTGAATTTGACTCAGCAAAACTGCTGCGAATGTCCATGGTTTTTCTCTCCTCCAGGAAGGAGATGAAAATGAAATATTAACTGGATTCTTGATGGCAAAGGATTGACAATGGCAGTGAGGGGCAGTCCTTAGGAAATGGGAAGGCTATAGGTGCTCTCTGTGGTTTGGATGTGCAATGGTAGAACATCAGCTCTACCAATGCCCAGCATCTCAAAATAGGAATGGAAATGTCCTCTTGTTGCATTGGCCGGAAAGGCCTATCTTCTGAGCTACGCCAATAAAACTCAGAGACTAGAGGAGCTAGGAGTCCATTATTGTTTACTGCAAAGCAATAGGTTACAGCGGAATCTTTTCCCAAAATTGCAACACCGCCCAAAGGTCCAGGCATGGGTATTTATAACATTTCAAACAAAGGATTTCAATTTAACCAATCATTACGTCATTACTTCATATTAGTTTAGTACACATGTACATTACTTAATTTAATACGCATGTGCAACAAGCATTGCTAAGCAAACCTTGATTCTCAGAGATCTGTTACATTTTGTTAGTACACATGTTGTGAACCTGTGTTAGCTCTTTGTGCATGTATCAACTTATGTTCTAGCTTATGAATTGCGTCTTCATGATTGAGTATTTGCTTGTTCTTCTTTCCCAGTAGAGAAGGCCTCATGCCAAATCATTGGTTCCTTAAAGCAGCAGGTTACCATCTTCTATTTAGAGGCATATTCAATGATTTATAGGGGTTCACATTATCACATTTATTGTGGCCCCTTTGGGCCACTGCTACACTTTGTCTGAATTGTTGGAGAACCGCTGTTATTCAGGGTGGACCACTGATCTTCAAGTGGCAAGTTGATGCCCACTAGTAGGTCATGGCCTGATTCACCGTCATCCAAATATATGGTAAAAGTTTAAGAGGTTGCCCGATGCGTGTTTGGCTTAAAAGTGGGTCCTGAGTCTGAAACGGTTGAAGATATCCAGTGTAAACAATATTGAGCTGAATGGACCAGCAGTCTGACTTTATATAAGACAGTTTCTGTGGGATATGTCAGTCAAATCCAACATTCTAAGAGATGACTAACTGCCTCTATGTGACAGTCGGTTTGGTCTGTTGGTTGGTTAGGCTGCTGCTGATAGAAGTGTTAGGTAGTAAATGCTCTCATGGAGTCTTTTTAGGACTCACTAATATTATATAGTTCATATCTTTTGTAACCTAAGTATGCACTCAATGAATCTGACAGTGAACAGAGAGCCAGTGTAGTGTAGTGGTTAAGAGCGGTAGACTTGTAATCTGGTGAACCGGGTTCGCGTCTCCGCTCCTCCACATGCAGCTGCTGGGTGACCTTGGGCTAGTCACACTTCTCTGAAGTCTCTCTGCCCCACTCGCCTTGTAGCAGTCGCCCAAAGGGTGTTTGTTGTGGGGGAGGAAGGGAAAGGAGAATGTGAGCCACTTTGAGACTCCTTCGGGTAGTGATAAAGCGGGATATCAAATCCAAACTCTTCTTCTTCTTCTTCTAGTTTATTTTGTTATCATTCAGATTCATGTGTATTTTTCTTTTAAGAGGGACAAAAGGGACTAACAACCAAGAAGGCAGGAAGGTAGAAGACATAATTACTAAAAGGACTCAAACGAGTCAGCAATCCGCTTGCTGCTGTGTAAATTTAAATAAGGAAACGTTTAACCCTGCTATATTATATATAAACGTTCCTACAGTTTCCTACGTTCCTGACTTGAAGACGGAGAGAGCTTTGTATCTGTTGCTCGGGACTGCAATTGGGAAGAGTTGCTGTTGCACTCAGGGTCTCTTTTGGTTGTACACTATTAAAAAAAAATCCTTCCAGTAGCACCTTAGAGACCAACTAAGTTTGCTCTTGGTATGAGCTTTCGTGTGCATGCACACTTCTTCAGATACACTGAAGAACTGTGTTAGAACACTGTTGTACACTGTTAGAACAGGATGCAGGACTCAGGCTCTTATGATGTTCTGATGTTCTTATCCAAAGAACTGCATGAGCAGCATGCTTGATGGTGCTTTGGATGTGTGTCCTTTGAAGAGCAGCAAAAGCAACATCTTTCAGATGCTGGCAAAGGCAAACATCTGAAAGAACCCAAGAGGATTTCCAGCAGTTGGTGGGCTGCCATGGGTGTGTCCCGTTCCAGTTTTTGGAAGTTGAGGATTTCACTAGACTCATTCGAGATTGTGGTGCTTGCAGAATCAATTGAAAGAATGCTCAGCTGGTTAGAGCGTGGTGCTTGGGAAGACAGGCGAACTAATATCAGTGCACTGGAAGAAGCAAAGATCACCAGTGCTGAAGCACTGATTCTGCAACATCAACTTCGTTGGACTGGTCATGTTGTTCGGATGCCTGATTATCGTCTTCCAAAGCAACTACTCTATTCCGAACTTAAATAGAAAGTGTAATGCTGGTGGTCAACAAAAGAGGTTTAAAGACTGTCTCAAGGCAAATCTTTAAAAATGTAGTATAAACACCGACAACTGGGAAACACTTGCCTGCGAGGGCTCCAATTGGAGAACAGCCTTTACCAAAGGTGTCACGGGCTTTGAAGACACTCGAACTCAGGACACAAGGGAGAAACGTGCTAAGAGGAAGGCACACTTGGCAAATCCACACCGTGATCAACTCCTGCCCAAAAACCAATGTCCCCACTGTGGAAGGATGCGTGGATCCAGAATTGGCCTCCACAGTCACTTACGGACTCATTGTTAAAACCGTGTTTATGGAACCGTGTTTATCTTACTTGGCTATGAGTGATCACCAAAGAAGAAGAAGAAGGTGCTGATCATGCCAAGGTTGCAAGTTTGATCCTCATATGGAATAGCTGCATATTCTTGCATTTCAGGGCGTTGGACTGGACGATGTTCAGGGTCCCTTCCAACTCTACAAGTCTATGATTCTAATGTAAGAAGAGCCTCACTGCTGGATCAGTCCAAAGGCCCATCTAATCCAGCCTTTTGTTCTCATGGTGGCCAGCCAGATGCATATGGGAAGACCACAAGCAAGATCTGAGTGCAACGGCAGCTCTTCCAGCACTCGTGATTTCCTGCACCTACTATTCAAAGGCATACTGCCTCCAACAGTGGACAGAAAACATAGTCATTATGCCATAGCCATAGCCTTATCCTCCACAAATTTGCCTAATCCTTTTGCAAAGCCAAGCCAGATGGTGCCATCGCAACGTCATGTGGGAGCAAATTCCATAGTTTAACAGCACACTGTGTGAAATTTATTATTATTATTATTATTATTATTATTATTATTATTTATTTTATAACTTTTGACAAAGTAATAATAATATAAAAATAAGAATAAAAATGTGCACCCCATCACTGAGACCATTCCATTTTAACTATCCAACCTCCCAAAATTTTAACACCTCTTGCGGTGAGTTGACCCCTTTCCGTTTCAACTGTACAAATTCTAACAAACACCCCCCCCCCATATCTCCTCAAAATCATTTCTCCTGCATGTTCCCCATCTTACCTTAATGGCACATGTTAGTTTATCATTAATAGCTATACCCCACACCTCTTTATATCATTATTCTGTGAAAATTCTAAGAAAAAGGTAAGATCCTTGCCTTTTTTAAAAAATAAATAAATAAAATAAAGTTATGCGGAAGAAAAACAGGCTCTCATAAACACATGCTGACCCTCTCCTTAAAACTAATCTTATTCCTGTAGGTTGTTTTATGAAGCATCTTGAACTACAGTCCCAAGTAAGCTGTTACGTGACATTCAACAATCTTGGTTCCATTTAAAGGAAAATGATGGGACTTCAATTATTGATAGAGATGTGTGAGGGCTCAAGGGTGACTGTGAAAAGAAAACAATTTGGGAAGGAAAACACCAGCCAGGGTGACAAACCAAGAATAGATACATCTTCAATACCTCCAGCATCAGAGCTGGGCCACCTGACCCCCCCTCAGATACAAAACCAAATTGGGGGGGAAACACAGAATTGGGAGACCTCAATCTGCAGCAGCGTTTACTTGCCTCAACATGGGAGCATCATTCAGTGGCATTTGACTGGGATCGCAGCCTGGAGGGTAATGGAAAACATGTCACACATGGAACAGTGGTGAATTAAAGATCTGCCAAGAGATTTTGGTGCTGTATGAAGAGCCCACACCTTAATGAAAGAATCCATTTGAATGCTGTTGTCCAAAATAAAAATGATTGCCATTCTTACTTAGCCTTTCTGAATGCACAACCTGGGAACCAAAGTTACCTTCTCGCTTGCTAAGTGCTTTCTGATGGACATCTTTCACATGCCGTAATAGCAGCCATTGATGAAAATATTGTTTTACTTCCCATTTCTTCTTAGAGGGAATATGGCTTACGACGGCAAACCTCAGAATTGGACAGGGGTGGGAGGAGAGGGCTCAGATGCATAGGAGAACAGGGCTCCTATACATTTGCCACACACAAAAATTCCCAATCTTACTGCTAGGATATCATGATAAATGAGCTAACATTCCTCTGGGGGCTCTTCCAGACACCCCTTTTATTGTGCACCCATCATCATTTGTGCTCATGAAAGTATTGGGGCAGTTATATATGATCTCACTTTCAACACTGTGCTTGCAAACGTTTTGGGGCAGATTTGTGCTTTATCTCCTAGCAGTGGGTGCTCAATTACTTCCTGCTGAAATCCTGTAAGTTTTTCTACCATGAATGGTCTGAGGGATTGTCCTGCTTTTGTTGCGCTCTATTGCAAGGATGACCCTTTAGCTGGTATGATGTGTGGACAGTCCAGTATAAATCCACCACTAATGCAGTGTTATTGCATCTATGACGTGTTACAGGTCGCACACACACACATCCCTGAGCCCAGAAGCACTGCCAGGACCTGGTTGTATCTGGAGATGGGTTCTCCTTATTAGCAGAAGACCCCACTGTGGATGCCAGCATGAACCAACTGAGGGAGAGATGGAGTGCAGGAGGGAATCTCACTCAGCACTGACTCTAGACAACTCTGCTCCCCCAGATGCCTCAGCATGTCAGGAAAGCCAGGAGCCCATCTTGCCAACATCTTCTGACTAGATCACGCTACCACCAAAGATCCCAGTCCAAAACCACAAAAGCAACTGTCCTACCGCCCCCCCCCATGCTATTGGATCCAACAGGTGTTAAATCAGATAATACCCCATTTGAGTATTGGAGACTTTCTCCAGTGGCAGAAGAGCTCACCTAGACTGAGCGGCAGCCTTATTTAACCTTCACTGTTAACCATTTTCTGCTGCTGAAGCAACATTTATGCCCCCATGCCCCTTTGTGTGTCTCCACTTGAAACTGTCCATGGTCCTGAAAGCCTAAAAGAACTGACACCCAGGCTTGAACAACCTTGCAGTTGTGACCATGCCTGGAACAGAAAAGACTATGATGATAATATGCTCAGTTGTTTCCAAAAGTAGCATATTCATATTCTCTCTCTCTCTCTCTCTCTCTCTCTCTCTCTCTCTCTCTCTCTCTCTCTCACACACACACACACACACACACACACACACACCATTTGAGTGCTTTGCCTTGTTGGCAGTTTCTTGGTCATTGTGTTTTCAACTCGTGACAAATACCAAATGTCATAAGGCTGTCAATGATCAAATGCCACCAAAGGTTTAGAGTTCACTGCCCAATATGAAATACCACTTCAGGTCCATGTATTAACAACTGTCAAACACTTGAGTCTACACTTGAACTTTTCTAGTCATATGTTTTATAATGAAACATTTGAGAAATGTAATAGCAGCATAAAATCTCCTGCGCCTCCTCCTTGTTTTTTCCTAGATAAAATCTCACTAACCATCTATTTATAAGCCCTTAAGACAGGATTGTTTTCCAATCTGTTGCACAAAATGAGGTTTTTATCTGGATAATCCCCAACATTTGTTTATTTACACAAAATCCATTTTTATTTACTTTTAATTTTATTGATTTGTTAACAACAGCAACAACAAATGCAAACATAACACATTCATATATATATATAAATATATATTTATTTTACTTTCACCCTTTTAATGAGGGTGAAAGAGGAGAGCGCAAAATATGGTCTGAAGCTCAACATCAAAAAAAACTAAGATCATGGCCACTGGTCCCATCACCTCCTGGCAAATAGAAGGGGAAGAAATGGAGGCAGTGAGAGATTTCACTTTCTTGGGTTCCATGATCACTGTAGATGGTGACAGCAGTCACGAAATTAGAAGACGCCTGCTTCTTGGGAGAAAAGCAATGACAAACCTAGACAGCATCTTAAAAAGCAAAGACATCACCTTGCCAACAAAGGTCCGTATAGTTAAAGCTATGGTTTTCCCAGTAGTAATGTACGGAAGTGAGAGCTGGACCATAAAGAAGGCTGATCGCCGAAGAATTGATGCTTTTGAATTATGGTGCTGGAGGAGACTCTTGAGAGTCCCATGGACTGCAAGAAGATCAAACCTATCCATTCTTAAAGAAATCAGCCCTGAGTGCTCACTAGAAGGACAGATCCTGAAGTTGAGACTCCAGTACTTTGGCCACCTCATGAGAAGAGAAGACTCCCTAGAAAAGACCCTGATGTTGGGAAAGATGGAGGGCACAAGGAGAAGGGGACGACAGAGGACGAGATGGTTGGACAGTGTTCTCGAAGCTACTAACATGAGTTTGGCCAAACTGCGAGAGGCAGTGGAGGATAGGTGTGCCTGGCGTGCCTTGGTCCATGGGGTCACGAAGAGTCGGACACGACTGAACGACTGAACAACAACAAATATATATACACATATACACATGTAAACAAAGCATCACAGCCTGGAAGGACAAAAATACAAAGATACAATACAGCTCCAAAGGTATAATAAAGTATCAACTCATACAAAGACTCCCTCTACAAATAATAAAGATTTATAAAAATGAAAGCATTCTCCACCTATGAGTTCCATCATTGAGAATAAAGGTTCACTATAGTCTTAAATGAGCCAGACATTTGCATATACTGATGGCACTGAGTGGCCATGTGCCTTAATATTTGTATTAGAAATAAAATCAGGCCACATGGGGAGGGGGGAAAGTTCATTTGTACTCTGCCCACACAATTCCTGGTTCAAATGAAGCCAAGAGAAAATGACTAAAAGACCAAGGATGCTAGCAACATTCACTGATCTTAAGTTCAGGCATGACTTTCAAGGGCTTGTAAAGCCCACCACATACAGGTATAGGTAAAAGGTAAAGGTAAAGAACCCCTGGATGGTTAAGTCCAGTCAAAGACGACTATGGGGTGTGGTGCTCATCTCGCTTCTCAGGCTGAGGGAGCCGGTGTTTGTCCACAGACAGCTTTCCAGGTTGTGTGGCCAGCATGACTAAACCGCCTCTGGCGCAACAGGACATTATGATGGACGCCAGAGTGTACCTGTTTATCTACTCACACTGGTATGCTTTTGAACTGCTAGGTTGGCAGAAGCTGGGACAGAGCAACAGGAGCCATTGTGTGAATATGAACTGTCAGTCTTCTGATCAGCAAGCTCAAGAGGCTCAGTGGTTTAGTGGTAAACTTTAACAAGTCCCCAAATTCTTCTCCAGCTCAGAGTTAAATCCGGGTCAGAGAAGAATTCCCAGCTGATGCCACCAGCAGCCCCAAACTTCTCTTCATCACCCAATCCCTCTTCCCTTTCAATCTGACTCACCCATCCTAGGCACCAGCTGTGAAGGTGCTTCAGATGTGGTCAGAGGGAGATTCGATTTCGCTGTCCCATTTTATGGCAGGGGACGTGTGCCTTTCAGATGGAGTCAGGGTGTGTGTTTCTGCTGGAGCTGACCTGAAGCAGAGTTTTAACAAAAAAGTCATATCACACTTTAAAAAAACCCACACACACCTCAGCCGTTGGATGCATTTGGGATAGAAACCTGGCCATATGTGGAAATTCAAGATTTTTAAGCAGCTCCTGTGATTGGCATTTGGATAGGCATTAAATTTCACCAGCGGTTTTTTTTTTTTTAACAGTCTTCAGAGTGAGTGACTCCACACAGCTAAGCCTAATAATTTCTGAGGACACTGCTGAGTTTCTGCAAGCACTCTGTTCCAACGTGTGACAAATGGGGATTGTGTGGGCTTGTTTTCGAGGCTGGCATTTGAGAAAGAGAGAGCAGGAGATTCCACTAGACCTGGATGAGAAAATACAAGGTGGCTGCAAAGCAGGTAACTGGGAGCTGATCAACCTACTCTGGAGTCAGTTTTCTGCGTGCCAGCTGCAAATTTTAGGTGGAAGAGGCCAGCCAGGCATGCTCATCCTTGCTCAGCGCCAAACTGTAAGGTAAAGGTAAAAGGACCCCTGACCATTAGGTCCAGTCGTGTCCGACTCTGGCGTTGTGGCGCTGATCTCGCTTTATTGGCCGAGAGCCGGCGTACAGCTTCCGGGTCATGTGGCCAGCATGACTAAGCCGCTTCTGGCGAACCAGAGCAGCGCACGGAAACACCATTTACCTTCCCGCCAGAGCGGTTCCTATTTATCTACTTGCACTTTGACGTGCTTTCGAACTGCTAGGTGGGCAGGAGCTGGGACCGAGCAACGGGAGCTCACCCCGTCGCAGGGATTTGAACCGCCGACCTTCTGATCAGCAAGCCCTAGGCTCTGTGGTTTAACCCACAGTGCCACCTGGGTCCCTTGCGCCAAACTGTATGGGATGGAATTAGCTGCCCTTGGATTGCATGTTTCCGTCATATGCATATAGAAGGTAATGGGTCTAATTTTCACAAGAAAAGATGCTCATGAGTAGGACCAAACTAAAGCATCTCTCCTCTCCAGTGAAGGCCTGCCTCCATCCACCCCATACCTGACTGCCTTCTGGCTTGTAACCAGTCCAGGGTCTGTGGCCTTGACTGTCAGCTTCTTGCTGCTCCTTCGTCTCAGTGTTGTCCTTGCAGAACTCAGCAGGGTGGAGGATGGGGAGAAGCTAGAATTGATTGACATGGGATCTGGCTCAACCTTCTTCTGGGCCCCCTGTCTCCTGCCCCACCAATCCCAATGGGCACCAGCCACCACTGCTCCTCTCCCTCTTTCCCTCCCAGTGCTCCTTCATCACAGACAGCCTTGATCCTGCCTGGATCAAGGAAATGGAGTTCAGCTAGGTCAGATTTCCCCTACCTGGTGCTCTTGCTCTCCATATCCACCTCCACAGTTGTCGGAGCCTGTCTCTGACACTTCTACACTGCCCACTCCGGCGTCCTCACTGAGAATAACCCTGCCTTTGCAGTTACAGATAGATAGCCGTGTTGGTCTGTCATAGTCAAAACAAAATAAAAATTTTTTCCTTCCAGTAGCACCTTAGAGACCAACTAAGTTTGTTCTTGGTATGAGCTTTCGTGTGCATGCACACTTCTTCAGATACACTGAAACAGAAGTCACCAGACCCTTATATATAGTGAGAGGGTGGGGAGGGGTATTACTCAGAGGGGTGGTGGGAATGGGTGAAAGGCTGATAGCTGTGGTAAACCTGTTGACAACTGTTAACGACTGCAATTAGTCTTACAGGAAAAAGCAAGGGGGTGAGAAGGTTAAAAAAGCTTTGTCATGTATAATGAGATAAGAATCCAATGTCTTTGTTCAGACCAGGTCTCTCCATGGTTTTAAGCTTGGTAATGAGTTGCAATTCAGCTACTTCCTTTTCCAGTCTATTTCTGAAATTCCTTTGCAATAAGACAGCTACTTTGAGATCTTGTATAGAGTGTCCTGGGAGACTGAAGTGTTTTCCTACTGGTTTCTCTGTCTTGTGATATCTCTGTCTTGTGATATCCTCCTTTGCAGAGGAGGGTGTTCTGCTGGCCCAACCCACCTTTCAGGAGGCAGTGACGTCTTCCCCATCACCTAGATCCAGGAGGCACCAAAGGAGGAGGAAACTGATGAATGCCTACTAGGCATAGTGAGAGATTTCAGAAACGCTTCCTGCACAAAGATACATAGGATAGCAAGGGGTGTGTGATGCCTAAAGCCTCTGGGATGAATTATGTGTGTTGCTCGCAGTGCCTTAAAACAGTCTTTTGCATATGCATCACAGCAACCTAAACAATCAAAGCCTTTGGAAGGAATCCTCATCCAAGTCCTTGTTCTTCAGCAACTGGGAGCCAGGACATATACCTGCCCTGGAACCCATGGCCAAAATGGCTCTGGGGGCCATATGGGGTGACCTGGTGTGCCAGAGTTTCCTCAAAGGCGATAAGTAGTAAATAAGCACACCAGAGACAGTATTATGGGTACCCTTTCAATTGAAGGGGATACATTTCAAATTGGGACATTTCCTCCACCACCACCTAAAATGGTGCACCCAACACACAGTCACCTCATTCTCCAAGGTGTGCTGATTAACTCTGCGTGAAGGACCATCAACCAGAGCATCTTACCGTGTTGACTTCAAATGCTGGGTAAAGCGTGACTTTTTCAGAATGATGAAAGGGAGTTTTGTCTCAAAGGCACTTGGACATCAAAATTGCAGGGGGTGACCAAATTGCAGTTAAGAGCCACCTTGATGGCTCCATGGCCTATTTTAAGAAAATGGGGCTCTCCAAATGGGCCGAACACAGCTGAGAGCGCATTGTCATGTCCCCATTTGCTTAAATGTCTCCCCATTTTCTTTTGGTTTCTCCGGGGCTAATGGAGGAACGGAAAATGTGAAGAGGAGACATTAGAGCTTCAATAAAGACAGGATGTAATGGCTTTGAGGGAATTTACTATTTGTTCCCAAACTTAAAAGGATGAATGCTGAAGCACTGGAAGATGATTGGTCTGCATGATGTTCTTTTGCTTCAAGAGCAGATTAAAGAACACCTCGTAAGAGCTGGAATCAGATTGTTATCCTCCCTCAACATCCTTTCTCAGCATCCTGGGTATGTTAACGTCTTTGTTTGGTCCTACAATTCCCATCAAACTGATGGGAGTTGCATAGCCCCACTGGACGATACCACATTGGGCAAGTCTGGGTACTCCCACACTAAATCTTTTTTTTTTTCTCCCTTACAAGTGTTGAATGGTATTTATGTATGCAACTACGGGGGCGAGACTGCTGTTAGCACAGATGTGGAAACAGCAACAAATCCCAACTATAGAACAATGGCAACAAAAATTAACTGAATACATGGAGATTGCGAGATTGACAATGAAGATCAGGCATCAAGGCGAGGAAACTTTTCAAAATGAATGGGGAAAGTATAGGATATATATAGATAAGATTTGTAAAACACAGTAAATTGTGGATGGAAAACCTTATAACGTGAAAGGTAAAGTTAAATTGGAAAAAGAAGGGGATAAGTAATACTTTAAACTACCGTATACTGTATCATTGTAATTACAGAAGGTTTGAGAATAAATTGTCTATATTAATTTTTGGATTTAGGAATATGGAGATATACAGGAGAAGAAAGAACGAAAATGCGAAAAATTAAAGATTTGACAAAGATAGATATAATAAGGAGGATTGGAAGTCATTGTGAAATTGTTATATGCTATATGGTGTTGGAAATTATAGATATGTGGGGGGTAGTTATAGGTTTGTTTTATATGTGTAGATATGTGGGGGGGATAGTTGTATGTTTGTTTGTATATGTGTAGATGTGTTTTATGTCTTTATGTGTAAAAACTAATAAAGAATATATAAAAAACAAACAAACCCACAAGTGTTGAATGTGTATTATGTGGGACCTGTCACAATGCCAGTTAGGTAGATTCACAGATTCAGAGAAACATAGACTTGTAGAGTAGGAAGGGAACTCAAGAGTTTTCTAGTCCAACCCCCTGCAATGCAGGAATCACAGCAAAATAATCCCTGACAGATAGCCATCCAACTCTAGTTTTAAAAACTCCAATGAAAGAAAGCCCACCACCTTCTGAGGGAGTTTGTTCCACTGCCAAACAGCTCTTACTGTCAGGAAGCTTTTCCTGATGTTTAGTCGGAATCTCCTTTCTTGCAACTTGAAGCCATCGGTTCAGGTCCTACCCTCCAGAGCAGGAGAAACCAAGCTTGCTCCCTCTTCCATATGGCAGCCCTTCAGATATTTGAAGATGGCTCTCATATCTCCTCTCAAGTCTCCTCTTATCCAGGCTAAACATACCCAACTCCCTCATTTTTTCTTCATAAGGTTTGGTTTCCAGCCTTTTATCATCTTGGTTGCCCTCCTCTGCACACGTTCCAGCTTGTCAATATCACCCTTAAATTGTGGTGCCCAGAACTGGACATAATATTTCATGTGTGGTCTGACCAAGGTGCTGTTAACTTTCCCAGATCTGGACACTATACTTCTGTTGATGCAGCCTAGAACATGGGTAGGCAAACTAAGGCCCGGGGGCCAGATCCGGCCCAATCACCTTCTAAATATGGCCTGCGGGCTGTCTGGGATTCAGTGTGTTTTTACATGAGTAGAAGAAGTGTTTGGATTTTGGATTTGATATCCCAAAGGAGTCTCAAAGCAGCTAACATTCTCCTTTCCCTTCCTCCCCCACAACAAACACTCTGTGAGGTGAGTGGGGCTGAGAGACTTCAAAGAAGTGTGACTAGCCCAAGGTCACCCAGCAGCTGCATGTGGAGGAGGGGGGGAAGCGAACCCGGTTCCCCAGATTACAAGTCTACCGCTCTTAACCACTACAGCACACTGGTAGAGTAGAATGTGTGCTTTTATTTAAAATGCATCTCTGGGTTATTTGTGGGGCATAGGAATTCGTTCATTCCCCCGCCCCCCGAATATAATCCGGCCCCCCACAAGGTCTGAGAGACAGTGGACCGGCCGCCTGCTGAAAAAGTTTGCTGGCCCCTGGCCTAGAATAACAGTAGTGATTTTTGCTGCTGCATCACACTGTTAAGGTGTGTTAAGCTTGTGGTCTACCAATGCCCCCAATGGCGGAGAAAGCTGCTTGGGCACCAGGGCGCCGTGCCCAGGGGTGGGGCCAGCCACCCATAGGAGCGGGGTGAGGGTGGGGCGAGCTGCCCATGGGGTGGGGCGCACTGCGGGGCCTCCGGAGTCTTCCTGCCTCCTCCCAGGAGAGCCAGTGTGGTGTAGTGGTTAAGAGCGGTAGACTCATAATCCGGTGAACCGGGTTCGCGTCTCTGCTCCTCCACATGCAGCTGCTGGGTGACCTTGGGCTAGTCACACTTCTCTGAAGTCTCTCAGCCCCACTCACCTCACAGAGTGTTTGTTGTGGGGGAGGAAGGGAAAGGAGAATGTGAGCCGCTTTCGAGACTCCTTCGGGTAGTGATAAAGTGGGATATCAAATCCAAACTCTTCTTCTTCTCCCACTCAGCCACCCTACAGCTGGGTGGGAGGCAGCGGGCAGACAGTTTGGGCAGCGCAGAGCCTGCATGCACCCAAACCACCACGTCTCTCACAGGAGATGTGTGGCTCAGGCGCGCTGCCTGCTCCGCAGTGAGTGCCGCCCGGCATTTTGTCACCCCCCTCAGTGGTGACACCCAGGGCAGCCCGCACCCACCGCACCCTTCTTCCTCCACCCCTGAATCCTTTCCCCATGCACTGCTGACAAGTCAGGTGTTTCTCATCCTATATTTGTGCATCTGGCTCTCAGAACTTCCCCAAATTTCTCCCCCATCCATGAGCACAAATTTTGTCTCTTGGGTGCAATGCTGTGCCATGTGAGCCCTGGCCCCTCTGGACAGTTTGACCGTATATTCTCCTCTCCCACTGTGCTTTAACATGCATCTGCATAAGGATGCCTGATGCACTCAGGAGATGAGATCCACTCTCCACTGGCTGAAGAAAAACAAAGAGAAAAGGAGGGGGCAGATGGATTCTTTGAAGCACATATTGATGTCTCCTAGGCAACCCTTTGCGAAGATTGCCACAGCTAATTGGCTTTGCTGCAAATATTTACAACTGCAGAAATATATCTGGGGGCTGAAGAAAGGCAGGCCTGGTTGCCCAGCCTCCTGCCTGCTATGCTTTGGCTTCTGGGAAGTGTTAATGGGTTGTTGACAACTCAGGCACTTGCCGAAGAAGGTTTTCCAGTCAAAGAGTTGAGGCCAATTAAAAACCTGCAGAGCTTCACCTTTGTTTGCGTGTCACATTTGTAATCCATGCCCTTCTCTCTCTCATCTCCTTTGTGTCCCTTATTCCACAAGCACATCTGATGTGAGAGGGGCCTAGTGTAGGGTTACCAGACGTCCCCGGTTTTGCACATCATTTGCACAGAATCGTAGAATTGGAAGGGATCTCAAGGGTCATCAAGTCCCAGTGCTGGATTTACATATAAGCTAAACAAGCTATAGTTTATTTTTATTTTATTTTTTATAAAAAAATTATTGAGTTTTTCAAAACAAAAACAAACACAAATCATCATTTCCTTACCATCAGTTCTAATATTTGACCATATATACAAACACAACATACATCCTATTTTCCTCTTCTTTTTTTTATATCATCTTTAGGGTGACTTCCTCCCGTCCCCCCTGCTGCGTTTCATTTTAAACCATCTTAGTAATCTCTTGCCATCTTTAAACAAGCTATAGTTTAGGGCCCCACTCTCTTGGGGGGGGGGGAGTTTAAAGGAAAAAACCCTGGATGTACATTTCCAAAATATAAGATAAAAAAACAAATAAAATAAAACCTACATCCAGCAACAGTGTTTTGTGTTGTGTAGGCTCCTATGATGTAAGTCATGGGCCCCGCCTGCTAGCCTGCCCCCTAAAATATCACTGGTTTGCTCATTTCTATATATAGGGTGCCTACATTCTGCATGGACTGTTATGTGCAAATGGCGTTATATACCGATTAGGTCCACAAATTACCATATAGCATATATTCAACACAAGAAACAGCGACAATTTGTTGTTGACAAAGGACAACTGGACATATAAAGGGCCCCATTACCTTCAGTAGCTTAGGGCCTCATCAAACCTAAATCCAGCCCTGTCTAGTCGTATGCAAGAATCTCATCTAACAGACAACCATCCAATTTCTGTCAAATGATGACATGGAAAAGGCCCAGACTAGTTCAACTGGCCACAAGAATGTAAGTAGAACCTGCTGTAACAGGCCAATGGCTCACCTAGTCCAGTATCCTGCTCTCACAGGGACCACCTAGATTAGGGTTACCAGACGTCCCCGGTTCCAGGGGACAGTCTCCAGATTTGCAAATCTGTTCCCGGACAAATTCCGTCCCCGGAATGTCCCCAGATTTGCAAATCTGTCCCCGGGAAATGTGGCAGTGGCAGTTGGCGTTTGAAGTCTCTCAGCCCCACTCACCTCACAGAGTGCTTGTTGTGAGGAGGAAGGGAAAGGAGAATGTTAGACTCCTTCGGGTAGTGATAAAGCGGGATATCAAATCCAAACTCTTCTTCTTCTTCTTCTTCTTCTTCTTCTTCTTCTTCTTCTTCTTCAGAAAGGTTTTTGGAACATTTTTTTTAAAAAAAGAAAATCTGTTTTTATCAATATGTTATTGAAGTATTACTGTTATTTCCATAGTATTGTGTTGTTATGGTCGTATTCAAATAAATAAATAAAAACTCCTCCAACTCCCGCCCCCTCTTCACCATTTTTCAGCTGTTCCAAGGTGTCTAGCATCCGCTATCAAAATCTAATTTGACATTTACCAAGGCACAAAAGCAATGGGTCTGTTGTTCCGCTCGCTTGCGGTACGAAAGATTTAATGAGCCCCAATTATAGGTCACATGAAATGAGGCATCTCCAGTAGAAAGAGGGTCATCACTCTCTTGCTGTTTTTTCCAGAAGCATTTAAAAATGTCCTTTTGCAAAAGGAGATGACCTTTTGTTAAAACACCTTCTTCATGACAGCCTTACTTAAAATCCTGAATGAAAGTTTCTAATGTTTGGTGCCGTATTGTGTTTCAGTTTGTTGGAAGTCGCCCAGAGTGGCTGGGGTAACCCAGCCAGATGGGCCGCATATAAATAAATAAATTATTATTATTATTATTATTATTACTACTACTACTACTACTATTGCAGTCGGGGGCATAGTACCATGTGCCAGTGTCCAGGGCATGTACACTAACCTTTACCCATGGCAAGGATGGAGCACCTTTGCCCCCACTACCACCAGCATAGCTGTCAACTTTCGGATTTGAAAATAAGGGATTTCCCCCCCCCAATTTTCAAATTTGAAAATAAGGGATGCCGCGAGGGCGGTGCAATGGCACCAAGTAGCCTCGCCACCCTGCGCTCCAGAGGCTGTGCGCGAACGGGAGAGCGAAAGAGCGAGCGCGTAGACGGCAGGCAGGCTGGCTGGCTGGTTGGGCGTGAGGGTCTGGCTGCACAAGGCATGCAAGCTCCTCCCCCAGTCGGTCTCAGACTCCTTATTGGCAGCCGAGCAACGCAGCTGAGGATCCTCCCTGGCCGGCAGGGAGGGAGAGGAGCTGCTTCCTTTGAAATCCGGGAAATTGAAGGGATATCAACAATCCGGGATAGCAGCGGGAAGCGGCATTGGAATAAGGGAGTTTCCCACAAAAAAAGGGAGGGTTGACAGCTATGCCCCCTACTCTCCTCAATCGTCAACAGCACCACCCTGCTTTACGGTGGCTGCTTAGGGCCATTTGCTTTCTAGCTCTTTGCTCTCCTGCTTTCAATGCTCACCTGAAAGCAGGGGGGGGGAGAGATTACTCGGAGCAAAGCCATTACTCCAAGAGGCTACATTTCGAAGTCTCTCTCTGTGAATATTGAATAAAAGACTTTGGTAAGAGCTTTCCTTGTCTATCTATTCCTGGCAGCCTGCTGTGGGGGGGGGGGATCAGATTCCCTGACGCCTGACATTGGATGCCCATGACTTCGCGTGTTACAAAAGGAGAAAAACCTTTCCCTAGCAATGCTATACATAATTTTATAAACTTCTATCATGTTGCCTCTTGCCTTTTTTTCTAAACTGAAAACTCTGTACAACCCTACCAAGCCCAGACAAGAACGTATTCCCTGGGAGTAGGGGAAGGAGAGAGGGGGAGACCATGCCTTTCTAAGCCTTTCCCTTAGATTTACCAATATTTTTCCTGAAATTTCTCTTGACATTCTCTGGCTCTTTCCCTTTAGTAACCACTGAATTCATCTCAGTTCTTAGTTTTCAGCAAAATTCAGTGGCAATGCTAATCTGAGCCTAATCATTCCAATGACACAAGGAAACATGATTAACCCTTGGTGTGCATTGCCTGCTTTCCCTCCTGCTGCTATGATTGTTTAGTCATTTAGTCGTGTCAGACTCTTCGTGACCCCATGGACCAGAGCACGCCAGGCGCTCCTGTCTTCCACTGCCTCCCGCAGTTTGGTCAGACTCATGTTGGTAGCTTCCAGAACACTGTCCAACCATCTCGTCCTCTGTCATCCCCTTCTCCATCTTTCCCAACATCAGGGACTTTTCCAGGGAGTCTTCTCTTCTCATGAGGTGGCCAAAGTATTCCAGCCTCAGCATCAGGATCTGCTATGATATCTATGGGCAAAACTGCTCTAATTTCCCCCCATAAAGAAGTAGTTTATTGGTGTGGGGAGCCCGTGAGGCAGAGCACTACTCCATAGGGAGAAGCCAGTTCTGGTTGTTTATTGAAATTTGATTTATATTAGAGACTGGCACTCCTGGAAAGGGGCGTGTGCAAAACAAGCGGGGGAGAGTAGCAGTGTGAAGAAGTTTGTTGAACAACAAGACGAGAAGATGGCGATGGTCGGAATGTGGCATTTGGAATTAAGAAGATCGACCTCATCCACACAGAGGCATTGTTTATTATAATTTAGCCTGCTTGCTGGCATATATCAGCGGCTGTGGAAATATTGGAAAGAATTTTGAAAAGCAATCGATGGAGGTGATCAGGGAAGCTCCGGCGTCCGAGGCATGGGAAGTCCATATATATATATAAAATTATTAGAATAATTAGGCATAATTGGAATGTTTCTTTTAATTGGGAATTGTATAATTAATTTGGATTGTAATTTGAAATGTAATTGGGAATAATTTCAATGTGATTTGCTATTTGTATTCAAAAATTCAATAAATAGATTATATATATATATATATATATATATATATATATATATATATATATATATGTAAAGAAGTAGTTTATCTCCTTCTCCCTGAAAGCGCTTTTCCTGATGCAACCCTCTGACCAGATGCAGGAGAGATCGCTGCTGTCACCCGGATACCATTAATGGGAAAATTAGTGCCACTGTTCTGTAGGGCTGCGCCATCATAGCATCCTTTGATGCATGACAACCGTCTTACCAAGATTCATTAACAGGCCAACCTCGGAGGCAGAAACCGATAAACAAACACTTGTGCCATCTGCCAACCATTTCCCCAATGTGCAAATCATGCGGCCAGAAGGAAAAAATGCTCACAGTCATCTTCTGCCGGTGCTGCGGCAGATGCTTGAGGATGCTTTGAAGTTGGCCAGGATTGTCATTGATGCAAAAGGACCAGAAGATTAGCATGGTTAAATGCCCGTCCACTAATTTTTTTTACAAACTGGTCATATTGTAGGAGCTTGGCTTAGAGATGCTCCGAAATGCTCTCCCCTCTCTGATTTCTCAGTAGAATAGGATGTTCCAACATGCCTTGTTGCGCATGTGGAAAGGAAACAAATTGTGACAGCTGGCCACTCTTTTTCCTGATGATATTTTCTAGTCCCCTTAAGCAAGGACCATCATTTTGATTGCTTTCTCCCACTCAGTTCCCCCACCTGACTGCAGTGTGCATTGTTATGTTGCTAGCTGACTTCCCACTATTCCTATGTTAGGCAAATTGCTGGTTGAAAGCCCAGAATCTTTGCTAATGGAAGCTAATGGCCAGGAGCTTTCTGCCATGTTAAGCACCTGCTACCCGGACCTGCAAGAAAACACTGTTGTGTGGAGCGCACCTGCTCAGTGTTCCAGCATGCCAGTCATGTCCACTTAAAGCAGTGGCTCTCAACCTTGGGTCCCCAGATGTTGTTGGACTGCAACTCCCATCAACCCTAGCTAGCAAAACTAGTGGTCATGGATGATGGGAGTTGTAGTCCAACAACATCTGGGGACCCAAGGTTGAGAAAGGCTGGCTTAAAGGCTATACCATTCCATCCCCATTCCACCTCCCACTTTCTCCTGCCCCAATCATCATCAATAATAACAATAAGTAATAATAATTTTATTATTTATACCCCGTCCATCTGGCTGGGTTTCCCCAGCCACTCTGGGCGGCTTACAGCATATAAAAACATAGTCAAACATCAAGCGTTAAAAACTTCCTGATACAGGACTGCCTTCAGATGCCTTCTAAAAGTTGTGTAGTTCTTTATCTCCTTGATATCTGGTGGGAGGGCATTCCACAGGGCGTGTGCCACTACCGAGAAGGCCCTCTGCCTGGTTCCCTGTAACTTTACTTCTCGCAGTGAGGGAACTGCCAGAAGGCCCTCAGAGGAGGACCTCAGTGTCCAGGCTGTGCAATGGGGGGTTGTGTTGTATGGCTGCTGACCATGTTCAGTCTTCACTGGGCTATTTTTGGGACCTTCCTTTAACGTCCCACCCATATTTTGGGGAGGAGGTTCTTCTGCAGAACTTTGGGTTCTCACAAATCTGCTGGTACCTCCCTTATGTATATGATTGATACATGTTTTGATGACATAGCAAATGGACTCGAAGAATGGAGTTACTATGTGTTCTGGCTCCCACTCAGCTGTAACAACAGAGGTTCATGCTTAAGCATAAGGGAGAGAGAGAATCATAGAATCGTAGAGTTGTAAGGGGATCATCTAATCCAACCTCCTGCAATGAAGGAATATGCCATTGTCCCATATGGGGATCGAACCTGTGACCTTGGTATTATCAGCACCACACTCTAACCAATGGATCTATCCAGATCTTTACTGAGGCAGAGTAAAGGTGGCTTACCAACAGGCAATGAGTCACAGTAGCCTCAAAGCTCGGACTAGGGGGTGGAAATGACAGGACTCACTGGGTAGATTCTGTGGTCTAAATCTAAGTGGTTGAAGATTGAAAAAAGGAGTTCAGAACCACATGGAAGCAATGGAGTTGTCCCAATGGGTTGGCATACCCATCCACCCACTTTTTTATATTAAAAAAAATGGTTTTTATTGAGTTTTGCAGATCATACAGAAAGGTAAGAGAATCCAGGAACACCAGACATGGCATACATCTGATCTTATAGCACATCAAGGTGGACAGATCAGCTCAGTCATATTTCACAATCCATTAAAATATAAAGAAAATGGATCTTAAATTATGACTTATACAACGGAATTTTTTTAAATAATTTATTGGACTCCACTATGTTTGAATAGAAAAGGGCTGTCTAAGACAGCATGTTGATGGCGATGTAGTAAAGATAATGCTTCTTTAAAACACATGTTTTTACAATGCCGTACACTTAGTAAGTTTTGGGAGAAAGCAATTGCCCTAGACCAGCTTTCACTGAGCTGCTGCCCTCTGGATATTCCTGGATGACAACTTTCATCAGTCCCAACCAGCATGGTCAAATGCCAGAGATGATGGCAGCAGGAGTCCTGCTACATGGAGCTTTGACCTAATCCAAATAGGTTTACATCCATCTAATATGCAGAAGCAGCCTAATAAGGTTGATTGAGAAGGAGAACCATGCGTCCAGGGGAGCACATACCCAGCTGTATAAGTTTGGCTACTAGTCATGTTGGCTATGCTCTGCCTCTGCAGATGGAGACAGCAATGATTCTGAAAACCCAGTTACTGGAAACCATAGGAGAAGGAGGAGGAGGAGAAGAGGAGGAGTTTGGATTTGATATCCCACTTTATCACTACCCAAAGGAGTCTCAAAGCGGCTAACATTCTCCTTTCCCTTCCTCCCCCACAACAAACACTCTGTGCAGTGAGTGGGGCTGAGAGACTTCAGAGAAGTGTGACTAGCCCAAGGTCACCCAGCAGCTGCATGTGGAGGAGCGGAGACGCGAACCCGGTTCACCAGATTACAAGTCTACCGCTCTTAACCACTACACTACACTGGAGGGGAGAGGGCTCTTGTGCTCAAATCCTGCTTACAAGTTTCTCAGAGGCCTCTGGTTGGCCACTATGAGAACAGGATGCTGGACTAGATGGGCCATTGTTCTGATCCAGACGGCTCTTCTTATGTTCTTACGGAGCCTTAGGGTCATCGCCGACTAAGTCATCCTTGGAACAGACCCACTGAAGTTGCTCGAGATCATTGATTTCAATGGGCTTGCCCAGAGTTTGACTAACCTTGGACGCCTACCTAAATCTTGAGCATCACACTTTTAAAGCTGCTGGAGAATTTTCCTCCCGCTTCCCTGCCGGGCTTTGAAAAAGCGACCTTGAAAACTGTAGGAGTTTAACAAGCCAGCTGAGCAAAATTCCGAAGCCCTGTTAGTTGTGCAGTTACATTTAAAGTGGTGGGCTTTGGGGAGCCAGTAGAGGAGGAGAAGCAATGGCCAGCATGGCTAATTTGATTAGAGACCATTCCACGATGGTCTTTAACCATGGACATGTTGACTGATTGGTGGGCCCCTTGAGCAGAGGGAGATGGAGAATGTGCCCACCCATCTTCTGTGGCTTTTCCCAGTGGCCTTGGGGAATCTTGCATAATTAGACAAGATGCTTCCTGCAGACCAGCACATCCATTTAAACGGAGAGACTGAGACTGCACATTTCACAAGCCGCAGGAGGGAGATCAACACAAGCCAAGATGCTGCACAGAACCAGCAGGGATCTCATGTCTCTGCTAACTAGGCAACCCTGGTGATAGAATGACAAACCAGCGTTTCTCAAAGAACCCTGGGATTCCTTGGAACCCTGTCGAGGGTCTTACAACAAAGCACAGCTTGCGCACCACGACTGATGTTCCCCTGAGGGGTGCATACGCTCATCGCGGGAAGGTAGGCAGCCTATAAATGTAGGTCTGTCTAGCTCAATACTGTCCGCACTGACTGGCAACAGAGTTTCAGGCAACGGACATTCCCAGGATTGGACCAAATCCCTTCTGCATGCAAAGCAGATACTCCAGAACTGTCCCTTCTCCATCACGCTGCCTGTGTTTGGGAGGTACGCTAGAATTCATGCAGTGATGAGGCCTATGCGCCTGTCACAGGAATGTGCGGGTCAGTCATCCACACAGTTCAAAGACAGAGTTAACTCTTTGTTAGCAAAAACACAACCTCCACAGGCTTGGTTGAGTGTCAGGGCTAACGGGCAGAGCAGTTTATTCCCATTGGTCTTACTCCATGAAAATCAGTTGCTGAGACTAAAAATCCTCACCTCCCCACAGCCATCTAAGTCCCCTCCTCTCCAGAGTTCCCCCCTCCCCAAGCAACCAGATACTGCACCTAGGTGCAGCCAACCTCTCCTCTGCCCTTACTCAGCTTTCTGAGTAAGCTGTGGAAAAAGAGGTTTGGCTGTTATCGGGACTGAATGAAGATGGCGACTGTCCGTGATCAGGCTTTTGGAATCAGAGTATCAAAGGGCAAGGTGATCGTATGGTGATGAAATATGGACTTAAATCCACACAGGGACATTGTTTGTTTTGATTTATCATGCTTGCTGGAATACATCAGAGGCTGTGACAATATAGGAAGGGTAAAAAGCAAGGGCAAATAGTTGATTAGATACCTCCGGAGTTTGAAGCGTGGGAAACCTCCAAATAAATTTTAAAAATAATTTGGCAGAATTGATTGGACTTAACCATGCAGGGGTATTTTACCTGTACCTTTTTACTGATGTGGATATCCCAGAATGGAGGAAGAAAGTAAAATAAAATAAAATAAAGAAACCCTGGTGCTGAATGATCACCAACATGTTCAGGAAAAGCTGAGTACTGTTGACACAATCTGAATATTGTGGAGGGGGACATTTCTCCACACTGAATTTGTTCTTTCCTACCATAGTATTGACACTGAGAAATAGCTGGTATTTTATTCCTTTGGTGGTGGTTGGGTTTAACACACACACACACACACACACCCCAAATTGGCAGCAAATTTATATTACCACAGCCTCCTTTTTGCGATCCCCTTAGGATCATGCAGTAAAGGCCTGATGGATAGAGATTAATTGCCTTTTAGCTATAATGGCCATTTGAGTCCCTCTGAGGTGAACCTCCACACTTTCTGCTTTGATGTGGGATCTTCGGTGGTTGCAAGCCACTTACATCTAACCCAGGGATGTCAAATTCCAAATGGCCAGGATTCTACACCTAGCAATCACCCTCAAGGCAATAATTTCCCACAATCCTTCACTGAAAAAGAGAGAAAAATCAATGGCTCTGTTGAGGGATGAGCCGGTAGAAGAAAAAAAACATAGAATCATAGAATCCTAGAGTTGGAAGAGACCACAAGGGCCATCCAGTCCAACCCCCTGCCAAGCAGGAAACACTATCAAAGCATTCCTGACAGGTGGCTGTCAAGCCTCTGCTTAAAGACCTCCAAAGAAGGAGATTCCACCACACTCCTTGGCAGCCAATTCCACTGTCGAACAGCTCTTACTGTCAGGAAGTTCTTCCTAATGTTTAGGTGGAATCTTCTTTCTTGTAGTTTGAATCCATTGCTCCGTGTCCGCTTCTCTGGAGCAGCAGAAAACAACCTTTCTCCCTCCTCTATATGACATCCTTTTATATATTTGAACATGGCTATCATATCACCCCTTAACCTTCTCTTCTCCAGGCTAAACATACCCAGCTCCCTAAGCCGTTCCTCATAAGGCATCGTTTCCAGGCCTTTGACCATTTTGGTTGCCCTCTTCTGGGCACGTTCCAGCCTGTCAGCATCCTTCTTGAACTGTGGTGCCCAGAACTGGACACAGTATTCCAGGTGAGGTCTGACCAGAGCGGAATACAGTGGTACTATTACTTCCCTTGATCTAGATGCTATACTCCTATTGATGCAGCCCAGAATTGCATTGGCTTTTTTAGCTGCTGCATCACACTGTTGACTCATGTCAAGTTTGTGGTCTACCAAGACTCCTAGATCCTTTTCACATGTACTGCTCTCAAGCCAGGTGTCACCCATCCTGTATTTGTGCCTTTCATTTTTTTTTTGCCCAAGTGTAGTACTTTACATTTCTCCCTGTTAAAATTCATCTTGTTTGCTTTGGCCCAATTCTCTAATCTGTTAAGGTGATTTTGAAGTGTGATCCTGTCCTCTGGGGTATTAGCCACCCCTCCCAATTTGGTGTCATCTGCAAACTTGATCAGGATGCCCTCAAGCCCATCATCCAAGTCATTGATAAAGATGTTGAATAAGATGTTGAAAAACAGCGACAACAGTTAACTTATTTATGGCTATTTATTTGCTTATACCATTTCATCCCTTCTTCCCTGATATAAATGCAAGAACATAAATGACTTTGGGGGTGGGGCTTTGTCTGATTCCCACGCCCTCCCCTAAGGGCAAATTATCATCAGTGCAAGTCACTTTAGTCACGAAGAGGGATGGGTCAAGCAAATGTCATTATTATCAGTCCACCTCTTGCATGGAGGTATTGTCCTAGAAAGGACAATTCGGAATACAGTGGTACCTTGGTTCTCAAACGCCTTGGTACTCAAATGCCTTGGTTCCCAAACGCCGAAAACTCAGAAGTAAGTGTTCCAGTTTTCGAACGTTTTTCAGAAGCCGAACATCCAATGTGGTTGTCAGCTGTTGTTTTTGGGGCACCTGCACCAATCAGAAGCGGCGCCTTGGTTTTCGAACATTTTAGAAGTCAAACAGACTTCCAGAACAGATTAGGTTTGGCGCTTTTGTTTTGCTATTTATTTTGCATTTTTGCATTTGAGGCTTTTTCGGTTCATTTGTTTTTGTGACTGTGTGGAACCCAGTTCAGCTACTGATTGATGGTGTGACTGCGGAAATGGATAAAAGCCCCCCATCCAAACAATGACTATCATCTGTTCAGGTAAGATACAAAAAGTAATTGAAATTTTAATCATCCACAATACTGTCTTCTTTATTTTATAGTACAGTACATTGACTTTTTTATAGTATTTTATATTTTATAGTATTTTATATTTTATAGTACAGTACACCTACGGACCCAGGTGGCGCTGTGGGTTAAACCACAGAGCCTAGAGCTTGCTGATCAGAAGGTCGGCGGTTCGAATCCCTGCGACGGGGTGAGCTCCCGTTGCTCGGTCCTAGCTCCTGCCCACCTTGCAGTTCGAAAGCATGTCAAAGTGCAAGTAGATAAATAGGAACCGCTCTGGCGGGAAGGTAAACGGCATTTCTGTGCGCTGCTCTGGTTCGCCAGAAGCGGCTTAGTCATGCTGGCCACATGACCTGGAAGCCGTACGCCGGCTCTCGGCCAATAATGCGAGATGAGTGCCGCAACCCCAGAGTCAGACACGACTGAACTGAATGGTCAGGGGTCCCTTTACCTTTACCTTACATTGATTATTGCTTTCATTTTATGGGTCAATGGTCTCGTTAGATAGTAAGATTTTCCTTACCTTCCTGGCTATATCTGGTCCTGTGAGTTTCATCAGGACTGATTCCCAAGCACGAAGTCCTAACCCTCTGCCCTTTCTCCCACTTCCCCAACTCATGTCAATCCAAGCAGGATTATGCAAATGCCTCATGTTATGCAAATATCTTAATTTGCATAATTATTCTTAGCACAACGTTTGCCTGTTCGGGTGATGGTGTTTCACTTTGGAGGAGGATGCAGAGAACAGCTCGCTATTTTAAAAAAAAATTAACCGTGTTCGAAAATAGGAGCCATATTATTTTTTACCGACCTCGGCAGTGTTTTGAGAGCTCAAATTGATTCCCGTTTGGAACACTGGCTGGGTCTCATGAAAAGCGCCTGCCAATGCGTTTCATTATGCAATTCCTTGTTCTCTCTCTTCTGCCTGGCTTTTGCCTTTGAACTTGTTTCCAGGTGAGAGTTTGCCATTAACATCCTGATGCTCCTTCTCAGGTGGAGATTGAAATTAGTCGGCAGTATTTTGTTTTGCGTGTGTAGGTCACCCAGCCATTCCCACCAATAACTCACACCTGAGGCATCAATTTTGGTTTGGGTTTTTGGCAATAATTTTGGCCGCAACTTTATTGAATTACAAATCACGTGAGTGGTTGCGTAGGCATTGGTTCGCCTGTCCCTAGACAGGGCTGACTCCTTGTCAGCAAGACTATCTGTCCTCTTGACAGAGCTGACCACTGGTCAGCGATTGGGGAAACCATTAGCTGGGGAGAGTAATGGGGCTGGTTATCGGAGCCACCCCCTCCCCAGGGGTTCCAGGGGCTCTTGCGTAGGCCCTGCAACCCCGGGTTCGGACAAGCATGTTGAGCCCCCGGGCTTCCTTTAACGGAACTCCCATCACCACCATCCTTCTTGGATGGCACCAACACTGAACCAATGCCTAACCACCAACCGTACAAGTTGTGACTAATTGCTGTATAGTAGGCAAAAACCAAGAGGCACGGCCAATCAGCCAGATGGACAAAATTCCTACTAGGCCCCTCAAGCGGAGGCGACCCCGTGACAGGCACAGCAAGGTCAAAGCACAATCCTATACCAGGGAGAGGGGGACGGGAGATCCGAAGCTCCAGACAAGAGTGCCCAGTGGATCACGTGCTGATCCATATAAAGGGCACCGAGCTGTCAATCACTTATCATGTAAATTTGGCCAGCCCATCCTGGCCAATAATTGCTGTGGCCACAAGCCCTTCCCCCAAACCAAGAGGAATGGCTTCATGCCCACCCCGCAACTAAGGCTCTCTTTGAGAACCCCCTTTTGTAAGACCAGGAAGCCACCTGGGGACTTAGAGGAGAAAATTAAACATTACCTGGCTATTGTTGTTGTTTTAATGTACACATGAAAGGAAGCATGGCTAAGATCCGATGAGCATCTCTGTAAAATTAGAGATTTTGCAGCCACCTGATCCAGCAAAACACTCCTGCAAAATCCACCCACAGATGGCGCTATCTGCCCACGGGGCAATTGGCATGGCCGCACAATCCTCGGGGGGGGGGGTCCCAATTGCGGCGCGGCGGTGCAATCTTCCCGGGGGGGGGGGTTCCGATCGCAGCATTCTGATTCTCCTGGAGGCGGTTCGATTGCAGCGCGACAGCGCGACCCTCCTGGTGGGGGCCGATCGTGGTGAGCCGGTGCGATCCTCCCAGGGTGGATTTTGTCACACCCACCTCTGGGATAGCACTCAGGGTGGACCACTCCCACTGTACCCCTTCATATGCCCCTGAGTAAGCAGTGTGTCAGGAGTATGGGATGGACATCCCTGTGAGCCAGGCAGAGGTCTACAGTTCTCTACCTCTGACTTACTGAATGCTGTGAGCTCCTGACCTTCTGAGATATACTCAGCAAAGCATATCCTGGGAAAAGTTCTGCCAACCCATAGAAACATCTAAGTTTGCATGTGGAGGGAGAGGGAAACGAGACGATCTCAGGTCTTACTAAGGCACTTCCAGTTTCTAAGCAACCTTCTCGGTGTGATTTGCTCCTTCAAAACAACTTGCAGCAACAAATTCTAGCTGGAAGCAACTCACTTTAAGTATTCAAATCCAATTCAGACATACATGAAAGGGAAAATAAGTTGTTTAGGTGTTTGCCTGATAAAAGCACAAAGCTATAAAGAATTACGTTATGAATATATGGCATGAGAGAACGCTCTTTTCAAACTATCACAGACGTTGCAGATTAAACCCAACAGCCTGCATTGCTGAGTGTTCAGCACAATTGTTTATTTGTAAGAGGTTCCCTTTGAACTAGAGATGGCTAAATCTGTCAATTTCAGGTTCTCCCATTTGCACATTTTCCCCCATCTGAAATTTGTTAGCTACATTTCTACATTGTTTTGCAAATCCTCATGAACATTCAATACCGTTTTAGCACATTGACATTTTTTTTAATACACTCTTGCCTAACGCACAGATTTTTGCAAGCAATTTTCCCTAACAGAATGCATCCTTGATTTCCATTCATATGCCTGCTTTCCCCCGCTAAATGGATTTTTGTGCACATTATTTGATTAGTGAACTGCGTAGCAAAATCCGGAGAAGTTTGGATTTCAAATGATAGCTACGTTTTGCTTTGGCGCTGCTTCAGGAAGTTTGAATGAGGCTGCTTTGCATTCAAATGAAAACTCAGTTTGAATTTCTCCCCCAGTTTTGCTTCGGAATAGTCACCAGCAAGTTCCTCTAGGATCTGTGTAGACAAGCTTAGAACAAGTCTAAGGATTTGGGATAGAGTGAAAAAAGTACTTGTTCACCCAGTGCAGAGCTAAACTATGGGGTTTGCTTCTGTAAGATGCCGTGGTGGCTACCAACATTAGGGCCAGTTTGCATTTCTTGGTACAGAAAGTATTGATTTGATGTGTAGAGATCTTTCCTAATGTACTTAATTCAAGAGGGTTCTGGAAGCTTCTCTGCCTGAAAGAAACAAGCAGAAGGTTCATGATGTTTGGGTTATTCCTTCAGAGAAGCTGAGTACAGCTGGCGTAAACTGGTTATATTATCTCTTTTTGTCAAGGTCATGTTGGCTATAAAAGTAAGGCCAGAAGGAGCCTGGGTTTCACTTTTGCTTTCTATCTCTCTTCCTTCTGGTGTGGTGTTCTGTATATAGTGTTAAGTTATAGACTTATTATAAGTTATTGTAAGTTTAAGTTAAGTCTGCTGCAACTGGATTTCTCATGGAGAGCCAGTGTGGTGTAGTGGTAAAGAGCGGTAGACTCGTAATCTGGTGAACCGGGTTCGTGTCTCCGCTCCTCCACATGCAGCTGCTGGGTGACCTTGGGCTAGTCACACTTCTCTGAAGTCTCTCAGCCCCACTCACCTCACAGAGTGTTTGTTGTGGGGAAAATATAATTTCCTCTGGTCTATTTTTTGGGAATCCTGCAATGTGTTTAAGTTTTTACTCTACTAACAATACGTTGGAATCTGCTTTGGATCGATACTGAGTAGAATTTCATGACCAGGGGCAACAGTTGTGGTTAGTAGCCATTGAAAGCCTTATCTTCCATGAACTGGCTATAAGAAATCACTCTGATGGGGATTCTGAAGCATGTGATGGTGCCCCTGGACTCAGGACAATTTCATGATCTCATCAGTGGGCAAGATTCTTGCATTGCAGAGGGTGACTCTTGGGGTACCTTCAACTCCACACACAGTTCTATAATTCTATATGGCCGAAGAATTGATGCTTTTGAATTCTGGTGCTGGAGGAGACTCTTGAGAGTCCCATGGACCGCAAGAAGATCAAACCTATCCATTCTGAAGGAAATCAGCCCGGAGTGCTCACTGGAAGGACAGATCCTGAAGCTGAGGCTCCAAGACTTTGGCCACCTCATGAGAAGAGAAGACTCCCTGGAAAAGACCCTGATGTTGGGAAAGATGGAGGGCACAAGGAGAAGGGGACGACAGAGGATGAGATGGTTGGACAGTGTTCTCGACGCTATCAACATGAGTCTGACCAAACTGCGGGAGGCAGTGGAAGACAGGAGTGCCTGGCGTGCTCTGGTCCATGGGGTCACGAAGAGTCGGACACGAGTAAACAACTAAACAACAACAAATATGGCATTGCTTGGGGGGACTTTGAGGAGAAATAATAATAATAATAATAATAATAATAATAATAATAATAATAATAATAATTTTTTATTTATACCCCGCCCTTCCCGGTCCAAAAACCGGGCTCAGGGCGACTAACAACAAATACAAAACATTGATTAAAAACAACTTTAAAAACAGCATAAAAAACAAACATCAGCGGGATCACCAGGGCTAACTGACCAAGTTAGTCTTGCTAGGCCAGTAGGGAGACCAGGGAAGAATTTTAATGTGGGGACCCAGAAGGGTTTCTTCAGAAAAAAGGGAAGGGGAAAAAGGAATAGGGGATCAGGCTAGATTGAAGGCCAGGTGGAATAACTCTGTCTTACAGGCCCTGCGGAAGGAGATCAGGTCCCGCAGGTCGGAGCCAGCAGGTCGGAGCCAACACTGAAAAAACCCTGGCCCTTGTGGAGGATAATCTGGCTTCTTTGGGGCTCGGGACCTTTAAGCTATTGTTATTCGTGGATTCGCTAGTAGCCATCAATAGCCCTCTCCTCCATGAATTTGTCTAATCCTCTTTTGACGCCACCTAGGCTGGTGACCATCTGTGCATCCTGCAGAAGAGAGTTCCACAGTTTAACCACGTGTTGAATGAAGGAGGTCCGTCTTTGTAACTGTCCTGAATCTTCCAACGTTCTGCTTTGCTGGAAAACCAAAGCTAGATTTCGGGAGAGAGAGCAAGAGAGAGAGCTGTCCTTTCATGCTTAGCCAGGACTGCATGAAAGGTTATGTTGCTCCTTCGTGTCAATCAAAGGACCCTTCGTCTCCACGGCAGATTGACAAGCGGACATGGTATCCCTGATCACCTTTTTTTGATGCTGGAGAGGTCTAAATAAATAAATAAGAATTCTGCATGCCAACCGGCATCACAGCTCCAGATTGTGCAAATGTTTGTTCCCTGCATGTAAATAATGGTAAGGATCTGAAGGTTTGATGGCCTGCTCTTTGGGGAATTTATTCAGGTGAAAGGAAAATGTCAGCCTCCAGCAGTAATTGCACAGGCGTGCTGCAGCTGTGAAGTTACTAGAAACTCTGATGAGCAAAAATGCTTCGGGGAGATGCTTCAGGTATAAGCAAGAAGCGATCAAGCTATTTACTGGCTTTCTTCCCACCCAGATATGAGGCTTGAGCTGAGAGAAGACAGCTTAGTAGTCCTATGTGCCTGCAGCATATTGATTTGCCCTGGCCCCTAGGGGGAGCCCATCGTGGAATGGCCAGATACCTGAGGGTAGTGACCAGCTGCAGTTCCAGGACCTTGGGTACCTGATACCTGACAACTGGCTCCCATAAAGGTCAAATAATAATAATAATAATAATAATAATAATAATAATAATTTATTTATACCCCGCCCATCTGGCTGGGTCTCCCCAGCCACTCTGGGCGACTTCCAAAAGAACATTAAAATACAATAATCTATTAAACATTAAAGCCTCCCTAAACAGGGCTGCCTTCAGGTGTCTTCTAAAGGTCTGGTAGTTGTTGTTCTCTTTGACATCTGAAGGGAGGGCGTTCCATAGGGCGGGCGCCACTACCGAGAAGGCCCTCTGCCTGGTTCCCTGTAACTTGGCTTCTCGTAGTGAGGGAACCGCCAGAAGGCCCTCGGCACTGGACCTCAGTGTCCGGGCTGAACGATGGGGGTGGAGACGCTCCTTCAAGTATACTGGACCGAAGCCATTTAGGGCTTTAAAGGTCAGCACCAACACTTTGAATTGTGCTCGGAAACATACTGGGAGCCAATGACCTTAAAAGGTCAAAAAGGCCTTTTAAGAATATCAGGAGCTTTGCTGGATCAAGCCAATGGCCTCTCTAGTCCAGGATCCTTTTCTCACAGTGGCCAACCAGATGTCTCAAGCATGACCTGGACACAGGAGCTCTCTCCCCTCCTGCAATTTCCAGCAACTGGGAATATGTGGTTACATTGTTCCAGTTCTGCGTGATCAGGTTGCAAACCTTTTCTCTTTTTGACTTCCTCCAGCTTTTTAGCTAGAGATGCTCTGTTGGTTTCCAGCCAACAAGGGACACTCGGATTACCCCCATATGGGATAGATCCACATGCATATACTTTGTAACTAAGTCTGCCTTCAGGGATCCAACTGTGAACTGAAATGTGAGTAATATTATATACTTTACACAAGATTGTGGTGTGTTTATTCTTTTAAGAGGTATATAAGGGAACTTACCAGGAACCTAATAGTGAGAGGCTTACACAAGCCTGCAAACAGCTACCCGCTGTGCCTTCATCCATTCCGCCAGCATGAGGACTAGAAACTTGTTTTCTTAAATGGTTCTGAGCGCTATGGGGATTCTTTTCCAATGACAAAACAGGAGAGCTTGGCTTCTCAGGAATCTGATACACGCACAAGAATGGCAAATCCTGAAATTTATAGTCTTATGAAGACATGTTTTGCCCCTGAAAGGACAGAACATTTTGGCCTGATGTTGTTTTTTCTTTTTTTAGAAAACCTCCAATAATCTCACGAATAAATGAGCCATAATGTGCCTTGATGGATTTTTCCACTTTTGCTCACTCCTCACCTGTAAACACAGTTTGCTATTTGTTCCAGCCTCCTAATTATCACCCCAGCAACTAACAGAGACTCGCAAAATAGAGACGATGATTATTTTGGATGGAGACTAACCAGCGGGAGAGGATAGTTTGCTGGAAGCAACAAGAAGATCGGTTAGCTTGGCTTTCCAAGGCGCTGAGACTCCCCAGTGCCCATTGATTGAAAAAAGGAGGGGCAGCTCTTCCTGATTTAAACCTGGCTGTGGATCAAAAGTCCAACTGAGCTGCCAGATGAAAAGATTTCAGTTGCTCAAAAGCAGAAGCGGAACTGCCATGTGGAAACTTCAATGGGCAGGACCTGTGGCATGGATGAAGAGTCACAGCAGGGAAGAGGGAGAGCAAAGGTCTCTGGGAGATCTCCTAGTCCATCGCCCCTGCCCAGTGGAGGAATCTGCAAATCCTCCGTGGGCTGGGCCGGTGCAGCGTGATGCCATAAATCGTGTCTGCACATGTCTGCGGACTGCGGTGCTGGAAATCACTTCTGCGCATGCCCAGACGCCTGTGCAGAAGAAGAAGAAGAAGAAGAAGAAGAAGAAGAAGAAGAAGAAGAAGAAGAAGAAGAGTTTGGATTTGATATCCCGCTTCATCACTACCCGAAGGAGTCTCAAAGCGGCTCACATTCTCCTTTCCCTTCCTCCCCCCCAACAAACACTCTGTGAGGTGAGTGGGACTGAGAGACTTCAGAGAAGTGGGACTAGCCCAAGGTCACCCAGCAGCTGCATGTGGAGGAGCGGAGATGTGAACCCGGTTCACCGGATTACAAGTCTACCGCTCTTAACCACTACACCACACTGGCTCAGAAGTGATTTTTGGCATCTGGGCATGCACAGAAGTGATTTCCAGTACTGCGGGCATACACATATGCAATTTTCGGCGTCTGGGCATGTGCAGAAGCAATTTCCGGAGCCGCGGAAGAGAATCCCCATGCCACACTGTGCCACTTTAGCGCAGTGCATGGGGACTTGCCAAGCGGGTGGCTCACGGACCGGTTAAAGGACCCTCATGGGCCGCTTCTGGCCCATGGGCCTTAGGTTGCCGACCTCTTCTCTAAAGCATGCAGTAAGAAAAGCCCATTGCCTCTGGAGGGAGTCTTTTCCACTGTCATTTTTATTTTATTTTTTGCTTTTTGTAATGTAGCTTCTATTCATCTTCATCTTTAGATGGTTTAGCATGGTTGTACAGAAAGAGATCTTTGTTCACATTAGAGTGTGTGGCATGCAGCAGTTACATAAAATAAAGCAACAATAAACACTCAGGTGAATGTTTCTGAAAAATTGGTTAGAACGTAGTCCCGATAACGCCAAGCTTGCAGGTTCAATTCCTGTATGGGGCAGCTGCCTTGCAGGGGGCTGGACTAGATGAGCCTAAGGATCCCTTCCAATTCTATGATTTTATGAGATCCAGCTACGAGGGCCTTCTGGCAGTTCCCTCACTGTGAGAAGTGAAGTTACAGGGAACCAGGCAGAGGGCCTTCTTGGTGGTGGCACCCGCCCTGTGGAACGCCCTCCCACTAAATGTCAAGGAGATAAGTAACTATACAACGTTTAGAAGACATCTGAAGCTTGTTGGAAGCTGCCCAGAGTGGCTGGGGCAACCCAGTCAGATGGGTAGGGTACAATTATTAGTAGTAGCAATATTATTAGTATTTTATTAAAGTTTAATAAAAAGTTTAATGTGTATAGCAAATTATTATTTCCGTGCCGCCCTTCATGATGGGATTTTTACTTATGTACAACAAATACAGATACACAGGACTCCCAATCTGCCTTAAAACATGGAAATTGTCCTAATTCTCTTAAGTTCTCTAGCAACCTAATATTAAGTCACTTTTGAATATACTGTGCTGCCTTTCTTGTACTTCCACTGCTTCTTATTGCATCGGATGGTTTGACTTAATAAAATCTTTTAAATATGTGTATATTTCTCCCAAGGAGAAATCCACTTGTCTTGACTTAGGATTTCAAGAGCGCCCATCAATATCAGTCCAGAGGAGGCCTGGATCTCCACTGCTCAGCTCCTTCGATGCATTCCTGCATTGGGAAAAGTCACGCTTTGTGGTGACAATATTTACCCTGGCATATTTGTGGTAGGTTTAATATGTAACAGATGTCAGCATTCACGCATCGAGGCACGAGCACCCGAGGGACTCACAGGCGATTCCAGACACATCTCAATAAGCAATTGCACCTGTTCCCCTGTGCTTGTCAAAGGATCTGAGCGGCTTCCGGCCCATTAATCCTCCTCAACCAGATGAGAAAAAGTCACATTCTTCAAACCAGAGGCGCTTCAAACCAGCAATGTCGCTCCATCAGCGCTAAGCACTTTGCAGCAGCGGGAGCCTGTCCATTGTGATGAATGGGTTGCAGCCCCCACCAACCAGTTCCCACCTGCCAAGGACTGGGCAGATGGGGAGGAGCGGTGGAGACCTCAAGAGGCATCTGGGCAGGAGGAAGATCACGATAGTATGGACCCAGATTCGTGGTGGCGGCGAACAGGACACGCCCCAGAAGAAGAAGCAAAGAGCTGGGAAATAATGGAGGAGCAAGCTAGCAGATGCTCTAGTCCTGAACATAGACAGGACTCAGAAGTGGGAGAAACAGTACAGCAGATAGTGGACATTACACCACTTGAAAACCTGGTAGAATCTCCTTCTCTGAGGACCAGGCAATCCCTTCGTATCTTAGAGCAGAAGGCCACCGTAGTGTCAGGGGCTGGACTGAGGAGGAATGGTGGGAACCACACACCCCTTCTTCTGAACCTTCCCAAGGGCAGGAGAACAGTATTGATATCAAATAGTGGTTTGCAGAGGGGCATAGTCCAGAAGGGAAAAGCTGGGAAATAGTGGGTGAAGAATAGCTAGAAGAGGGCACACCAGGAGAGAGAGAGCTGGCAGTTTCAGTGTCCTTGGACAGCATTCCTGACCCCCCTTTGCCTAGGACTAGATGGGCTCTGAGGGTGATAGAACAGAAAGAGCAGAGGCAACAAGCTCAGATTACCTGGCGTAGGAGTGACGTAGAATAATGGGGACAGAGGGGGTGAGCCTTTACTGGGAACAATCACCATTTCTAGAGAGAGATGCATTCCTTTGTCTCTCGCTGCAATTATTAAGGAAACTAACTAGTAAGAACACTCCTTTCATTTGATCTGCTTGTTTACTGCCACCGGGGGTGGGAGATCCAATTCCCTGAAGCCTGACACCTAGTCTGCTGCCCTCAGGTCCATTTTTGTCCCATCACATGGATTCTGTAGGGGGGAAGGTCTCCATCTTTGGCTGGCAAGGGCATCACAGCTTAGCCACCCCTTTATCTTTCTCCCAGGTACATTCCCCAGCACCCCCTGCCCTACCTCTCTGCCCTCTCATTGCTGGTCCACCGGGATCACCGTCTGGGCAGTTCCTGGGGCTGCCAACCAGGCAGCTATGCCACCCCCTCCTGACACAACCCTTATTGGCAGTGATGGAAGGGTTAACCTTTTCCCCACAAAGGGGGTGGAGCTCACTCGCCCTCTCCTAGAGCAAATGGAGAAAGAGATGGGGGGAGGGGGGAGGGACAGTGCCAACCCCCCCCCCCACCAAACCGCTGGGCATTTTATCAAATTCTAAAAATCCCCCTGGACCCAAATTGTAACACTGGAAAAGAGGGAGGACGTGAAACCAGGTAAAACATAATGGGGGGGGGCAAAGAGTGAGTGAGTAAGATAGAAATTTCTTACTTGCCTATGGTTTAAGATGTAAGTTTAATATGCAGAAATGTAATGTCTGTATGCGCTGTGTTTGAAAACATTTTGCAAAGAGAAGTTTGCATTAGACAAGAGGTTTCACTACAGCAAATGTGACAAGGAGACTGTTCGAGGCTAATTGATGACTCATTCCGGAAACCCTGAGCAGAGATCTCTCACAGCAGGAGATGAAACCTGAGAACTCAGCCTCTGAATTAGCTGTTGGAATCAGCAACAATAGAAGCTCAGCTCAGCGATCCTGTACAAGCAAGATGCATGCATAGGATCTCTCTTTCGGAGCAGCGAGAGGAAAGTTGCTGAACTGTATTAAGGACTTGAAGAAGATGTGACCGCACTGCTTGCTTCCTTAAGAGCAATGTGCCCTTTTGTATTTTGCAACGTTTAATTATAACTATTTTAAGACTGTTTCCGGCAAAGTTTCGAAACTCTTTCTTCCGGTGGACAGCATTCATTCCTACTCTGCAGAAAAGGGGGTTCTCAAAGAGAGAGCCTTAGTTGCGGGGTGGGCATGAAGCCATTTTTTCTCTTGGTTTGGGGGAAGGGCTTGTGGCCACAGCAATTGACCAGCATGGGCTGACCGAAATTTACATAAGGCAGGTGATTGACAGCTTAGTGCCCTTTATATGGATCAGCACGTGATCCATTGGGCACTCTTGTCTGGAGCTTCGGATCTCCCGTCCCCCCCTCCCTGGTATAGGATTGTGCTTTGACCTTGCTGTGCCTGTCACGGGGTCGCCTCCGCTTGAGGGGCCTAGTAGGAATTTTGTCCATCTGGCTGATTGGCCGTGCCTCTTGGTTTTTGCCTACTATACAGCAATTAGTCACAACTTGTACGGTTGGCGGTTAGGCATTGGTTCAGGGTTGGTGACATCCAAGAAGGATGATGATGATGGGAATTCCTTTAAAGGAAGCCCGGGGGCTCAATATGCTTGTCCGAACCTGGGGTTGCAGGGCCTACGCAAGAGCCCCTGGAACCCCTGGGGAGGGGGTGGCTCAGATCACCAGCCCCATTACTCTCCCCAGCTAATGGTTTCCCCAATCGCTGACCAGTGGTCAGCTCTGTCAAGAGGACAGATAGTCTTGCTGACAAGAAGTCAGACTGTCTAGGGACAGGCGAACCAATGCCTACGCAACCACTCACGTGATTTGTAATTCAATAAAGTTGTGGCCCTAAATTATTTGCCAAAAACCCAAACCAAAATTGATGTCTCAGATGTGAGTTACTGGTGGGGAATGGCTGGGTGACCTACACACGCAACGTGCAAATCAGGGATTCTGCTTGCAGCAACTCTAACACCTATGACTGGAATAACAGCATGGATTCCTGAAATGAGCAGGTGTTTCATGTATCGCTTCTGATATTTAGCATGCTGATAATAGGTGCATGAACCATGCATCTCATTGATCAATGATGCACCCTTGTCAAGTTAGAAGACCAGCCCTGCCTGTGGAGAGCTGTGATCCTTGCGCTGGCCACAGAATTTAGGCTGATGCCACAAAGCCGCCTGAGCAAGCAGCAAGGAGTTCGCTCTGATTCCCTTGGAGATGCTGAAGAAATGAGAGCAGAGGACAAAGAAGAAAGAGGCGAGGGGGGGGTGTGTGTGTGAAAGAGATATGGATCGCCTCAATTTGCCAGGAACAGCTATTCCTGGATCCTGGCTGTCTGGTACATCCCTAGCTTGGCAGCGAGATCCAGTAATTAAATAAAATCTCGTGGAGAGGTGGCTGGCTTCCCTTGGAGAACTGCCCGCTGGAGGAGTGCAGGATGCAATGACCCTGTGTCATTGGCTCAGCTGTGTATCTAGAGTTGCCAGGTCAGGAGCATCCCGAACCCTGAGAATTTCAGGGCCCAAACCTGAGACCTAGGAGCAGCTCCTGGAGACGGGGGTTAATTGGGAGAAGAGAGGGGAGAAGGGCAGAAGACCCCAGAGTGCCGGAGCTATCTTTGGAAGCCAGCTTCTGCTGTGCTGGAGCTTGCAAGCTGCACGCACGGTCTTCGTAACAATTCTTTTTATTTGTTAAAGGCACTGTCACCCTCCACCTACCACCCGGAGAGGGCCAGGCGAAGCTGGAGACTTCCGATCAGGCCTGTGGGTCTGACAAACCTGTTGTACAGCAGGAGCATGTTTTTATGGACCAGCCCTGAAGGCAGCTGTGTGAGTGCCTGGAGGCGGTTGGAGGATGGATGGCGGCTAACAGATTGAGGTTGAATCCTGACAAGACAGGAGTACTGTTTCCGGGGGGGAGAGGGTGGGCAGGTGTGGGGGACTCCCTGGTCCTGAGTGGGGCAACTGTGCCCCTGAAGGACCAGGTGTGCAGCCATTTTGGACTCACAGCTGTCCATGGAGGCGCAGGTTAATTCTGTGTCCAGGGGGGCCTCGGTCCTGTATACCTGAAGGAGCGTCTCCACCACCATCATTCTGCCTGGACACTGAGGTCCAGCTCCGAGGGCCTTCTGGCGGTTCCCTCACTACGAGAAGCCAAGTTACAGGGAACCAGGCAGAGGGCCTTCTCGGTAGTGGCGCCCGCCCTGTGGAATGCCCTTCTAGCAGAGGTCAAGGAAATAAGCAGCTATCCTATTTTTAAGAGACATCTGAAGGCTGCCCTGTTTAGGGAAGTTTTTAATATTTAATACTGTATTGTTTTTAACACTTGATTGGGAGCCACCCAGAGTGGCTGGGGAAACTCAGCCAGATGGGCGGGGTACAAATAATAATAATAATAATAATAATAATAATAATAATCTGTCAGAGCCAGCTTATCATGAGAAGATATGGGTCTTCTGGGACTCTCCTGCTGGGGAGCAATGGGTAGGGGTGATCATGCTGACTTGGTAAGAACGTGTCCAGAGGAGGGCAACCAAAATGGTCAAAGGCCTGAAAACGATGCCTTATGAGGAACGGTTTAGGGAGCTTGGTATGTTTAGCCTGGAGAAGAGAAGGTTAAGGGGTGATATGATAGCCATGTTCAAATATATAAAAGGATGTCATATAGAGGAGGGAGAAAGGTTGTTTTCTGCTGCTCCAGAGAAGCGGACACGGAGCAATGGATTCAAACTACAAGAAAGAAGATTCCACCTAAACATTAGGAAGAACTTCCTGACAGTAAGAGCTGTTCGACAGTGGAATTTGCTGCCAAGGAGTGTGGTGGAATCTCCTTCTTTGGAGGTCTTTAAGCAGAGGCTTGACAGCCACCTGTCAGGAATGCTTTGGTGGTGTTTCCTGCTTGGCAGTGGGTTGGACTGGATGGCCCTTGTGGTCTCTTCCAACTCTATGATTCTATGATTAAAAAGGTAAAGGGACCCCTGACCATTAGGTCCAGTCGTGTCCGACTCTGGGGTTGCGACGCTCATCTCGCTTTATTGGCCGAGGGAGCCGGCATACAGCTTCCAGGTCATGTGGCCAGCATGACAAAGCCGCTTCTGGCGAACCAGAGCAGCGCACGGAAACGCCGTTTACCTTCCCGCCAGAGAGGTTCCTATTTATCTACTTGCACTTTGACGTGCTTTTGAACTGCTAGGTTGGCAGGAGCTGGGATTTGATCTATATCCCATCAAATGAAAACACATATGCGTATGCCTATTACAAGCCTGTAAGCAGGTCCTGAGCCCAAGAACGCTCTCCGTACTTGCAATTCCCTGTGACTGGCACTCAGTATACAAGCCTTCTCTCCAAACCCCCATTACCCATGGCATGCTAACAATAATGAAAAGAGGCAGAAGCAGAACAACAGCCCTGGTGCATCGCTTGTAACATGCATCCTGCATGTTCCCTCTCCCCACCCGCCTCCTCGCCCCCTAAGAGGACTCTACCCCACTGCGGGCTTATTATCTTTTACAGGGAAAGTTTATGCCAGCTTTCAATGCAATGAACCTAAACTCTGGATTAGTGGTCCTCATATGCATGGGGAGGAGCAGAATGGGTTTAAATCTGGACACTCCACAGGCGATCGCAGTTCAGTACGGCCACACTTGGCAGAGAAATGCACAAAACAAAAAGGAAGGCAAGAAGTTCACAGCCTTTATTGATTTAAAATCGTCCTTTGATCTTATTTCTCGTGAGAGCAGGCTGACTCAGACTGCTATGGGCTAGAGCCTGCTACTCATGAACCAATGTTTTATATCAAAGCTCATCACCAGTTAGGGAGAGATGAATCTGTCAGTTTTGGTTACTCTGTTTTTCCAATCTTAAATTCAGTTCTCGACATTTGCACATCCATCTGCATTTTTTAAAAAGCTCATCACGAAAATTCACCAGTCCTTTCAAGTGAATTTCTCCTAATAGACACATTTCTGAATGCAGCTTTGTCCTTATCTCTATCTATCTATCTATCTATCTATCTATCTATATCATGGGAAGGTAAACGAAGGCCCTGGGGTCAGATCCAGCCCAATCGTCTTCCAAATCCGGCCTGCGGATGGTCCAGGAATCAGTGTGTTTTTACATGAGTAGAATATGTCCTTTTATTTAAAATGCATCTCTGGGTTATTTGTGGGGCATAGGAATTCATTCATCCCCCCCCCAAAAAAAACTTAGTCTGGCCCCCCACAAGGTCTGAGGGGCAGTGGACTGGCCCCCTGCTGAAAAAGTTTGCTGACCCCTGATCTATATCTATCATTTGTCAGACAGCTTCCCCTAATATTTGTATTTTTCCTTATTCATTGCATTTCTGTATATTATGTTTACTAATATATGCATTTTTATACACACTTTTCCTGCCAACCTAGCAGTTCGAAAGCACATCAAAGTGGAAGTAGATAAATAAGTACCGCTCTGGCGGGAAGGTAAACGGCATTTCCATGCGCTGCTCTGGTTTCGCCAGAAGCGGCTTAGTCATGCTGGCCACATGACCCGGAAGCTGTCTGCGGACAAACACCGACTCCCTTGGCCTAGAGAGCGAGATGAGCGCCGCAACCCCAGAGTCGTCCGCGACTGGACCTAACAGTAAGGGGTACCTTTACCTTTATGCACACTTTACTTGAGTATATACATCTTTGCACACATTACCTGCCTAGAGAAAACTGCATTGCAAAATTCAGAGAAAGTGCAAATTTCTGAAGATGGCTGTGTATCTATTCACACATATTTTTTGGGGGAAGCGTAAATTAGATTTGGCTTTAAATCTGTCTTAAGTAGTTTTCCCACATATGGAGTAAGGCAAGGATATGTCCTTTCTCCCACCTTATTTAATTTATACTTTGGTGATCTTCCCACAATTTTGGGCTATCCTCCTCATTATATTCCCACCCCCCAATGAAAAAACCACTATAATTTAAATCTCATTATACACAGATGGTGCTGCTTCGATTTCAAAAACGCCTTTGGACTGAGTGCAAGTCAAATCAATTGTTAAACAGTAAAAGATACAGATGTCTAAGAACTACATATGGCAGCTAATGGACCATGTAAACCATCATCTCCAAGCCTGACTTGGTCTGCCTCTAACAAATGAATGCCATAGCTCAATGTTCTGTGATACCTAAGAGCAGAAGAGGCATTTTTAAACAGTCTCCAGTTTCCACAGAGGCATCTGGTTGGCCACTGTGAGACCAGGACGCTGGACTAGATGGGCCATTGACCACCTGATACAACAGGACTCTTCTTCACCCTCTAAAATCCTAGGTAGAAGATGTTTTCCAACATTTCTACTTCATTCATTTAACTGGTATACCACTTCATAGTCCAACAGGGATGTATTCCTTTTTTCTTTTCTTTTTTAATAATCTATTTATTGAATTTTCCAATACAAATCACATGGAAATTATTCCCAATTACATTTCAAATTACAATCCAAATTAATTATACAATTCCCAATTAAAAGAAACATTCCAATTATGCCTAATTATTATAGTAAATTTTATATATATATGGACTTCCCATGCCTTGGACGCCAGAGCTTCCCTGATCCCCTCCATCGATTGCTTTTCAAAATTCTTTCCAATATTTCCACAGCCGCTGATATATGCCAGGGATGATGATGATGATGATGATGATGATGATTTCCACATGAAATATATATTCCAGCAATAGCTGGGATAGCTCAGCTGATGTCAGGGGCTGGACTGAGGAAGAATGGGGGGAGGGCCTTCTCCTGAAACTTCCCGCGAACAGGAGGACAGTATAGATTTAGAACAGTGGTTTGCAGAAGGGCACAGTTCAGAGGCTGCAGAGGGCAGAAGCTGGGAAATATTGGAAGAGGAACAGCAGGAAGAAGAAGAAGCACCAGGGGAAAGACAGCTGGCAGACTCAGTGTCTTTGGAGAGCATTCCTGAGCCCCACTGACCAGGACTACATGGGCATTGAGGGGAGTAGAACAACAAGTTCAGGAGCATAAAGTTCAGATCAGCTGGTGCAGGGATGACGCAGGATAAGGGAGACGGAAGGGGATGGGCTTTACTTGGAGCAACCACCATTATCTAGAGAGAGATCGCATTTCTTTGTCTCTCTCTGTGATTATTCAATAAACTAATTGGTAAGAACTCTTTTTAAAAAAAAAAATCAGCTTCTTCGCTGCTACCGTGGGAGGGGGCAGATTCCCTGAAGCCTGACAGTTGGTAGAGCAAGAGGCTCTTAATCTCAGGGCCATGGGTATGAGCCCCACATTGCACAAAAGATTCCTGCATTGCAGGGGGTTGGACCAGAGGACCCACAGGATCCCTTCCAACTCAACAATTCTGTGAAATGTGAAACAAGACTGCTCACAACAACAGCAATAATAATTCCACATTTTTAAGCAACAATAGTTCCGCAGCTGTAAAAATATCCAAACAACATACTTCAGTACATCCACAGAAGTAAAAAGTAAATAAATATGGGGGGTGGGGAACCACAAAAGCAAATCACGTTTCCTTAGAGGGCAGTTTCTTTCCTTGCAGCTACTCGGCACTTGAAACAATCTCTCATGTGTTCTTCTCCTATAGATTCAATCAAGATGGTAGAAATGCATCACTCATCTCCCTCTTGAGCCAGTTTCCGTGTTGATTCTTGGAGACCCTTCTGAGTATCTTCCTTGAGGGGAAGCTAATAAATCCATTACCGAACATGTGGCAATATATCCGAATGTGATACCTCTTAGACCTGCTATGATGGTTCCTAATGTGTCACCCTTAACTAGGGGTCAGCAACCTTTTTCAGCCATGGGCCGGTCCACTGTCCTTCAGACTATGTGGTGGGCCGGACTATATTTTGGAGAGAAAAATGAACAAATTCCTATGCCCCACAAATAACCCAGAGATGCATTTTAAATAAAAGGACATATTCTACTCATGTATTATTTTATTTTTTTCAAATCTTTATTACAGTCATAGACCAGAATTTAAAATATGAAAAGTGCTTTACAGAGCTAAAGGAGATTAAAACGCAGAATGAATATAGCAGTCTAAAACTTTAAAAGAGGCTAAAAATATCCAAGAGGAGGGTCCAGCTTGCATTTTCCCAGCTTCTGCTCAAGGTCTTCATTCCATTCCCGAACAGAAGAGCTGCTACCCACAGCCCAACACCAAGTTCAATACTCTGGGGAGGTCAGGGACTGAACAAGAGATCTTCTACATACAAAGCCACTGAGCAGTGTCTCCTCCAAAGTAAATGGGGGTGTGGAGCCAGAACTGTTTGACCTCCACTGTGCTTCGGAGCTTTCTGCATCAAATCACATACAGATTGACCCTATCGCCCCGGGGGCTCCCTGCGACTGTTTCCCCCGCTGACTGGTTTGTTCTGGGAGGATAGACTGTGCCTGCAAATCTGCGTGCAGAATCTACCTACCATCCGGGTTATTTTTTGATCTTTGCCTAGTAAAAGGGCATTTAGTTTAGTCTTATCTGGAAGGTCAGCTAACCCAGAGGCGTAGCCAGCCCAGGTGGTACCCAGGGCGGAATTTTTTTTGTCACCCCCACCACTTTGCCAGGGCACTGGCAGAGCTGCACCCAGTGGCATAGCAAGTCACCCCACCCCCAAAAAATGATGGTGCCACTTTGCGAGGTGTGGGGTGTGTGTGTGTGTGTGTGTGTGTGTGTGTGTGTGTGTCTATTATCTCTTTTTTTCCAATAAAGTTAAATTTTTTAAAAAATAAATAAATAAATAAATAAAAAGCAAAGAAGTGTCACCCCCCCTCTGATGGTGCCACTTTGTGAGGTGTGGGGGTTGTGTGTGTGTGTGTGTGTGTGTGTGTCTATTATCTCTTTTTTCCAATAAAGTTTAAAAAAAATTAAAAAATTTTTTAAAAAAGTTTGTTTATTTTTATTTTTTAAAAGTGTCACCCCCCTCTGGGTGGAACCCGGGACGGCCCGCCCCCATCGCCCCCCCTTGCTACGCCCCTGAGCTAACCTCTCCAATAGGGGGGCAATGATGTCTCTGCATGCCTTGTCGTAAAAAGGGCATCTAAAAAATAGATGCTCGGGGCTACTCATGTAAAAACATGCTGATTCCCCGACCGTCCGTGGGTCGGATTGAGAAGGCGATTGGGCCACATCCAGCCCATGGGCCTTAGGTTGCCTACCCCTGCCCTTAACCATTAATAGCTGGTTCCACACAAGGCATGATTACTTTGTATTTTGCACTTGGTTCAATGGTCGCTGACCATTGATGGATTGACACTGCCAATTCTGGGACAGCACCACTGACACTTGGAAGCCTGCCTTGAAACTCCCATTTCCTTGTATTCTGCTTTCCTCCCTTTGATCAAAAGCGTGCGGCTCAGCCCTCCCTCACCTTCTGCGGCAAGTGCCATAGCAAAGCGCTTTCTCACGGTCGTGAGATAAAAACAACAAACCAACCAGAAAAGAAAAGAAAAAAGGGATCTTCATCCATCCTGGAACATAATGCTCCTTTCCCCCACTTCTGCGCATCTGACCCGTTGCCAACAAGGGGATTAAAAAGGATGACTTGGCGTGCATTTTAATTCGCTCCATTTGTATGCAATTTGCAGGACCACCCTGCTCCAAAATCAGGCAAGTTTTGCAAACAGCAACAAAGGACACGACTGGGGAATACGCCCACTCGGTGGGGGAGGGAGAAATGCAGTGCTCCGTGTCCTTGGACACAAACGTCGTCCCCAAGGGGGCAACCATCGTTTGTACCGTTTTTGGATGAAAGGTTCTAAGGCTATTCAAATGGTTTTGCACCCACCAGTTGACATTTAGGGGACACGGGTGGCGCTGTGGTCTAAACCATTGAGCCTCTTGGGCTTGCCGATCAGAAGGTTGGCAGTTCGAATCCCCGCAACGAGGGTGAGCTCCCGTTGCTCTGTCCCAGCTCCTGCCAACCTAGCAGTTTGAAAGCACACCAGTGCAAGTAGATAAATAGGTACCGCTGCAGCGGGAAGGTAAGCAGTGTTTCCGTGCACTCTGGTTTCCGTCACGGTGTTCTGTTGCGCCAGAAGCGGTTTAGTCCTGCTGGCCACATGACCCGGAAACCTGTCTGTGGACAAACGCTGGCTCCCTCGGTCTGAAAGTGAGATGAGAGCCACACCCCCATAGTCATCTTTGACTGGACTTAACTGTCCAGGGGTCCTTTACCTTTTTTTTACCATTTAAGCTGCCTATGGTGTACTGCCGTGGATGGAGGGGAGGAGGCAGTCAGAAGTCTTGGGGCGAGGCACAGTTTGGGGGACATACAAAGAGGTCTTCTGCATTGGGTCTGTCTAGCTTAGAATGGTCTGTGGTGGCAGTTGCATCTCCAGGCTTGCAGGAAGAGTTCTCTCCCAGCCCTACTTGGAGATGTCAGGATTGGACCTGGGAGCTTTTGCATGAAAAGCAGATGCTCTAACCACTGAGCGTTGGCCCTCTCTAAGGTTTCAGCCAGGAGACTCTGCCAGCCCTGCCTGGAGATGTCAGGATTGGACCTGGGACCTTCTTCATGCAATGCATGAAGCTGTGGTCTATTCCCTGGAAGTGAAATTCTCGCCTTCATCGTCCTAAATATTAAGAGTTGAACATAGGAAGTTGCCTTATACTGAGTCAGACCAGAGGCCCATTTAGCTCAGTATTGTCTGCACTGACTGGCAGCTCTCTCCAGGTTTACGGGCAGGATTCCCTTCCCATTTACTCTAGTGTGAAGAAATGAGGAACAGTGAAGATTACAGTGTCTTGGTGAGGACCTTCTGGGTACACGGCAGAGTTTCTACAACTGAGCTCCAAGAATTCAATGGGATGTGAATTATGATGTCAGGCCCTGTTCTGCATAGACCTTGTGAACACATGGAGCTTTAAATATATGCACCAAAGCAGCAATGGTATATAGCACCGTGCCTCATTTATTAGAATCAGAATAGTGAGCTGGCAAAAAGTGGTTGGAATTTGGCTGCATGGACCTGGGTCATCAACCCTGATCAGCCATGTGGTCTAACTGTCATCTTCTGCATAGTTAACTGGGAGCAAGCTGCAGCAAAACTCCGTATTGTTGTTGTTCAGTTGTTCAGTCGTGTCCGACTCTTCGTGACCCCATGGACCAGAGCACGCCAGGCACGCCTATCCTTCACTGCCTCTCGCAGTTTGGCCAAACTCATGTTAGTAGCTTCGAGAACACTGTCCAACCATCTCGTCCTCTGTCGTCCCCTTCTCCTTGTGCCCTCAACCTTTCCCAACATCAGGGTCTTTTCTAGGGAGTCTTCTCTTCTCAGGAGGTGGCCAAAGTATTGGAGCCTCAACTTCAGGATCTGTCCTTCTAGTGAGCACTCAGGGCTGATTTCTTTAAGAATGGATAGGTTTGATCTTCTTGCAGTCCATGGGACTCTCAAGAGTCTCCTCCAGCACCATAATTCAAAAGCATCAATTCTTCGGCGATCAGCTTTCTTTATGGTCGAGCTCTCACTTCCATATATTACTACTGGGAAAACCATAGCTTTAACTATACGGACCTTTGTTGGCAAGGTGATGTCTTTGCTTTTTAAGATGCTGTCTAGGTTTGTCATTGCTTTTCTCCCAAGAAGCAGGCGTCTTCTAATTTCGTGACTGCTGTCACCATCTGAAGTGATCAAGGAACCCAAGAAAGTGAAATCTCTCACTGCCTCCATTTCTTCCCCTTCTATTTGCCAGGAGGTGATGGGACCAGTATTACTGACCTCTGATTGCAAGGGTGCAACTTGGAAAACACACAGCACTTTCCCCCTTTCCTCTGTGAATGGGGGAAACGGAGATTCTGTGATCCTTCTCCTTGGCTCATGCCGGAGTCCATGGGCAGAGCTCCCTTCCAAACGCACCCCTGTTCAAAACCTGACTCTGATCCCTAGCCTGACCACTGTTGCTCTTTATTCTGCACAGAACAAAGCGAGACTTGGCAGCCGGAGAGGGCTTTGTACAATCAAAGCTGGGGCCATGTTGTGTTTTCGGAGGAGAAATCTCGCAGGGAGCCATCCGAGCCTTCAAAACATATGTTGGAACAAATGGCCAGCACATGGGTTGGTGGGAGGTTGGCTGGGGAGGGGGGGGAGGGGTGTTGTACGATTCATCGTCTGTTTTCAAAGTTTCCTTTCGGCTTCTGTAATGGAGCTTTTTAATGATGTTTTGACTGCATTGTGTTTTCGTTCCTGCCGGACGATGCGCGCTGGGAAAGGCTGGCGAGCAGCTGATGCCTTAAAATGATTATATGCTCATATACTTCTAATTGGTCGAATCTTGTGTGATTTAATAACTGGTACAGCATTCTGCCTGCAAGCAAGCGGCCTTGCCTCGACCCTCCCCGCCTCCATTAAAATCTCAGTGCCATTTAATGCTGCTTTCTTGAGCTCCTTCCACTTTATCTAAACTGGGGGTGGGGAGCCCTGTTCCCATCCAAGCACGTCTGTGCTGGTCCCGTGGGTTACCCAAGAGGCAAGGTCCAAGTCTGGTCTGTGGTCAAAGATTCAACATAGAGACAGTCCATGAAGCTGGGTGCAGGACAGGGAGTCAGGCGAAGTCAGGAACAGGTAGGCAAGCAGGGAACCGGGGCGGGTCAGGAGCTCAGGCAGGAAAGCAAGACAGGTCTCAAGCAGGAACACTGGCAACCAACAATGTTGCTCCTGCAACTTGGGGCTGGGGCTGGCCGGCTTTTATCTGCCCCGAGGCATAGGGCGGCCCCATCCTCTGGTGACTCGCCTCTCCTTCTGGCCTGGAGGCGAGCACTCCTCCTGCAGGAACTCAGTTCCCTTCACCTCTTTGCCCTGAGCCTCTGCAGCTCAGGAGAGGCTGGTGGGCTACTGGACCCAGGGGCAACCTCAGCTTCCCCTGACAGGGCTGGGAGTGGAGCACCTGCAGGCAATGGGTCCTCCATCCCATCAGGAGCCAGAGCAGACTCAGCAGATGCCTGAACCTGAGGATCCAGCACAGGTGAGGACCCTTCAGACTCAAGCCCTAGCCCCGGCTCTGCTGGTTCTGGAGGCGGGGAATCCTGTGCAGGCTGGGATCCCTCAGGTTCAGCATCTGAGTCCGAATCCCAGGCCATCACAACATCCTTCTGGGGGCTGCATGCCACCAGTGGGTGGGGCCAGAAGCAAAAGGGGGCAGGGCAATGGATATGATCACAGACTCATAGAGTTGGAAGGGACCACGCGGGTCATCCAGTCCAACCCCCTGCGATGCAGGAATCTTTTGCCCAGCTGTGGGCCTTGAACCCATGACCCTGGGATTAAGAGCCTCGTGTTCTACCAGCTGAGACAAGAAGTGGATGTTCCAGCTGCGCCAAAGTCTTAGGTTTCTACACATGCATCTCTTTATCCAAGGAAGCAAGAGGCATTGTCACAATTCAATGAAACATTCCAGCCAGGCAAAAACCCTTACACCAGGTGTGGAGCAGGGCTGGGGTGGTTCGCAGCCTGGGGAGGGGACACCTCCTGAGAAGAGGCCCAAGGGCAAGGCAAGCAGCATGAAGGACCACATTCAGTCACCAGGACTGAGGTCTCCCACCACTGCTAGAACCTAAAAACTGGTTCCAATCAGAATTCTTAGGCAGGGCCAGAAGAGCTCAGCAGGTACTAAGCAAAGATCAGGACCATGGAGAGCTCAAAGGGGGTTAATTTTTCTGCTTGTTCAAAGCAATATCATGCCATTCTAAACAGTCATGGCTTCTATTTGTCCCCGTGTCAGTTTCAGCTTACTGGTTAGTTTTTCTAGTAGGGCTGTTTCCCATACTATTTGGTACCCTTCGTCCATGCTTACTCCTGACAGGTCTCTCCAGTGTCTGGTTATGATGTTTCTGGTTACTGAGAGTAGGTGGGTTATGAGTTCTTTGTGGTGTAAGTGGGCATTGTTGCCTTGGAAGATGTTTAGCAAGACCAATTCTGGGGTGATTTCTAGCACTTGCTTGGTTATCTTACCTAATAGAAGAAGACGCCTTCACCCCGGTATGGCTCCCCTTCATCACACACACACAGCCCAACAAGACAATGACAAAAATCTACCGACAGCATACAAATCAATATGACTAACCCGATCAAAAACACTCATTCACCCCACTCACACAGGAAACCAAAGACCACCACAGCCGACCACAAATGAACAATCACACCGTATGCCAATCCCGATCTCTCTCACCACCAAAGGAGCACAAGCGAACAACAGAGAACCTACACAAACAACGCTGACACCAAACCCTACATATACTAAGTAAAATAGAAACATCGTCACCCCACCCATCTCCCCATCCCGTCCACCTCTTTCCCCCTTTTCTTCCCAATGTCTCAACAAACGAAACTGATTTGTAAAAATGTTACATGGAAAAAATACGAGAGAGACATTACACATACCTTTGTAAATCAAGAAAATATTTAATAAAAAATATTTTAAAAAATAAAATAAACAGTCATGGCTTCCCCGCCAATAAAAAAATCATGGAATGTGTAGTTTGTGAAGGTTGCTGGGAGTTGTCGCGAGACCCCAGTTCTACTCACAGAGCTACAATATGCAGAATGGTTGGAATATCAATGCCTTTTCTCAGGAGTGGCATCGGATGTTGTGAGGGCGTGGCTCAACTGGGCAAAAGCATGCAAATCACCTCAGTTCGTCTTGCTATTAGATGCCCAAACAGAGCCAAAGCCCACCCCTAACGTATGGCTATTGTTCTATCATACTCTGAGTTCTGATTCTAAATGTGTGCCTTTTCAGCGGTGGCTCCCTATCTGTGGAATGCTCTCCCAAGTGAGGTCCTCCTGGTGCCTTCACTGATATCATTTTAGTTGCAAGCGAAAGCCTACCTTTCCCTACCTATCCCTTTAAGAGTTAAGCACCATACGGTATATAAGTCTGCAACTAGGAACACTTCTCATCAGTCTCCGTAATAGCTTCGTAAGGATGAGATCATGAAAGCTTTCTTAGCCTCTTTTGAAAATAATTTACAAGCTATGGGGCTTGCGTTTGAACCTTAGTATAGGTTTTCACCTTGGAAAGAAGCTTAAGCAGGTGTTTTGAGTGGATAATTACCAAGTTTTGTTTGGGAGTTTTCTGTTTGAAGTCCTTTTGATTCTCCCCTTAAACTCAACAGCAATTATGCCTTATTTGAATTAGAGTAAACGTATTACCCTCTCTTTTTTCCTTCTGAGGAAACTGTTAGACTTTCAGTGAAACGAGTTTTATAGCTGGCACCTTGTTAAGGTTTTTTTTTTTTGCAGTATTTTCATTATTTGTTATTTAGCAAGTTGTTTTGTAATATATTACATTAATTTAAGTTCAGTTGGAGGACTCTTGCCATTATTTACTACCTTTCCCCCCAGGCCTTCGATGAACTGAGTTGATTCTCTTTTATACTTAGAGTGCTGCCCAAGCTTCCTTTAGCTGTAGTTGGGGGACAGGGGCTGTTTTTTGTATGTTGTAGGAAAATGCTAATGTGCTGTGTGTGTGTGTGTGTGTGTGTGTGTGTGTGTGTGTTTCCTATGGTGTAATGTATTTATGTTTATCTTTTTAAATGCATAATAACAATAACAATAACAATAATAATAATAATTTATAATTTGACTGTAACACTTTACTCCTCCAGTGTATTTAATATAATCTCACACTGAATTTCTGGTTCAGAAAAACAAGTCTATATTCATCAGAATAAAATGGGGGGAAGATGCAGATAATATTGTTGCAGAATGGAGGCTGTCATCCTTGAAACTGCAGCTGGGAACTCTGCCGCACTTGTACGATATGTTAGTATTTCTTGGCAAACTCCTTCAAGTGATTTAATTTTGTTCCAGTACATCAAGAAGGGTCTTCAACTATCCACGAGTGTTTATTGTGCATCTTCCCAGGGTCTTTTGTAATAGCTAATTTTTATAGCCACCGAGATCTGCCAAGCACCAGGAGGCCAATCATTCGCAGTAAGGCAAATATGTTCCATTCCAATATTTTGCAGCAAGAATAGAAACTGTAATTCACAGATTGTTTACAAGACACTGATGTTTTTACACTGATGTTTTTACATTAGCCCAAGGTCACCCTGCAGCTGCATGTGGAGGAGCGGGGACGCGAACCTGGTTCACCAGATTACGAGACTACAGCTTTTAACCACTACATCATAGCTGGCCCTGATGAATACTTGAGGTTGCCGACTCCTATGGTTGTACTTCATGGGCAGTCATTTAATTTTATCCTGATTCTAATTCTTAAGCTGTATTTTAATCAATTGTTTTATTGGTTTTTTTAATGTTTTGATATATTCGATGTTAGCCGCTCTGAGCCCGGTCTTGGCCGAGGAGGGCGGGGTATAAATAAAAATTTACTTACTTACTTACTAACTAACTTACTTACTTACATCCCAACAGATGCTCTACCTCTCAGCCCTTCCCCATATAAGGTTGATTATATTTGAGACAATAATGTCAGGTCTCCTCTGCCAAATAATTTCACGATCCCTGGTATGTTTGGGTCCCGTCGCCCTGCCAATGTCCGCTTCAATCACAGGAGCACTCCAGCACATATGCAAACCTAAGCCAGGACTACCTCCTGCTCAAGAGGGTATGACTTCAACCCATGGCTTCAATTTACAAGAAATGAGATTCCAAATAAACGTCAGAAAGAACTTTCTGACAGTAAGAGCTGTTTGACAGTGGAGCCATCTCCCTCGGGAGGTGGTGGACTCTCCTTCCTTGGAGGTTTCTAAGCAGAGGTTGGATGGCCATCTGTCATGGATGCCTTAGCTGAGATTCCTGCATTGTAGAGGGTTGGACTAGATGACCCTTGAGGTCCCCCCCAACTCTACAATTCCATGATTCTATAACTATGAATATCCAGGCAGAGCTTCTGTGCACAGCCCTCCTGAATTCTGGAGCAGTCTAACTGGGTAACCCAGCCAGATGGGTGGGGTATAAATATATTCATAAATATAGGCAAAAATATAGTCTCCACCCCCACCGTTCAGCCCAGACACTGAGATCCAGCGCCGAGGGCCTTCTGGTGGTTCCCTCACTGCGAGAAGCAAAGCTACAGGAAACCAGGCAGAGGGCCTTCTCAGTAGTGGTGCCTGCCCTGTGGAACGCCCTCCCATCAGAGGTCAAAGCGATAAACAACTACCTGACATTTTTTAGAAAATACCTGAAGGCAGCCCTGTTTAGGGAAGTTTTTAATCTGTGATATTTTAATGTATTTTGATATTTGTTTGAAGCCGCCCAGAGTGGCTGGGGAGACCCAGCCAGATGGGCGGGGTACAAATAATAAATTATATTATTATTATTATTATTATTATTATTATTATTATTTATTATTATTATTATTATATTTAACATCCTCAAAGGATTCCAGAGGTATCAAAGTCTTGGTGGGGTCACTGTTGACTGGTTGCTTTGTAATAATAATAATAATAATAATAATAATAATACTAGAAAATGAAACGTAACTGTGAGCTGGATCAGCATTGACAAGCCGATCCCTCCGTGGGTGGGGGCAGATCTCTTTGACAACTTAAGTTAAGCATTGTGCAGAGCTCTGCAAACTTCACCCCCCTCCCCGCTTCATCCCCCTTGTGAAAAATTCATGCCATAATTAAAAACCCGCGTTTGGACGGCAGCAGAGCTCCAGCGGCCATCAATAAATGATGAGGCAGCAATTCATAGTCAAAAGGAATAAACTTCTGGAATATATCTGAAGAATAGGCTGTCACTGTATGAAGCTTCCTCTTTCAGATTACCTGGCGGAGAACGGCCTACGCTAGAGGGAGGAGGACGAGAGAGGATGCATTTCCAAAATACCCTGTAGATCAGGAGCAAGAACAGGGCTGCATTTAGGTTTGATGAGGCCCCAAGTTGTTGTTGTTCTTGTTTAGTCCTTTAGTCGTGTCCGACTCTTCGTGACCCCATGGACCAGAGCACGCCAGGCACTCCTGTCTTCCACTGCCTCCTGCAGTTTGGTTAGACTCATGTTGGTAGCTTCCAGAACACTGTCCAACCATCTCGTCTTCTGTCCATAGCTGTCAACTTTTGGATTTGAAAATAAGGGGTTTTCCAAAACTTTCGGATTTGAAAATAAGGGATGCCGCGAGGGCGGTGCAATGGCACCAAGTAGCCTCACCACCCTGTGCTCCAGAGGCTGCGTGCGAACGGGTGAGCGAAAGAGCGAGCGCGTAGACGGCAGGCAGGCTGTCTGTCTGGTTGGGCGTGAGGGTCTGGCTGCACAAGGCATGCAAGCTCCGCCCCCAGTCGGTCTCAGACTCCTTATTGGCAGCCGAGCAACGAAGCTGAGGAGCCTCCCTGGCTGGCAGGGAGGGAGAGGAGCTGCTTCCTTTGAAATCCGGGAAATTTAAGGGATATCAACAATCCGGGATAGCAGTGGGAAACGGCATTGGAATAAGGGAGTTTCCCACCAAAAAAGGGAGGGTTGACAGCTCTGCCTCTGTCGTCCCCTTCTCCTTGTGCCCTCCATATTTCCCAACATCAGGGTCTTTTCCAGGGAGTCTTCTCTTCTCATGAGGTGGCCAAAGTATGTCAGAAGTGGAGATTCTTCCAGGGCAGCTGTTGGTGCACTGACAACTTCCCGAGGATGCGTTGTATTGATCCTATCACTGCACACTTTTATTGTTAAAGCTCAGCAGGTCTCAGTCTGGTTGACACTTGGAGAGGAGCATGCCTGGGAGCGACACAAATGTTGCTCTCAAGCTTTTTGATAAGCAAATTGAATTTACCTAGGAAGGCTAATAGCATCTGGAGAGGCTGAAGAGCCCTGAGGTCCATCTAGTTCTGTATATCTAACCAGGGGTTTGTGCAAATACACACACACAAGCACACACACAAACTGGGAATGTCTTTTGACAACCAGTGACATCCACGGATCCTATTGCACCAGCTAATTTCCCCCAAGAGCATTGCTAGTACTCAATCACTCTCTCGGGATTTCCAGACCATTATGCCCATTTAGACACACAACCACACACACACAAATATAGCTCTTAATGGCAGAGCTATTAATGGAACGGCTTGTTTTACAGGGCAAAATAAAATAAAACACAGACGTAGCCATAGGAGCCTGCTGGCTCGGAAAACAGATTGCTGATCACAGAAACCCGCTGTTAACGCCGCAGCTACTGTTGGCGGTTTGAGCTCCTCGCTGAAAAACCCGGCAACAAAATTGTCTTTCGTGACAGAGTTAAAGGCTAGAAGAAACCTTCTGCCCCATTTTCTGTCAGAGAGGGAAATAACGACGTGAAAGTTACCACGGACAAAATGAGGTTGAAATGCAGCTCTTTGGCAGGTTATTTTCCACCATCCCTCTTTAAAGCTGGGCTGAGTGAAATTATGTTGTGATACTGTTTTCCCTTGTAGCAAAATTACCTGTATTTTCAGTCGTTCTTTGGGGCACCTGTAACTCCTGATATTTCCTGTGCAGCGGTCTCCATTCAGTTGCATCGTCGCATCAGGTATCGCTCCACAGCAGGCTCTCATCCATTGGGGGGGGGGAATCAATCTGCTAAGATGAGGGGTGGACGGAGGCATTAGGTACAATCTGCATCTGAATTTGATGGCCTCAAACTCCCTTGTGGGTCAGAATGCAACTGCTGAATGGATTATACTCATGCATGTGCTTTCATTATTTATATCTTGAGTAATCAGAATTAATTTCTGCCAGCCTGTTACGTTTGTTGTTTGGTGGTATAGATATACGTAACTCAGGTTTATCGTGTGTTGGATATGGATTATACTCATCGGCAGATTTAGCGACACAGTTTCCCCAAAACAAAGAAGAAGAAGAAGAAGAAGAAGAAGAAGAAGAAGAAGAAGAAGAAGAAGAAGAGGAGGAGTTTGGATTTGAGATCCCGCTTTATCACTACCCGAAGGAGCCTCAAAGCGGCTCACATTCTCCTTTCCCTTCCTCCCCCACAACAAACACTCTGTGGGGTGAGTGGGGCTGAGAGACTTCAAAGAAGGGTGACTAGCCCCAAGGTCATCCAGCAGCTGCATGTGGAGGAGTGGAGGCACGAACCCGGTTCCCCAGATTACGAGTCTACGGCTCTTAACCACTACACCACACTGGCTCTGCAAAAAGGTGCATTTGGGTTTGTGCTTTATGAAAGTGCATGTAAGGTGCATATTTTCAACAGGAAAAAATGCAATGAAAAAAATATGCATTGGAGGGAAGTATACAAATAAAGAACAACATGCAAATGGAATGCTTAGAGGAGTTTTTGTGGAGGTTCAGATTTAACTTTAGAGCTGTTTGAAAGTGGAACAGGCCACCTTGGAAGGTGGTTGTCTCTCTTTCATTGGAGGTTTTCCAACACAGGTTGGATGGCCATCCGTCAGGGATTCTTCAGCTGTTGATACCTGCATTGCAGGGGGTTGGACTAGATGACCCTTGGAGTCCCTCCCAACTCTGCAACTCTATTATATTAATGATAAATGTAGCATGACTGAAGTGATGGAATGAATGAAGAGTCTGAATAATAATAATAATAAATCTTAAAGCAACACAAAGGCTTGGTGTGACAGCGAAAAGTCTTTACTAGATGCTGAAAAGCCAATTGAAAAGGGGAATGGCTTGGCTTCTTGAGGCAGAGAGGTCATCACACGAAGAGGTCAAGAGATTAAGAGTGATTTTGACCTGGCGCTGTTGACAGATGTGTCGGAGAAAAGGGATGAACGTTGTTGGGTGGAAAGCCTAATCAGAAAGACATCTGTCACCGTCAAAACGATGAGGAAAGGTGAGCGATCCGTGGTGGAAAATGCCTGCTGATGCATGAAGCCAGGATCAGAGTGGAAGAGAGACTTCTGCGTTTAGCCACAAGCCAGTCATTAATAAATCTGGAAAGGTCTGTCTGGGCAGAGCGTAATGCAGGAAGCAGATTAAACAACACGCTGCCAAAGCGAAGGATGAATTGATCAGTGGTGGGCTTTTGCTTTTTGTTTTGGTTCTAAAAGGGCCAATTCTGCTTCAAACAGTATTTGGGGGCACAATCTGATGTTCCGCTATTGTGGAATGACGTTCTGGCATTTTGCAGAGCTTGTATTGCTTTCATAGAATCAATTAAACGCTGAGCCAAAAAAGTTCCCTGTATGCTTATGCAACCTCAAGATCACAGAACCCATGCTTCAGTGAGAGTGGTCATTCATGCAGCCCTAAAGTGCAAGTAGATAAATAGGTACCGCTCCGGCGGGAAGGTAAATGGCCTTTTTTGTGCGCTGCTCTGGTTCTCCAGAAGCGGCTTAGTCATGCTGGCCACATGACCCAGAAGCTGTACGCCGGCTCCCTTGGCCAATAATGCGAGATGAGCACTGCAACCCCAGAGTCGGTCACGACTGGACCTAATGGTCAGGGGTCCCTTTACTTTTACCTTTAAGACATAGTGCAGTAAGACATAGTGCAGTCTAACTGCGAATGAAATCTACACACATGAAAAGACCAGGTGGGCCTGTAAAAGAGTCGTGTAATTGTCAGACAAATGTCTACATAAGAAGAGCATCTCAAATCATAAGTGGTTGGTAGATATTGGGGTGGGCAAAATCAGCCAAGATAATTAAATGAAAAAAAGCAATGGGTTTCTAGAGGCCATTGAGCCCTCCTGTTACGCATGGACATGCTGGAATCCCAGAAGCCTATAGGCTCTTCTATAATTTCCTCCCAAGTTTATTTCTTTATTTAACAAAATATATATACCACTTGACTGCAGTAAACCGCTAAGCAGTTTACAAGGAATGTTAATAATAATAATAATAATAATAATAATAATAATTTATTTATTTCTACCCCGCCCATCTGGCTGGGTTGCCCCAGCCACTCTGGGCAGCTTTCAACAGAACCTTAAAAACAGAATAAAACTTCAAACATTTAAAACTTCCCAAAACAGATGTCTTCTAAAAGTAGGATAGTTGTTTATTTCCTTGACATCTGATGGGAGGGCGTTCCACAGGGCGGGCGCCACCACCGTGAAGGCCCTCTGCCTGGTTCCCTGAAACCTCACTTCTTGCAGTGAGGGAACCTCCAGAAGGCCCTCGGTGTGGAAATAATCTCTTTTAAAAGCTTACAAACAGCTAAATGCATTTGAAGATGATTATAGTTAAATTAAAACACATTAACAGATGGCCTAAACAACTGAAGTCAATGGACTTCGTGCAGATCCAGAATCGTGATGCGACACTACGAATCCTTCATTGGAGGCTGCAGGATACATTTTTATGTATATAGGAAGATATGCAGTAGAGATGGGAATCAGTGACCCTCCAGAAGTTGCTTGGCTACCTCGCTCATCATCCTTGACCACCAACCACACTGGCTGGGGCCGACAAGAGATGACATAGAATAGAATAGAATAGAATCATAGAATCATAGAGTTGGAAGAGACCACAAGGGCCATCCAGTCCAACCCCCTGCCAGGCAGGAAACCCCATCAAAGCATTCCTGACAGGTGGCTGTCAAGCCTCTGCTTAAAGACCTCCAAAGAAGGAGACTCCACCACACTCCTTGGCAGCAAATTCCACTGTCGAACAGCTCTTACTGTCAGGAAGTTCTTTCTAATGTTTAGGTGGAATCTTCTTTCTTGTAGTTTGAATCCATTGCTCTGTGTCCTCTTCTCAGTGTGGGAATGTTTGGGAACGTGGATGATGATTTATAATTTAATATATCTCATCCTAACCTGCGCTTGCAAGTTCAACTAGCAGAGTAACATTCCCTTTTAAAATACACATAGCGGAAGTTGCTTTGATTCGCTAGAATCAGCTTAATCTAGTTTCCTGGTTTGTCACTATATATTTCCCCTTTGTCCCTCTTACAAATAAGACACAGCACACGTCTTCTATAAAAAGATATAAAACGTTTACTCACGGACATTCAACTGAAGATCCCAAGATCCCAAAGGAAGGCAGGCTTATGCATAGTAAAGATATGTACAATTGGAATCTCTCTATGTGGGAGAGAAGTCCATTAGGCCCCAGTTGGCTGGAAGCCAACTGACCATCCTTCCTAAGATGTTGCTTTCATGAGGTAGTAGATCCAAAAGAGCAAGAGGGCAAGAGAGAGAATGGCTTTTGACCAGTGGCTTTTGTTCATACCTTCCCAGGTGAAGCCACTCCCACTTCTAGCTTGCAAAAGGAAGTTGTTTCAGTCCAGGTGACCAGGAAGTTGTGGCTGGAGGACTGAAACCCCTTCTAGCATTGTTGTACTTGACTGCTCTAGTGTTTACATCCCATACTCAGGAGCAGCAGAAAACAACTTTTCTCCTTCCTCTATATGACATCCTTTTATATATTTGAACATGGCTATCATCTCACCCCTTAACCTTCTCTTCTCCAGGCTAAACATACCCAGCTCCCTAAGCCGTTCCTCATAAGGCATCGTTTCCAGGCCTTTGACCATTTTGGTTGCCCTCCTCTGGACACGTTCCAGCTTGTCAGTATCCTTCTTGAACTGTGGTCCTTCAACATCTGTACATCTGCAAAAGCTGCAATGCACCTATCTTCTAAAAAGAAACCAGTGTGGTGTAGTGGTTAAGAGCAGTAGACTCGTAATCTGGTGAACCGGGTTCGTGTCTCCGCTCCTCCACATGCAGCTGACCTTGGGCTAGTCACACTTCTCTGAAGTCTCTCAGCCCCACTCACCTCACAGAGTGTTTGTTGTGGGGGAGGAAGGGAAAGGAGAATGTGAGCCGCTTGGAGACTCCTTCGGGTAGTGATAAAGCGGGATATCAAATCCAAACTCTTCTTCTTCCTGGCACGATCTATTTCCCCTGCAACCCCCTGTGTCTTTGCCAAAAGGTCGCCTCCCCCCTTTCACATCATTCCCCATGCACCCCTCTGGCTGTCACCTTTTTTGATCATGTTCCTAATATTGATTTCTGGCTAGACGGACAGAAAACCCGAAGGTCGAGCTGTTCGTTGTCTTTTATTTATTTGAAGGCAACTTAACCTGGGGGGGGGGGGGATCCTGGGAAGACAGTGGGAGACAGGCTTCTAGTGCTACACATTAAGTGCACTGAAACATTATCAATTTTGATTAGGCAGATTTAAGATTGCTACTCAGCAATTACAATACTGGTCCAGACACTTCCTTCTCCCATAGAAATCACCTCCCTGCTTCTTTGCAGATGAGAAGTCTTGCCTGAGATCCCCACACAAAAGATAGTGCTCACATATAATGCTTCCTGCTTTCTGTGCTGCTTATCAATACCAAGTCTGCGAAGGTCGGAGCTGCTGCCATCCAAAAAGTAAAACAATTATAAATCAAGTATTTACTCATATATTTCCTCCAAGGAACTCAAAGTGGCATACAGTACATGGACGGTTCTCTCCCTGCCCCTTAATTTATCGTCACAACAACCCTGTGGAGTAGGTTAAACTGAGGGAGAGTAGCTGTCTCATGATTTCCCAGTGAGATTCAGGGCTGTTATGAACTGAGCTGAATAGGATCCAGAATGCAGCAGTCTGATTGGTCCGCAGGAGCCACCCAATTCAGCTCCAGGTGGAAGTGAATCCACTGGAAAGATTTGGAGGCTGGAAAGATTTGGAGGCCCCGAAATTATCAGACTGGCAGCACAAACTACAAGAACTGGCCGAAATGGCGCAGTTAACAAATAGTATAAGAGGCAACTCTAGGGCAAGTATTCACCGAACAATGGGATAAATATAAGTGTTATGTGAGGGATTATACCAAAGGGACAGTATCTATGTTGGCATTTGAATGATCTTGGTGAGAGAAACAGCTTGGTGATATAATTATATAATTATTATAATTATAATTATGTAATTATGTAATTGGTGATATAATTAAGTTTACAGATAGATATATGAATGCAAAACAAATAGAATAAGAAATGTACAATAAAAGCTCTGCATTCTGGTGTATGGAATGTTATACAGATGGGATGGATAGGAAGTCGATTGGAGTAGGGCTATTGTTTGGACTAAAGTTGTGTACTTTACTTTATTTTATTATTATTATTTTGATTTGATTTGTATCTTCATTTATACTGTACTCAAATTCTTAATAATGTAACTATTGGAGTGTATTAGATGATGGAACTTCAATAAAGGTTTTGCAAAAAAAAAAAAAAAGGAAGTGAATCCACAACCTGATTGGCCTAGAGGAGTGTCCCGGAATTAGCCAATCACGTGGGGCCCATTGTGCAAATAATGTATTTATAACAGACGTTTTGGGGAAACATCCATTCCTTACTACTAGGGCCTAGTGGAGATTTGAACCTGGGTCTTCTAATCGCTGCTCCACACTAGCTCTCCAGGGTTCTTCTGATCTTAATTATCATTTGGAAAGCACAGCAAACCTCTAGAATGCTATAAATTTCAAGTATAGTCCTATAAAAGGATGATTTGCTTGGGTCGGAGTCATACTCTCAGGGCACAGAAAAGGAACTATAGAGAGCAGAAATTGCTTGAATGCTCAAGAGCAGTCCTTGAATTTCATAGACTGAATGGAAATCTGAAGTCAAAACTTCATGACCCATCAGAGTAAAGGGCACTGATTATTTTCACTAGGAATAAACTGCACAGGGGGTGACTCCTCCTCTTCCCATTATATCTGTATATAGTTATATACACTCTCTTTTTCAGCCTCAGTTGGAATATATTCCTCATTATATTTCCACTTGTCCTTTATGCAAGGATCCAAAGAGGCACTTTCTAAAATCCCTGTTGGTACAAGAAAACAGGCTCTCTGGGTTCAGGGGCTGTTGTGTGACAACAATGTCTTAGTGACACCTAAAGTAGCTTTTTTTCTCCAGTGACAAAAAATTAATAATAATTAAAAAATTAGGAACCGAATAAAATTGCTGTAAATTGTAAGAGGTTTTCCGATGTCTAAACTGAAATTTAATTAGTGTAACTGTGTTGGTGTTGCTGCTATCAGTTGTCTTGGCCGCTGTTTTTATTTGCAGCTATTTGAGTTAAATTTTAAACTGATGGCATAGTATTGATTTGCCACGGCCTTTGGCTAGTACAGTAAACTGATGGATTGATATTCTCTCTCTCTTTCTCAAAGTTAAAGGAGACTTTCATGCCGGCAGTCCTCATGAACCTACCATCCATTTCCCAGCTCCTCGCAACCTTTAACTCAGAGAGAAATAAACTGGACGCAGTTTTGGATACCAAGAGTTTGACTTAAACAGCTGGTTTGAATAGGCCACGCCTCTCCCTGCAGCCCATTGGCTCTCCCTTCTCTACCCCTCTCAAGCCATTGGCTCAGGTCTCTTCCCATCGCCTGCCCCCCTTCTCTCCCCCTCCCCTCCCTTTGCAGGGCGAGGGAAAGCTTGGCAATTTTTCTGCAGGACGCGCGAGAGCCGGGCAGTCCTGCCTTGGCAGGTTTGCGCACAGAGACCTTCCAAGCGATGTCTTCTTAAATCCGGATTCGGCTTCGCATCTTACTTGATCGGGATCAAACTCTCTCTTTAAAAAAAAAAAAAAAGCGAAGAAAGCAAATGATATAATTTTTAAAAACCACTCCATTTCAAAGGAAAGAAGTTTTAAAACCCCACAAAGCGCACCACCCTCAGTATAAATATTTTTTTTGCGAGGGAAATGCCTTCGCGGGCACGTCCCAACGGCGTGGCAACTCCTGGTCTCTCGTTTCAAGGCGCTAGGCAGCGCTGAGGACTGGGAGTGAATGTTAATTCCTTCGTAGCCGAGTTGATTTCTGGTTTATTTATTTTTTTAAAAAATTGCGAGCGCGCACACACGCATCTCTTTCTCTGCTTGTCTGGGCAGTTTTTTGCACTGCAGTGCACAGATACCATTGCAGAAGCTGTTCGCCAAGCCGTGGAGAGGAAAGACCCTTTTGAAATCTCTCTCGTTTCGCTAAAGGAGCCCCCACCGCCGAGGACTTCTCCCGACAAGACTGCAGTTCGCCTTCCCCCGGCTGGAGATCCAAGGGCGTCCAGCTGCCGATCGTGGGATCTCCACCTCGGGACTGCAATGGTAAGGCAACCCTGCGCCCCCGAAGCTACGGGTCGCCCCATCTATAGATCATTCACCCTATTCCCGTTGGGCTACTGTGCAGGAGATTGGAGCGTGTGTGTGTGTGTGTGTGTGTGTGTGTGTGTGTGTGCTGGAGGCTAAGGAATCAGGGAAGATGAGAGAGAGAGTTGCTTGCACGAATCGCTTCTCTTGCAAAGTCGATGCCTGAAAGGGTGGGAATCTGGAAAGGTTTGCAAGAATTAAAACGGGGGAGGGAGAAGAGCGAGCAACGAGCCGGCGCGGGCGGCGATGCTGCAGGACGGCGGCGTGCCTGGGCTTCCACTTCTGCCTGGGAATTAAATTCTTGCATAGGGATCGCACAACGACACACAAAACACACAGCTGGAGGACGAACGCAACGAGCAGACGGAGATGCGCAAACGCGCGGGCTCGCTCTTTGGCGACCTCCGCAAGAACCATGCCGGGATGGAGAGGTGATATGGGCTTGGCATTTTTATTTTTTAATAACTGGGGTGATGAAAGTGGAGTGTGTCTAAATATATGGATTTTAGTGGGGGGAGGGGAGGAGATAAAGCCGAGCCGGGCTCCCAGGACAGCGTGTTGGTATGTAGCTCACGTCTCCTTTCGATGCAACATGGCTGGTAATTTGCAAATAAAACAAAACAAACACCCCAGACTGATAGGTAACAACACAAACCGGTTAAGCCGTTGGTTTCTAGGGATTTTAGACCGCCACAGGGCTGGGTGTTTAGAAGGGGCTGCGTGGAAGGCAGAGTCAGTCAAAGGAGATGGGAGTTTTGACATTGACTTCGGTGTGAGATGAAAATTGCATTCAAACCTCTTCCGATTAAGTAATTCCATTGCTTTTGAAAACAAATGGACGTTCCTGAAAAGGGCTTATGGATCCAGTGAGATTTATTGGGGGCTGGGAATTAAACGCAGCGCTCCTCCTCCAGGCGAGTAGGTTTATTTTCTAAAAATAATTTGGAGGAGGAGGAGAAGGAATCCCTCTGAGGATGAAAGGGTTAAAATTTCCTCCGACTGGATCCGTGTGTGTTTTCGTGTGCGTGTTTTATGCGCTTCCCCACATCGCCGCCATTTGGGCAGCTGGTTCCGATGTTTCCAACGCTTTTGGTTTGAAAATGATGGTCAAGGCTGGTTTGGCCTTTTGTGGATTTGTAAGGCGCTTCCAGACATTTTCCTTGGGGGGGAAAGCGATGAATAAATGCAACTAACCATATTGTGCAGCTCCAGTTTAAATAAATAAGGGAGTAAAGAAACCCTTTTGCAAAGCTGTCCTAGTTTGTTTTGCTTAAGAAGGTGGATGTGTTGGTGCTTAGGTCTGAAACTCCACTTTCAACTGATGCTCTCCTAAGTCGAACGATTCTAATATTTATCTCTCTCTGTGTCATCTTGAACTGGAAGTCTGTGTGCAGGACCACAGCATGCATGGTAAGGAACACAGAGCAACATTATTATCCCCCAGTAAATGCTCAGACCATTGCTTTGGGAAGCCTCTCTCTCTATAATTAGGTATGGGAACTCACAAAAACTCTCACCTGAGCACAACAGTGGGAGACACAGGTTTTGCCTTGTTTTCATGCTGGGATTAAATGTGGGCTTGTTGAAAAGTGTGCTTCTTTCTTTATTGCATTTTGATTCCTCCTTTCCTTTAAGGAGCTCAAGGTGGCACATGCTGGTCTCTTCCCATTTTTCCCCATTCACACCAACCTTGCGAGGTAGGTTAGGCCGAAAGACTGGGACTGGCCCAAGGTCACCCAGTGCATTCCATGACTGAGCGGGGATTTGAACCCTGGATTCCCCCGGTTCAGCGTATAAGGAGTGGCTTGCTGGATCAGGCCAGAGGTCCTGCTAGTTTACAATCCCATTTCTCACACTGGCCAGCCAGACTTCTCCGGGAAACAAACCAGGCCTGAAGAACTGTGAGTGTTTCTAGGACTAAGGTGAAACTATGAAGCTCCCTTGTTAATTTTGCTATTAGATGCTGTTTCTTTTTTTGTAAGCCACTTGGAGTGTGATTTGTTTGCTTGTGTGTGTGTGTAAAAGCGGCATACAAATAAAAAATTTTTAATGAATAAGTGCAAGAAGCCCTCATGCCACGCTGCCTCTGATACTGAATGCAATATTTAGCCCTTCAGATCAGTAGTCATTGTTTGTGTAATAATATTGTGAGCACCTTTGCATCTCCCAAGAGAGGACATCAAATATACATATCTTGTTTGTGTGTGGGTGTGTATTGGTGTAGAGGTTAAGAGCAGTGGACTCGTAGTCTGGTGAACCGGGTTCGATTCCCCACTCCTCCACCTGCAGCTGCTGGGTGACCTTGGGCCAGTCACACTTCTCTGAAGTCTCTCAGCCTCACTCACCTCACAGAGTGTTTGTTGTGGGGGAGGAAGGGAAAAGGAGAATGTTAGCCGCTTTGAGACTCCTTGGGGTAGTGATAAAGCGGGATATCAAATCTAAACTCTTATTTATAATAATAATAATAATTTATTCATAATAATAATTATATTCATACTCACACACACATTTATAGGTACTGGAGCAAGCTGTGTTCTACTGAGTCAGACTAATGGTCTATGCGGTTCAGTATCACCTACGCTGCCTTGGCAGCTGCTCTCCAGGGTTTGGGGGATGTCAAGGCAATGGAAACCCTGATCCACATAATCTGTGCAACCCCAATCTAAAATGCAGCACAGGTTAGCAACTGCTGAGCTCAGAAACAGCTTGCTTCCACGTTCAGGTTGGGCATTTAAATCCTGACGGACTCAATGAACATTCTTAATGTGAGATGGCTGCAAGCGGGTTAGAACATCTCTCCGGTGCTGAGATTGCCGGGTGGGAAATCCGAGGCCCACCAATTAGTGTTTTGCACTTGCCTTCAAGCTCACTGAAGCACCAGTTTGAGACTGCTGTTTTATGCACACTTACTCAGAGTAACCCCCTCTCGTTGACCTCAGTGGGGCTGCGCTCATCGCGTATGAAAAAATGCCCGGTGGGTCCAGATTCTCCTTATAAGCCATCTCAACTGGCTTGACAATATTGGATGTGCCAGTCGTATATTACCCTTTGGAGAGAATCTGCATGTACTTCTAAGATTACCATTGGGCCCCCTACCTTAAACAAATATCGCTGCTCATTTAAACATTACTTGCTGACTATTTGTGATGAGAAATGGTGGGAGAGAAGAATGTTAGGTGTGCTTTGAAACATGCGCCTAAGGGAAAGGATGTTCCCATATCTGGGAGAAATCTGGAGTCACTCCATCAAAGTTGTTCCTAGGTTCTGCTATCAGTATATGAGGGTCCCAGGTTCAATTTCTGGCATCTCCAGGCAGGGCAAGAAATGTTTCCCTGCTTTCAATACAAGGCAGATTTCGATGTTCTGGTCCTTTGATTGATCTGACGGCGGCTATGAAAATGGGCACAAGCCTGTTAAACTGAAGCGAAGCCTTGGGCTGCAAGTCTAAACATCCTTACTTGGAAGTAAGTCCTGTTGGGACCGATGGGACTTAGTCCTGAGGAACCATTGCTGCAACTGGACTTTCTCGTTGGCGTGTATGTTATAGAAGTAAGCACAATTTGCGGGTTTTTACGTGCATTTGTCAAGGCGAATGCCGCAAATTTGATTGGTGTCCATATTCGTGTCCAAACATCTGAATGAGACTGAAAGGCAAACAGGTCAGCGGTGGCCAATGTGGTTGTGGACTAGAGTCTACGATCAGGTATATATGGCCATTGTGTGCACATGTACGGATAGGATATGCAAGAAGAAGGACCCAAACTCATGGGATACAAATGTCATCACTGGGGCAGTGTGTGCAGCATACATTTAAAGTGCAATTGCTCACCCCATCCCAAGAATCTTGGGATATGTGATTTTTAAGGGTGTTGAGCTGTGAGTAGGGTGGGTGGTAAACAACAGCCCCACAGTTCTTTGCAGGGGAATTGTTCTTTAAATGTGGCTCTGTGATACCTCTATCTGGAATCCATATGTATACAATATACGACCCACTTTCCATATCTAGTGGATAATCAATGCATTGATTATCTTGGCATTGTCTCTGCATATCTTCTGGTTATTTGCAGTCACATATACCTACCTGAGCAAGATTCAGATGTGTATTTGTGAGTTTTAGACATTCCCAGAATTTACCTGAGACGGTCAGCATCCCCACTTCGATATAGATATTCCCCAATTGTTTTAGGGTATTTGTGGAATGAGTTAGGTAAGCAGTTTGTGAGGTGTGCATGTCTTAGGTTGTATGCTTTTTGAGGAAAAAAACAGGGCAGCTTTAGAGCACTGACTTTCAACCAGCCGGCTGCACCCAGTAACTGGATCGTGCCCCGCTCTACTGAGGACCACTTATGGGTTGTGATGGGCTGTTTCCCTCTGTTTATGTTTATTAGGATAAAAAGAATTTATGAAAGGTAAAGAAGGGGGTAGACACTGTCAGACAGAGGTACATGAACATATCACTTTTGTGGTTGTGCTTTATTCTTCCTATGTAAGACATCCTGGGAATATTTATATGGAAATACGGCATGTGTGTACTTCAAATTAAATAAACAAAATATTAAATGTGCTCCTGGTCGTTTTGTAGTTTGGGGGTCATAGGTGGGTCTCGGGTACGAAAAGCATCAACATTATAAATTTAGAGCAGTAGTATACATTCAGAATAAATATCTGAAAGAAGCGTTCCCTATAACTGCCTTATACCAGTAAAGGGGATATTCTGTGGAATACGTGACTTGTTTTCCTCCACCAGATCTCTCAGGTTTTGATTCTCTGCATCATGCTACTTTCTGCTTTCTAAATATGTAAATCCAGGATTCAGTCTCAACCACGACTGTTCTTTTGAAGCTATCCCCCCCATGGTCACTGTTAAACCCTGCAACATGTGGAATAGCTTCTGAGCATGCCAAGAGTGCATTTCCCTCCTCATCGATTAACCGCAGCAAGGATTAGGGGAGAAATGGGATTCTGGATCAGAAGGTGAGACCCACGGATGGAATGTTAGAATTTGTACTGCCAGTTCATTCTTTCGTAGAACAAGCATCACGTGTGAGTTGCTTGCATTTGCTAATTTCATTTGGGCTTATAATAACTCTGCAAAATCAGGGTACCTTAAGGAGTGCATTTTGCCATGCAAACATCCCTGCTCACTTTGGCCTTCAGGTAAAAACAGAGCAAGGGGTTCAAGGATGGAGGGGAGCTAGGCTCCGACAGAGCTTGCTGGTCATATAGTTCAAGCAAACAATTCTGAAATACCCAAGTGTTTATTTTCTTCGTGCTGCCTGCTGAAAGTAGCTTTTTTCAAATGCTGCAAAAATAGACAAGTCTCCTGATTGCTAAGTGATCCTGTACATGCATGTGCTTACAACAGCAACAACAGCCTTTTGGCTACCATGCAGAGTCCTGGCAAACATTGCCCCTTTGCCAAGGCCCATGGCGTGGGAATATAACCGAGCATCCAATAATTTAAGGGCTATTCCCAGGACCAAGTTAACACAGGCAATGGCTTCTGTCCACAACGCAACCGCTATAGGGCATGGCTGGATCATAGGTTTCAGTGACTCCCCTGGAGGGCAGGCTCCCTTGCGGCGTGTTTGATTGGAGCTGTGTTGTCTGTGTGCCTGGAACACAACACACGGTCTTCATCCATCGTTCTGGCACCATTCCACACAGACACAAATGCACACGCCAAACCTATGGACATTTGCAAAAGGGGCTTTTAGAAGCCGAAGTGACCAATCAGGAAACAGGACGCCCCGTTCCGGGGTGCTTTTGTGTTGAAACACAGATATCTGCTTTTCTTGCCAAATCATATTTATTAAAGTTTCCAATACAATCAAATTACATTGAAACATTCCAAATTACATTCCAAATCATTTATCCAATTATTGATAAAAAAAGAAAAGTTCCAAATCTGCCAAATTCATATTTAAAGGTTTTTGGTGAGTCCCCATGCTTCAAATTCCGGAGGCCGTCTGAACATCTTATTTCTTGTTTCCTGTTCTTCCCATCTTCTCGCAACCTCTGATGTAGTGCGACAAGCAAGATAAATCAAAGCAAACAATGTCTCTGAGTGGGTTTATAGCCATATTTCATCACTGTAACTTCTCCGTGCTCCTCTTCCTCCTGGCTCCAAAAATTCCATCCTGCCCGTCGCCATCTTTTTCGCTCCGTCTTCGTAATTCCAAAACGTATTTTCCACAATATTTTTTTAGTCACCCGTCTGCTTTTCAAATTTATCATTCCAGGAGATAGCATCCGTTATTAAAAAAGTAATAAATTACCTTGGCTATCTCCCTACAGATATCTGCTTTTCACACAGCAAGGTTGTGCAACCATTCACAACCCTCAGACGCCACCAAAGGACAAAATGGGGGAAGCCACAAGGCACAGAGTTGCTATTTTAATGATATAAAGCATAAAACATATCAGAGAGGCAAAACCAAGAGATGGAATGTGATGGTCCCATTCCATATCGGATAAGATATTTTGTATTATTAAATACAAAACTTCCACCCATCCACCTGAATTTTGTGTGTGTGTGTGTGTGTGTGTGTGTGACAATTTCTCCCAGTTTTCAGCAAACCCAAGTCATCCTGTTACCTGAAAATGCCTTCATTTGCCAAGTGCAGACACCGCTCCTTTAGCCGTAGCGCATGTTGCCGATATAAGAGCTGCTACTATAACTTTCAAGATTGGTGCTGGGTTTTGCTTTCCCCAACTTCTTCCCTCCCTGGCTGCATGACCTGGAAGCTGTACGCCCACAGCGCCACCTGGGTCCCTTAAAAAACCCCTAGCAATTCCAAAATCCTTTCAATTTATTGGAGGCCTCTTTTTAATTTCAATACACCCTTCGCAGCTCACCTGCCTGCCTCCTCTGTTCAGAGAGCATCTGCCAGAGATGTTCTGCCTGCATCTCTGAGTCTGTGAACCCTTTCCGCGTGGGTTTAAGTGGGGTTGCTTCAGAGTAAAGGGGAATCGCAGAGCCTGATTTGTTTGCTGCCTGTTTTGGAGAGCTCCTCTCGATCTCGATGAGACAGTTCCCAATGGAGAGGGTCTGAGAACAGAAGCGGTAGGAAGATCTCGTTTCTAACAGAAACACAAAGGCAGGGGGAATGAAAGATACTGCGACTCTCCAACGCTTTTAGCAGAATAAGCCTATTTCTTCTCTGAGAGTCAGTGGGGCTTAGTGTTGTGGTTCCCAAACATTTGGGGGCCGCTACCCAGTGCCCCCTAAAAGCATTATTCAGAACAGCAGTTTCTATGACCCACTGAGGAAGATAATAATACAAAAAACCTCAGTAGCAATTCATGGCACATTGATTCGAAATCCAAGGTCATTGGATGACCTTGGGCCAGTCGCTGCCTCTCAGCCTAACCTACCTCAGAGGGTTGTTGTGGGGATTAGCTGAGGAGGGGGGAGAACCATGAGCCCCTTGGAGAAAAAGGCGGGATGCAATTGCAATAAATAATAGCAAATAATATGTACGGAGTGAGAAGAACGGAGTCAAATACAGTGGTACCTTGGTTCTCAAACGCCAAAAACTCAGAATTAAGTGTTTCGGTTTTTGAATGTTTTTCGGAAGCCGAACATCCGATGATGCTGTCGGCTACTGTTTCCGGGGCACCTGCACCAATCAGAAGCTACGCCTTGGTTTTCGAACATTTCGGAAGTCAAACGGACTTCTGGAATCGATTAATTTTGGTGCTTTTCTTTTTGCTATTTATTTTGCGTTTTTGAGGCTTTTTCGGTTAATTTGGTTTTGTGACTGTGTGGAACCCAGTTCAGCTGCTGATTGATTGTGTGACTGCGGAAATGGATAAAAGCCCCCCATCCAAACAATGACTATCATCAGTGCAGGTAAGAATTTTATTTTATTTTTATCATCTACAATACTGGCTTACTTATTTATTTTCTAGTACAGTACTTTGATCATTGCTTTCATTTTATGGATCAATGGTCTCGTTAGATAGCAAAATCCATGTTAAATTGCTGTTTTAGGAGTTGTTTTTAAAAGTCTGGAACGGATTAATCCATGTTGCATTACTTTCTATGAGAAAGCATGCCTTGGTTTTGGAATGCTTTGGTTTTGGAACAGACTTCAGAAACGGATTAAGTTTGAGAACCAAGGTACCACTGTATAGGAAGCTGCCTTCTACTAGGTCAGCTCATTGGTCCATCTGGCTCAGTGATGCCTACACTGATTGGCAGTGCTTTTCTGGGTTTTCAGGCGTGGAAATGCCAGGGGTTGAATCTTCCACTGGGTTAGTGGATTCTATTCCACAGGGCTATGGTTCTTCGCTGAAAATGAAATGATTGATTTTCAGATATCATCTGCAATATTACAGCAGACCCTCCAAGTGTATATATGTTCCAGGGACAGTCCCGGATTAACAGAAGACATCCTGCTTTCTGATTTGATCCCCTAATGTCCCGCTTTTCCTTAGGTAAAGGTAAAGGGACCCCTGACCATTAGGTCCAGTCATGACCGACTCTGGGGTTGCGGCGCTCATTTCGCATTATTGGCCGAGGGAGCCGGCGTACAGCTTCCGGGTCATGTGGCCAGCATGACTAAGCCGCTTCTGGCGAACCAGAGCAGCGCACGGAAACACCGTTCACCTTCCCGCCGGAGCGGTACCTATTGATCTACTTTTACTTTGACATGCTTTCAAACTGCTAGGTTAGCAGGAGCAGGGACCAAGCAACGGGACCTCACCCCGTCGCGGGGATTCGAACCGCCGACCTTCTGATTGGCAAGCCCTAGGCTCTGTGGTTTAACCCACAGCGCCACCCGAGTCCTTAGGACATCCCTATTTTCATTGAATAAATATTGGAGGGGATGGAGTTTTGCGACCCCTAAGTCAAGGAGATAAGTAACTATACAACCTTCAGAAGACATCTGAAGGCAGGCCTGTATAGGGGAGGGTTTTTTATGTTTAATGTTTTAATATGTTTTTATATATGTTGGAAGCTGCTCAGAGTGGCTGGGGCAACCTAGTCAGATGGGTGGGATGATATTATTGTTGTTATAATAGTATCATAATAATTTATTATTTATACCCTGCCCATCTGGCTGGGTTTCCCCAGCCACTCTGGGCGGCTCCCAACAGAATATTAAAAACACGACAAAACATCAAACATTAAAAACATCCCTAAACAGGGCTGCCTTCATATGTCTTCTACGTTGTCTTCAAATGTTTTCTATGCCTTCGGATGCCTTTTGATTGTTGTTGTTGAATAAAGGTAAAGGGACCCCTGACCATTAGGTCCAGTCGCGGACGACTCTGGGGTTGCGGCGCTCATCTCTCTTTACTGGCCGAGGGAGCCGGCGTACAGCTTCCGGGTCATGTGGCCAGCATGACTAAACAGCTTCTGGCGAACCAGAGCAGCGCACGGAAATGCCGTTTACCTTCCCGCCAGAGTGGTACCTATTTATCTACTTGCACTTTGATGTGCTTTCAAACTGCTAGGTTGGCAGGAGCAGGGACCGAGCAACGGGAGCTCACCCCGTCACGGGGATTTGAACCACTGACCTTCTGATCAGCAAGCCCTGGGCTCTGTGGTTTAACCCACAGCACCACCCGCGTCCCATTGTTGTTGACTAGGACGTCCCTAATTTCACTGGAGAAATGTTGGAGAGTATGTTTCAGTTCTCCAAATCCCTATCTAGGTGGACAAGGTAGAATTCACTTGCAGCTGACGTTGGCTATTAGAACAAAAATATATGGGATAGAAACCGGGTTCCTGTTCCCTCCTTTAGAGCAAATCTTCCATCTCTTTTTAGCTCATAGGAATGTAAGAAACGGCCTTATACCGAGCCCAAACTTTGATCCATCTAGCCCAGAACTGTCGACACGGTTAGGCAGTGGCTATCCGGGATTTCAGACAGGAGTCTCTCTCAGCCCTACATTGAAATGCCAGGGATTGAACCCAAGACCTTCTGCATGCCAGGCGGATGTTCTGCCACTGAGCTAAGCCGCTCACAGGCTTTGCACACCAACTTAGCAGCCCTAGTCATTTCCTCGAAGCTCCCTCCCTACAGTAGATGTCGGAAGTTACTGCCTCCCCATTGTACTGCAATTGTCTCAAATCAAATCAAATCAATTTATTTCGGCTATTTGCCCATATATAAACAAAACAAGCAGCCAAACAAGGCAAAAGAGACAAAACAAAACAAAACAACCAACTAACAATGCAAAATAGAACAACAACAACCGGTACAGAAGAAAACCGTCACAACGTTAGGCAATCAACTCATGGTAGTAATTCAATGCTACCCTAGCGACCTTAGCAAGGACAAAACAGAGGGCTCGGATTTGAGTAGGGTAGTAATATAGCTTTCAATGCTCAAACAGCGTTCCAGCACGTCTCTTAAGCGAAAGGACTGCAGTTAGGAACCTTGCGACCTGAAGGGTTCTATGAGGGTCCGTATCTTGCAGCATATAGGCTAGATGCGCCTCGACAGGCTTGTCGACTAGTTCCTGTAATATTGAGTTTAATAAACTGGCCCGAGCTGATCTGTACATGGTACAGCTGAACATTATGTGTTGGAGGGATTCAGTTGATTTGTTGTCACAAACACACAAACACACAAAACCAAGACCTGGCCCTTTGTATATCTGTGTCTCAGCACATTTGATGGGAAAACATTGAACCTTGCTTTAATGAAGGCAAATCTGTGTGATGCCATGCAATTGTCTCTTTTTCAGGGTGCACCTTGTGAATCCAAAATGAGATAAGACAAGTGTGCTGATAACTGGGTGTGCGTCCTCTTCAACCCCATGTTTCTACAGAAGCCAAGAACATCTGTTTGCAGCAGCTGACATGATCAGCGTATTTAAAAATAGAGCACCCCGGATCGGGCTTGAATGGTGGAGCTTGGAGTGTGTACAACTCCCAATTGCTCCTTTTTCATTAAAGCGGAAAAAAGGAAGTTGCTCAGAGTTAGGGATGGGCTGATCTGTCAAGGCTGATCTCTCTCAGTTCCTGTTTTCTCATTCTTCCTATTTCCACATCAGTTGTGATTTATTTTTTAAATTTTTTTTTGGGGGGGGGGGAGAAGCTAATGAAAATTCACCAGCATTTTTGCACAAATTTCTCCTGAGACACACATGGTTTATGTAATTTTTGCCTAACATACACATCATCGCAAAGAATGTGTGTCATTTGTAGTAAGAAATGTATTTTTGCGCACACTTTACCTCAGTATAATGCAGAGGGCCTTCTCGGTGGTGGCGCCCGCCCTGTGGAACGCCTTCCCATCAGATGTCAAGGAAATAAACAACTATCTGACTTTTAGAAGACATCTGAAGGCAGCCCTGTTTCAGGGAAGTTTTTTAATGTTTGATGTTTTATCGTGTTTTTAATATTCTGTTGGGAGCTGCCCAGAGTGGCTGGGGAAACCCAGCCAGATGGGTGGGGTATAAATTGTGTGTGTGTGTGTGTGTGTGTGTGTGTGTGTGTGTGCGCCTGTTAATTGGCTGGAGAATCGCACTGCAAAATTTGGAGAAAGGTCATCAGTCTCCCCAAGGAATCATGTGATATGGATCACAGCTGCTCTCTGCACCCCTAACAAACGATGCTTCCCAGGATCCTCTGGGGGAAGCATTGCCTGTTCTCAAATGGTATAATACAGCTTTGAAGATTCCAAGAGAGTCAGTTCCACTTCATAAGGAAGACCAGGAGTGCTGACACCTGGGGGAAAAGTTGGAAGAGATCCCCTCTGTCAGAAGTCAGAGTCAGGAGTAGTTTGGGAATAAATAGCCCAGTGTCAGTGAAGGTAACTCCTTATTCAAAGAAACCAAAGAACACAGGCCTAGTGATCACAGCAACTCTTCCCATTTTGGTCTTGCCCCAAGGAGACAGTTGCGAGGACTGAGGGTCCTCACCTTCCCACTTCTCTCTAAGGCTCTGCCCCCAGTTCCTTCCCCGGCAGCCTAAGGCTCCTTCATCTAGTCTCTCTTTGCTCCACCCTCTTCATTCCTCTGCATGTTCTGTGAGACTAGAGAGGAGGGGAGCTGGTCACAGCAGGAGGGAAAGACCCCCCTGCCTCCACTCTGCCTCTTGGCCCTCTTCCTCACCAGCCTCCACTTCTTCCTCTGATTCTGAACTGCTCTCTGCCACAGCCTCTTCCTGCACACTAAACCCTGTTGCCTCTTCAGCTTCCGACACCTCCTCCTCCCAGTCTTCTCCTGCTTCTCCCTCTGACCACTTGTCATCGTCCCACCATCAGTTCCCTGGCCCTGGACCTTCTTCCCCTGGGGGTTCCCTTGGGTGTTCACCAGCTGGTGCCTTCCACCATCCCTCTGTATCCAGCCAGTCCATGACACCCTCTTTTGAGAGTTCCCTCCTTTGTGTTATGATATCTGAGAAGACTGGTTTCTCTCCACCCCCCTGGGGTGGGGGTGGGCCAGCTGAGATCCACACAGGTGTGAGCAAATACCCAAATGCACCTTGAAGTACAGCAAGCCCACAGCTTACATACATTTCCGAGCACAGTACGTTTCCGAGCACAATTGAAAGTGTTGGTGCTGACCTTTAAAGCCCTAAATGGCCTCGGTCCTGTATACCTGAAGGAGCGTCTCCACCCCCACTGTTCAGCCCGGACACTGAGGTCCAGCTCCGAGGGCCTTCTGGCAGTTCCCTTACTGTGAGAAGCAAAGCTACAGGGAACCAGGCAGAGGGCCTTCTCGGTGGTGGCACCCGCCCTGTGGAACACCCTCCCATCAGAGGTCAAACTACCTGACATTTAGAAAATACCTAAAGGCAGCCCTGTTTAGGGAAGTTTTTAATCTGTGATATTTTAATGTATTTTGATATTTGTTGGAAGCCGCCCAGAGTGGCTGGGGAGACCCGGCCAGATGGGAGGGGTACAAATAATAAATTATTATTATTATTATTATTATTATTATTATTATTATTATTTAACTTGTGCGCGTTCAGCTTTAGATGCTTGGCTAAATAAATAAATAGGGTGTGGACATCTGGAGAAAAAGACTTTGGCAATCCCCTCATCTGCCATTGTGCCCAATGTGTCTTGTCTATATGCAGTACCTTTTTTTTTCTTAAAAAATGTTTAGGGGTACTCGTATTTTGACTCAAGAAAATCACCATTTTATAGTTCAAATCGGGGGGAAATAAATACAGTAAATGGACAAAAGTACAAAGAACATGCATCACCTCATATTACACAGCACATTGGCATGAGGTTGTGCGCACTAACATCTTCCTGATGTCATATTGAAATATTGCCCCTCAATGAGGCCAGACTTTCATCATTAAAACACCACACATCCACATTCCACACTGCTTCACACATTAAACGCTCGCTTCCATCTGATACTCAGGAAAGGAAGCCGCCATCAGTTGTAGCAATGGAACTGACGATTCACCGTGCTAGAGAAGAAACTAAAACAATTATTATTTTTTAGCTTCTTCTCCTGCTAGATTCACAAAATGTTTAGGGGTATGCATACCGCTGCGTTCACCCAGAAGGAAAACACTGTCTATACACAATTTTGGCTTTAGACGCAGTCCTGGGGAACGGAAGCTGCGGGTTTACTGTACACTCTGCAAAGCTTAATTTCCCCAGCATTGGATTTGAGTAGCTCGCAGCCTAATCGGTGGAAGTTACTCATTTCCTCTTGCAGTGGGAGAAGGAGGGGAGGGAGGCTGCAGGTGGGAGGAGAACCCGGCTCTTTAAAAAGCCTCTTATTTTCCCCCAAACTAGCAATCGGCAGAAAGAGACAGAGCAAGAGAGAGAGGAAGTACAGAAATAATGTAGATGCCTAAACTGCAGAGAGCTGGGGAGACAGGCTGGTAATGACTAAGGCCTTGAGCTCCATCACAGCTGTCAGAAGTGCTCCGGTCCTCCGTAAATTTGTATTCATTCTCCCGAGTTGCTCTAAAGCTCAATGGTGGGCGAAGAGTAGCTGGAAGCAGACCAGTTTGGTCACAAGGGAATCGGAGGAATGCCAGCTCCTCCACTGAGCCTTAAAGGTAAAGGGACCCCTGACCATTAGGTCCAGTCGCGGACGACTCTGGGGTTGCGGCGCCCATCTCGCTTTACTGGCTGAGGGAGCTGGCGTACATCTTCCAGATCACGTGGCCAGCATGACTAAGCCACTTCTGGCGAACCAGAGAAGCACACGGGAACGCCGTTTACCTTCCCGCTGGAGCGGTACCTATTTATCTACTTGCACTTTGACGTGCTTTCGAACTGCTAGGTTGGCAGGAGCAGGGACTGAGCAGCGGGAGCTCACCCCATCACGGGGATTCGAACCGCCAACCTTCTGATCGGCAAGCCCTAGGCTCTGTGGTTTAGACCACAACGCCACCCGTGTCCCTGAGCCTTAGCACAGGTGAAATTGGGAGCTTTCTTGCTGCAGATGATCATTTGCCTTACCTGGTGCAAAAGAAAAAAGAGAGAGGCTGAAAAGTGGCATAAAATCTGCTCATTCGAATGTGTTTTTGTAGATGCAGATTAAGCTGTTGGTATGAATTGTTGGTGGGGAACTAGATCATAGGATTGTAGAGTTGGGTAAGTCATCTAGTCAGACTAGGGTTGCCACCTTTGGTCAGGCAAAATGTGAGACATGTCAGGCAACATAAAGGACAGGTCGGGGTAAGGATGGGGGTGGGTGGAACACACTCACACATTTTCATGACACCAAATACTCAAGCAGTAAGGGGATCCAGTTACTTTCCCCCCACCCACCCACTGAATTTGGTCTCAAGCCATTTTTTTTGAGGTTACTGTGGATAAATGTTTTAAAAAATGACCAGAAGGATGCAGATAGGCAAATAACAAAGTACAGTGGTACCTCTAGATACGCACACTTCTGGTTGCGTATCTTTCAGGATGCGAACGTGGCAAACCCGGAACTATTTTTCCGGGTTTCGCTGCGTGCACATGTGCAAAAGCGCACTACATGCTGCTCCCATGCGCAGAAGCACTAAACCGTGCCGCGCGCATGCGCAGAAGTAGCACCTCCGGTTGCGAATTCCTTGGGATGCAGCCGGACCTCCGGAACAGATCCCGTTTGCAACCAGAGGTACCACTGTATCTGGTTTCCATAAGGGTAATATTTTCTCTGTCTCTCCGTGCCGATATTGCTGCAGACGTTGGGCACCCCCCCTCCCTGCCGAGAGAAAGCAAGATTCCAGGGGGCTCCCGGCGGCCACCCATGGTTTGCCCTCCTTTGGAGGATGGAATACGCAGCTGACTGTTGTAGCTTTAAGAAATATGGTTTTATTATTATTTGTCAGGCAGCCGCAGGTCCCTCCTCCCAGTCCAGAGCTAAGTCAGTACAGGCAGCAGCCGGAGCTTTTGGAGACAGATCCCTCTTCCTCCTCGTCCTCCTCCCCTTCCTCGTCGGGAGGGAGTGCTGGAGAAGAGGGGGGGTGCTAAGGCTTCAGCCAGCACCCCAGGGACCGGGTGCAGTGTCGGGGGGAACCAGAAGAAGGAGGACTAGGCATTTCCGGTTCCCGAGGTGCTGTGATTGGCGCCAAAACAGAGGCTCACTCGGGAGTTCTGAGTCGGACTGAGCAGACATGATTTATGTTCTCTGCACATGAATGTAAATAACTTAGATAAAAGCCTTTCGGCAGAATGACTCTTCGTCTTTCTTGGAACGTCCAGCCGGGGGGGGGGGGAAAGGAACCCCCTACGTTTGACATTATTATTATTATTATTATTATTATTATTATTATTATTATTATTGGCAGGATGTATCTTAATGGAAAACTCTCTGGACTCTGTCCTGTAATGCATTACTGAAGAAAAGATCTGCCTAATTGGGCAGATACAGAGTTTTTGTGACCCTCTGTATCGAAACCCCTAAAGGGAATTTTCTCTGACACACCACGTTGGACAGCAAGACAAATACGGTAACCTAGTTTTGGGTGGGACACAAAGTGCAGCAGAATGGAAGCAGCGCTGCATGCAACAAACCCAGGGTGGACCTGAAAATAACTCCCTCTTACGTCCCTGGCTGTACTCTAGTTGCTCTGTTGAACTCTCTGAGATGGTTGGGTGTTTTTTTTTGCCAAGCTGGTGCCATTCAGCTGCTTTGGGTGACAACTCCTGTCAGCCCCAGATATCTGGAGAGGAGCAGGTTGGCAAACGGTGCCCTGGAAGATGAGCCCCAGCCATTCATGCTAGAAGGTTCAGCATTCCCCGACTCTGATTTAGCACCACTAAGCTTTTAATTCCCAATTCGTTATTCAACCCTGGCATGTTTGTGGAGAGAGAAAAATGACTTTCATTTTCTCCCTGACACTGACAAGTGGCTTCACGTGGAAATGTTGGCTGCTGAGAACCTGCGAGCTGGTTTCGGAGGTGAGTAAATTCAGAGGAGGCGGGGAATCGTCAAACAAACTGTCTTAATTAAAATTTGCATTGCAAAGAGGAAACGGCGCATTGTCTCCGTTCAAACTTTCTTCGGCATTCTCGGTTATCAATACTGTTGATCAGGATTCGTCTGTTGTTGTGGGTTTTTTTCATTTATAAGTACAGTGGTACCTCTGGTTATGAACTTAATTCGTTCCGGAGGTCCGTTCTTAACCTGAAACTGTTCTTAACCTGAGGTACCACTTTAGCTAATGGGGCCTCCCGCTGCCGCCGCCACCCGATTTCTGTTCTCATCCTGAGGTAAAGTTCTTAACCCGAGGTACTACTTCCGGGTTAGTGGAGTCTGTAACCCAAAGTGTTTGTAACCTGAGGTACCACTGTACAGGATTTGGGCAGAGTAGCATCCTTGAATGTAAGTTTGTCAAAAGGTTTCAGCTGATGATGATGATGATGATGATAATGATGGAGTAGGACAGTGATGGCTAACCTTGACACTCCAGATGTTTTGGAACTACAACTCCCATCATCCCTAGCTAACAGGACCAGTGGTCAGGGATGATGGGAGTTGTAGTCCCAAAACATCTGGAGTGTCAAGGTTAGCCATCACTGGAATAGGACATCCCTATTTTCATTGGAGAAATGTTGGAGGGTATGAAATAGGCTTTCTTCTGCTCTTCAGATATAGCCTTATTGCAGTGGGATACATTTTCACAGAAGAAAATCAAATGCAGAACTGAAACATCTTCCGTCAATATGGAAAACTAGAAGCTGGATCAGTTTTTTTTCCCCCCACAAAAGAGATACTAAAAAAAAAAGTGAATTCCGTTTTTATTCATATTTGTGCCTCAAATGTCATCTTAATTCTCCTTCTCTGTGGGCTGCTCAAAAGTGCATTTAAGCAGGAAAAAGTCCAATCCTGAGGAGGAACAAAATGGAGAAAAGATGGCTCAGAGTACCAGGCGCCATCAAATTTTAAGCCATTATATGATAATTATATAATGAAAGAGTCACCAGAGAAGAGGCATAGATAATTACCCAACTCATTACAGAACGGAAACCGACAAGTCGTCGGAGGATAAACTTAAAACACTTAATACTAAGGCGGTTCCTTGATGTCGCAGAATGTGGAACTAATAAATCATCTCACTGAAGGGATTTTTAAAAATAAAATAAAACTCTGTGATTTAGGGGCTAAAAATGGCCTAGCTCCGTCGAGGTGGCGTGAAGAAGAAGAAGAAGAAGAAGAGAAGAGTTTGGATTTGATATCCCGCTTTATCATTACCCGAAGGAGTCTCAAAGCAGCTAACATTCTCCTTTCCCTTCCTCTGTGAGGTGAGTGGGGCTGAGAGACTTCAGAGAAGTGTGACTAGCCCAAAGTCACCCAGCAGCTGCATATGGAGGAGCGGGGATGCGAACCCGGTTCACCAGATTATGAGTCTACCGCTCTTAACCACTACACCACACTGGCTCTTGTCCTGATGGACAAGATTAATTGCTTGCGCTGACAGGATGCCATGTTGAATACAACCCATCCTCTTCACTCTCTTCCCCGTGAAGAGCCTTGCCTTAACCGTTCCTTCGGAGCGGGCCAGTAACCTCGGAAAAGCCTTTCCTCCCTTGAGTGACATTTTATGAAAACAAACCTTATGCCTCATTTGTTCCATCTGGCCACTCCAGACGGAGCCAGACCCCCAGGCTGTGTGAAAAGGCTTCCTGCGGAGACGAAGGCGTTGGGGGGGAGCTGTCACTGTCAGCTCGGTCGGCTTGACCTCCCGCAATGGATACGGCCAAGTGCGCGGCTAGAGCGAGCCGCCCGTCAGTTCTCCTGCTGAGTCAGAGAGCCGAGTGCGAGGAAGCAGCGTTGCTATACATGCTGTTGAGCATCGTAATGATGGCGCTCGGGGGGGGGGTTTGGGGGGGGATCGGGTGCGCAAGCAGATTCTCTGTCAGTCTTCAGGATGCGTTTTGTCAGCTTAAAGACCCGAATGCAAATCTTCCGCCTTTCCTAAATAAACGAGTAAGTGTGCTGCGAATTCGAGCGTGGTTTGTGAGCAGCGGTTGTGGGCAGACTGCCAAAGGACACTTTTTTTCTCCTGGTTTTTCGCCTCTTAAAAGCAGCTTCTTATGAAGATTGTGGAAGTTGGCAATGCCATGAGAAAAGATCATCCAATTTTCACCTTGGGAAAAGTTACGGAGGGAGGATTTAAAATTTACAGCATGCTGTGCATTGAAGGAGAGCTATATGAAAATGATGTGTCATTGGTATTTAACACCTATAAAATTAGCAAAGATGTATAGAACTGCTTCAAATGTATGTTGGAAATGTAAGGAGAAGGAAGGCACGTCCCTTTAGCCTTTACCATTTAGGTTGGCCATATGCTTTCTGCCTAACCTACCTTCACATGAAATTTAGTGGGACCTCCTTAACACAATAAGATTACCACAATTAAGCCTCCTGGCAAATATAAGGGGAAGAAATGGAGGCAGTGAGAGATTTCACTTTCTTGGGTTCCATGATCACTTCGGATGGTGACAGCAGTCACGAAATTAAAAGACGCCTGCTTCTTGGGAGAAAAGCAATGACAAACCTAGACAGCATCTTAAAAAGCAAAGACATCACCTTGCCGACAAAGGTCCGTATAGTTAAAGCTATGGTTTTCCCAGTAGTAATGTACGGAAGTGAGAGCTGGACCATAAAGAAGGCTGATCGCCGAAGAATGGATGCTTTTGAATTATGGTGCTGGAGGAGACTCTTGAGAGTCCCATGGACTGCAAGAAGATCAAACCTATCCATTCTTAAAGAAATCAGCCCTGAATGCTCACTAGAAGGACAGATCCTGAAGTTGAGGCTCCAGTACTTTGGCCACCTCATGAGAAGAGAAGACTCCCTATAAAAGACCCTGATGTTGGGAAAGATGGAGGGCACAAGGAGAAGGGGACGGCAGTGGATGAGATGGTTGGACAGTGTTCTCGAAGCTACTAACATGAGTTTGGCCAAACTGCGAGAGGCAGTGAAGGATAGGCGTGCCTGGCGTGCTCTGGTCCATGGGGTCACGAAGAGTCGGACACGACTGAACGACTGAACAACAACAACAAATGGTTTTCCCAGTAGTAATGTATGGAAGTGAGAGCTGGACCATAAAGAAGGCTGATCACTGAAGAATTGATGCTTTTGAATTCTGGTGCGGGAGGAGACTCTTGAGAGTCCCATGAACTGCAAGAAGATCAAACCTATCCATTCTGAAGGAAATCAGCCCTGAGTGCTCACTGGAAGGACAGATCCTGAAGCTGAGGCTCCAATACTTTGGCCACCTCTTGAGAAGAGAAGACTCCCTGGAAAAGACCCTGATGTTGTGAAAGATTGAGGACACAAGGAGAAGGGGACGGCAGAGAACGAGATGGTTGGACAGTGTTCTCTAAGCTACCAACATGAGTCTGACCAAACTGCGGGAGGCAGTGGAAGACAGGAGTGCCTGGCATGCTCTGGTCCATGGGGTCACAAAGAGTTGGATACGACTAAATGACTAAACAACAACAAAAGCATAGTAAACTAGTAATAAATACATAAATACATAAATAACTCTCTCTTCGGGATTCCTTTCAAATTCCCACAGACGTTCCGCTTCTCCGGAAGCCTGAAAAAGCCCCTCTTGGGTGCTTCTCCCCTGGAAAGTCTGATGTTCAGCGAGACAAATGGGGGATGCATCCACTTAACACAGCAAAAATGAACAATGAGCTGAGAGACGGAGTCAGAATGTGGGTGCGTTTCGAAATGGGGATAAATGAGGAGGGGGTCCCTCTCTCTTCTTCCCCTCTCTCCACGAGGGTGCTGTGGTTGACATAACAACGAGAATCTAGCGAGCCACCCCCTCCTCGGGAAAGACAAGCACCGACAACGCTTCCCGCCCCATAACGCCCTCGCTCTCGACTGGAATGCTAAAAAATAGAAAAGGTTCTTTAATTACACCCCAAGGACACTGCGGCATGCAAGTGTGTTGCTATATCAGCTCAGCACCAGCCGTCCAAAATCGTTACCAATTATTATCTCACTCACTCTTTCTCTCCCTCTCTCTCCAGAGCGCCATCCAAGCTCATAACGCGTTAGGCAGATGCACACGCTCCATCGCTTCGCGTCAACAGACGTGCAAGACACCCCCGTACAGAATTCCACGAATCCCATCCACGTCTTCGTTCCGTATCCTCCAAATTCCTCATCCCGCCGTGAGCTTAATGGCACACGCTGCTCCCCGGTTCCGAAATGTGGGGCACGTCTCCAAGTGGCGCAGGGGTTAAAACTAACGAGATTCCGTCCATACGCAGCTCAAACGCCGGTCAAATAATGATCAAGTCATTTTAAAAGCATGAACCTAATGAGAGCACCGTAGATTATAATAATCAGCACAACATTTATGCTACTTGCAAATAAAAAAAAACAAATTAGGTCGCTCTTGTGAAACAATGGCGTTAGCCTTGAAAAAACAGTGAGGAATCCGTTACTTTAATATATTTTATTCCATGGTGATGTTTTATCTGCCCTTCAACCTAGGGGAAGCAGTTTAAAACAACTTACAAACACAGAAATCAGGTCCTTAAAAATATACACGAGAGTACGTACAGAGATGTGTTATTGTGTTAAGGTGGCTTCCAGCAACTGACATTCAGTAGCATCACTGCCTCTCGATAGTGGATGCCAGAGCATAGCCGTCATAGTTAGTGGCAACTGATAGCCTTCTCCACCATGAATTTGCCTGATCCTCTTTGGAAGCCACCCAAGTTGACCATCAATATCTCCTGTGGCAGTGAGTTCCATAGTTTAACTATGGGAAGAAGTGCTCTCTTTGATCTGTGCTGAATCTTCCAGCATTCTGCTTCCGGCCAGAGCAGGACACTGAACACACCGAGGAATAGTCCTTCTTGAGTTTGACCCTACACATTTCCACTTCCCTTCTTATCCTGAGCCCTCGGCTTCATCAGCCGTCTTCTGGTCCCTGCCAATTAGTTCTCTATGGCTAAATTTGATTATTATTTTTTATTCCCTGTGTGGTTCTTCCCATCTTTAGGAGTCATCAACCGCTTAATCTGATTCCAGGGCTGGCTTGCTTCCCCAGAATTCGAAGCATCCGGTGTTGAAAGAAACTGGGGAAAAGCACACGTCGCATGACCTTTGGCTCGGTGGAACTGGCGTGTTTTGCCGTGTGCATTTGCAGGAAAGATTGACAGGCGTCCTCTGGAGACGCCGATCATGTCGGCTCGCTCAGTCAGAGAGCCCACTGAAGTACAGGCAATTAGTGTCCAAAAGACTGAGCAGTTTGTCTGGAAAGGAGTAGAAGAAAGCGGGTCAGGTTTGCTGCCCCTCGTTATGCAGCTGGGATGGGAATTTGTTGAATTGCATTCTGGCAATCGGTCGACTGGTTATTTGCTTAAAGCTGCCCTGTTTAACGGCATTTAAGAAAATCCCTTTTTACTTAGTCTTTATGATTTCCAGATGTAATCCTGAGTGCCTCCTTTTAAGAACATAAGAAGAACTTTCTGGATCAGGCCAATGACATACAGACCAGCATCCTGTTTTCAGAGTGGTTAACCAGATGTCCTTGGGGAACCCACAAGCAGGATTCGATCACAGAATGATAACAACAACAATTTTATTATTTATACCCCACCCATCGGGCTGGGTTTTTTCCCAGCCACTCTGGGCGCCTTCCAGTGCATATAAAAACACAATAAAACATCAAAAACTGAAGGGCAGCCTTCAGATGTCTTCTAAAAGTTGTGTAGTTCTTTATCTTCTTGACATCTGGTGGGAGGGCGTTCCACAGGGCGGGTGCCACTACCAAGAAGGCCCTCTGCCTGGTTCCCTGTAACTTCGCTTCTCGCAGGGAGGGAACCGTCAGAAGGTCCTCGGAGCTGGACCTCAGTGTCCAGCTGAACGATGGGGGTGGAGACGCTCCTTCAGGTATACTGGAGCCTTCTCCTCTACTGTGGTTTCCAGCAATTGGTACAGTGGTTACAGACACTTCAGGTTACAGACGGTTCAGGTTACAGACTCCACTAACCCGGAAGTAGTACCTCAGGTTAAGAACTTTGCTTCAGGATGAGAACAGAAATCGTGCGGTGGTGGCGAAGCGGCAGCGGGAGGCCCCATTAGCTAAAGTGGTACTTCAGGTTAAGAACAGTTTCAGGTTAAGAACGGACCTCCAGAATGAATTAAGTTCTTAACCTGAGGTACCACTGTATTGAGAAGCATTACTATCTCCTGACAGTGGAGACAGAGCATAGGCTTTTAGAAGACTAAATATGCAGCCGCTGGGAGAGATCATCAGGGGGTTTGGGCTGGGTGTTCATCAGTATGCGGATGATACCCAGCTCTACCTCTCTTTCAAATCAGAACCAGTGAAGGCGGTGAAGGTCCTGTGTGAGTGTCTGGAGGCGGTTGGAGGATGGATGGCGGCTAACAGATTGAGGTTGAATCCCGACAAGACAGAAGTACTGTTTTTGGGGGACAGGAGGCGGGCAGGTGTGGAGGACTCCCTGGTCCTGAATGGGGTAACTGTGCCCCTGAAGGACCAGGTGCGCAGCCTGGGAGTCATTCTGGACTCACAGCTGTCCATGGAGGCACAGGTTAATTCTGTATCCAGGGCAGCAGTCTACCAGCTCCATCTGGTACGCAGGCTGAGACCCTACCTGCCCGCGGACTGTCTCGCCAGAGTGGTGCATGCTCTGGTTATCTCTCGCTTGGATTACTGCAATGCGCTCTACGTGGGGCTACCTTTGAAGGTGACCCGGAAACTACAACTAATCCAGAATGCGGCAGCTAGACTGGTGACTGGGAGCAGCCGCCGAGACCACATAACACCGGTCTTGAAAGACCTACATTGGCTCCCAGTATGTTTCCGAGCACAATTCAAAGTGTTGGTGCTGACCTTTAAAGCCCTAAATGGCTTCGGTCCAGTATACCTGAAGGAGCGTCTCCACCCCCATCGTTCAGCCCGGACACTGAGGTCCAGTGCCGAGGGCCTTCTGGCGGTTCCCTCACCACGAGAAGCCAAGTTACAGGGAACCAGGCAGAGGGCCTTCTCGGTAGTGGCGCCCGCCCTGTGGAACGCCCTCCCTTCAGATGTCAAAGAAAACAACAACTATCAGACCTTTAGAAGACATCTGAAGGCAGCCCTGTTTAGGGAGGCTTTTAATGTTTAATAGATTATTGTATTTTAATGTTCTTTTGGAAGCCGCCCAGAGTGGCTGGGGAGGCCCAGCCAAATGGGCGGGGTATAAATAATAAATTATTATTATTATTATTATAAGACATCTGAAGGCAGCCCTGTTTAGGGAAGCTTTTAATGTTTGGTTGATTATTGTATTTTAATATTTTGTTGGAAGCTGCCCAGAGTGGCTGGGGAAGCCCAGCCAGATGGGCAGGGTATAAATCATAAATTATTATTATTATTATTATTATTATTATTATTGGCATCATGACTAGTAGCCATCGATAGCCCTCTCCTCCATTAATTTGTCTAATCCTCTTTTAATGTATTTTTAACCTTCTGTTGGAAGCTGCCCAGAGTAGCTGGAGAAACCCAACCAGATGGGCGGGGTAGAAATATTATTATTATTATTATTATTATTATTATTATTATTATTATTATTATTATTATTAAGCCATCCAAGTTGGTGGCCATTGCTCCTTCAGGTATACTGGACTGAGTCCATTTAGGGCTTCAAAGGTCAGCACCAACACTTTGAATTGTGCTCGGAAACGTACTGGGAGCCAATGTAGGTCTTTCAGGACTGGTGTTATGTGGTCCCGGCGACCGCTGCCAGTCACCAGTCTAGCTGCCACATTCTGGATTAGTTGTAGTTTCCGGGTCACCTTCAAAGGTAGCCCCACGTAGTGTGCATATCCCAATTAATCACAATCCTAATATTTATTCATTCCTAGGGTTTAGGGACATGACCCGGAAGCTGTACGCCAGCTCTCAGTCAATAAAGCGAGATGAGCAACCCCAGAGTCGGACACGACTGGGCCTAATAGTCTGGGGTCCCTTTACCTTTAGGGTTTAGGGGGACCCCCCCCCCAATTTATAACAATAGTTTATGTTTTGTTTTATCTCACTTCTTCCTTCGGGGACGCTGGGCCAATAGTTTCAACTGACCATGCAACAGGAACTGCCATCAAACATGTTTCACAGTTCAGCAACTTGAATAGGATATTGCGTAAATACAAATATTTCGCAAGAAATTTGGTGCGGCTTAGAAGCGAAGCCAGCTGCAAATTAATCTTTGCGCGGGATTGATGATGCCAATCCTCAAACATGCAGAAATCTGGTTTCTATCAGGACGGTTGGAGGGAGGGTGTTTTATGTTTGTCCTGTCTAGAATTAGGAAGCGCTGGGATAAATGCATCCTGCCTTGGACTGCCTTGTTCAAATCTGAGAAGAAACCACTAGCTGATACTGAATTTTAACTTAAGAACTGTCTGACGGAGGTCATTGCTTTCAGGTTGGCAGGGCTCGTAAATATATAAAACTAGCTGACCCGGTCACGCCTTGCTGTGGCTGATTTGGTGAAATGCAAAAGTAAGATACAGTATGAAAGAGAAAGCGCATGTTTACTTACACCTTATCTCATTGAAGTTCAGTCTATGTGTTCTCCGTTTGCCCCTCCCTTTTTTGTCTTCGTTTTTACAACTGTTTATTACAGTGATGGCTAACTTTGACACTCCAGATGTTTTGGAACTACAACTCCCATCATCCCTAGCTAACAGGACCAGTGGTCAGGGATGATGGGAGTTGTAGTCCCAAAACATCTGGAGTGTCAAGGTTACCCATCACTGGTTTATTACTACTAGTCCTCTCGGCGTGGCTCTATACCCACAGGTGGAGACAGCAGTAGTGTTTGTGGGCAGTCTGTCTGTCGATTGGATGGTGGTAGTGACATCGGGAAAGGAGGAGGAGGGGTCAGAAACAGGTGTGTTGTGCTGTGCTGTTTAACGTCCACTGGAGGGCTCTATTTTTTTTGCAGAAAATCACATTTTTACCTGGGAAAGGTGTGGTATTTGTGCAATGTAAGTACATATGATCACTCTCATATGGGCATGGAACGTTGCATCCAAATTTGAATGGAATCAATCAAGGGGTTACGGAGAAAGGCGATTGTTAACAAACATCCAACTTGAACAATTTTATATAGATAGATGAAAACTTTGTCTGCAGGCATTTTCAGGTGTGACGAATCCAGGTTTTTAAATCAAAATCTCTCATTAAAAACTAAACACCCCATGAGCAGAATAAGTAAAGGCACCACCCACATACAAATTTGCTTTTGCTTTCTTTTCAAGCATCTCCGACAGTTTATCTTTATGTCAGAATAGATCAGACATGCCAGGAATGAAAAAATGCTTCTCTTCTTTGCCTGCTAGTTAATGGTAACAAGCACTGCAAAAATTAATTAAAACAGTTTTAGGTATAAGCTTTCGTGTGCATGCACAATTCTTCAGATACACTTGTATAAGCACACGAAAGCTTATACCTAAAACTACTCACTTGGTCTCTAAGGTGCTACATTGCGTGTGTAAGGCACCCAGTCACCCCCCCCCCCAATTAACTCACACTGGAAGCGTAAATTTTGGTTTGGGTTTTTGGCATTAAAATTTTGGCCACAACTTTTCTTTATTGAATATAAAACACGTGAGTGGTTGCATAGGCATTGGTTCCATCCGTCCTCCTGGACAGTGCTGACCCTAGTCAGCAAGACTAGCTGTCCCGCTGGACAGAGCTGACCACTTGTCAGCGCAGGGAAACCATTAGCTGGGGAGAGTTAAGGAAGCTGGTGAAATCAGCGCCTCCCCCTCCCCAGGGGTTCACAGGGGCTCCGGCATGGCCCTGCAACCCTCGGGCCCGGACAAGCACTGTGGAGCCCCTGGCTTCCTTTAACGGAATTCCCAACACTGACATCACCACTGGGTGGGCCTTGCCCACCCCAACCACTGAACCAATGCCTAACCGCCAACCGTACAAGTTGTGACTAATTCCTGTATAGTAGGCAAAAACCAAGTGGCAAGTGCCAATACGCCACTTGGACAAAATTCCTACCAGGCCCCTCAATAGAGACGACCCCTTACAGGCACAGCAAGGTCAATGCACCATCCTATACCAGGGAGGGGGGGTGGGAGATTCAAAAACTCCAGCCAGAGTGCTTACCTCACTCTGCTGAGAACCTTTTAAGGGACGCTGGGCTGTCCATCAAAACTTGCTACATGCAAGTTGACCCAGCAACAAGCTGGGTCATCGCCTGTGGCCCTAGGCCCTGCCCTCCCCAAACCAGAGAGGACTGACTTCCAATGCCTCCACCGCAACGGAAGCTCTCATTCTGAGAACTCTCTTTATCATTTTGAAATTCTTTCGGGAGGATTTTTTCAAAGACTTTCTTAGATCATATAACTTTTTTGAAGACTTGATTCTTTTAAAGGAGTTTTTAGGTTTTTAAGAAGAGTCTTTCTAACTATCTTTTTAAAGAATTGTTTTAATTTATTTTGACTACGGCAGACCGACATGTCTACCTACTTGAATTTTGAAAAAATTAAGTTTTGGGTGAGAATTGAACCTGCATTGGGGCTGCAAATCAGGGTCCCCCTTGTGTAAAATTGAGGGCATCTCAACAGCATCCCTTTAAAACAGGCACAGGCAAACTCTGGCCCTCCAGATGTTTGGGACTACAATTCCCATCATCCCCAGCTAACAGGATCAGTGGTCGGGGATGATGGGAATTGTAGTCCAAAACATCTGGAGGGCTGGAGTTTGCCTATGCCTGCTTTAAAACAATTATATTAACCCCAAAGTATGGCTCTCTTCATATGACTGAGTTGCGCCTGCATGCTTTCCATAAATGTGCAAAGTTCAAAGGGGCATTGCATTAACACCCTCAGTTGTTGGCCAGAAGTTAATTTGAGTTTGAGCTGCTATGCATTATTTGGGTCCTTTCCTGCAGTCAACCAGGCTTAGAGAAATGTTGAGGCCAAGAGACGAGGGTCCGGTGTCATAGAAGGCAGAGGTGGAAGGGACAGGGGGAAATGTAAGACATTGGCTACATTTGGATGTCACAATACACTGTGGCTTATTGTGATAGAAATGTGCTGCCAGGGGCTTTGAGCTGTCATGCTCCTTTTCTTCCAACATGGCTGCAAGGAGGTGATTTCAAACCATTGCTTCCATTTTTTTTAAAAAAACCGCAGTTTACTGTGCCCTTCAAGCCCTAAACTGTGGTTGATCTTAGCTACAGTTTGTGGAGAGTGGCCAGCTTCGTAACCCACAGTTTGGGTCGTTAAGATTAAGCATGGCTTGCTGGATTTGGACAAACGGACCAGCAGTGGTTAATCGGAAGCAGAGAGCTTCCAAATTCTTCCTCGAACGTTGCTATGTCTCATTCAGATCACGATAAACTGTGGCTTATTGTGATGCCTAAATGCAGCCTCTCCAAGAGAGGACTGGAGAAGAGAGTGCACTCAGAGGTTTTCTGAATCACTTCCCTTCCTCCATTCATTGAGGAGATGAGTAATGCAGTGATTTTATTTTTCATTAATACAAATCATTCTGGTTCCCAAGCATTGCTGTTTTGCCAAGGTTGAAGTAGGAGGGAATACCGAACAACACTTGAATAGAGAGCAGCTTCCACTATTATTTCCATTTATTTATTTATTTTCTCTCTCACTCTCTCATTTTTTTTTTCCAACATTCTCTTCCAGCCGTTCATTTCTTTATCTCTCTCGGCTCCTGTTCCTTCTTCGTCTCCAGAGACCGAGGCACGCTGTGATGTCAAATGCGTTCACATTTAACCAGTGAAAACCAGTCTGCTTTGAACTTAGCCTTGGCCAAATCCATAAAACAGGACAGAGGTGGGGAAACCAAGGGCCACATGCCAGTGGTGGGCAGGGCCAGAGGTAAATTGGGAGGAGCATTGGATGTGAGTTTTTCCACTGAAAAATAGGCCGCATCCCAGCCACACAAAGGCCAGAGGTTTATACATAAACCGCTGTCAGTTGTAGAAGAAGAAGAAGAGGAGTTTGGATTTGATATCCCACTTTATCACTACCCTAAGGCGTCTCAAAGCGGCTAACAATCTCCTTTCCCTTCCTCCCCCACAACAAACACTCTGTGAGGTGAGTGGGGCTGAGAGACTTCAAAGAAGTGTGACTAGCCCAGGGGTAGGCAACCTAAGGCCCGTGGGCCGGATGCGGCCCAATCGCCTTCTCAATCTGGCCCATGGACAGTCCGGGAATCAGCGTGTTTTTACATTAGTAGAATGTGTCCTTTTATTTAAAAGGCATCTCTGGGTTATTTGTGGGGCATAGGAATTCGTTCATTTCCCCCCAAAAAATATTGTCCGGCCCACCACATGGTCTGAGGGACGGTGGAACGGCTCATGGCTGGAAAAGGTTGCTGACCCCTGGACTAGCCCAAGGTCACCCAGCAGCTGCATGTGGAGGAGTGGAGATGCGAACCCGGTTCACCAGATTACGAGTCCACCACTCTTAACCACTATACCATACTGGCTCTGTAAGGGCAGGTGGGCGTGGCTTGAGCAAAATGGCGTCACAGGTGAAATGGGGAGGCCACTTGTGCCTTATTAGGCCTACGTTGCTTCGTTCGATCAATAAAACAGGAGTTGAGAAAGATTGTGTGCCCCCTCCCCTCTAACTCAAGCTCAGAGCCAGCAGAAGGTTTCTCCTAAGGCTTCCTTGCCCCAGCAAGCCCCATCTTCTAACCCCTCCTCAAGCTGGTCTTCCAAGAAATGCCATTGGAGGTCATTGAATGATCTTGGACCATTAATGGGCTTTCTGTTTTGCTGCGGTCTTTCTACTTACCAGTCACCTGCGGGGGTGGGGGGAGGAAATCATGTATGACAGGCATGTCCAACTTCAAGAGGGCTGTGATCTACTACCCAGTATAAAAAAACCTGGCAGTGATCTACCACCCTCTGAAGTAATTTAAGCTTATTAAATCAATCAATCAATCAATCTTTCTTTCACAGATACAATAGTTATGTTTGGCTATCATCATGACAGATCCAAAGAGTTATTAGATGGACAAGTAACTAAACAAGTGAGAAAAGTCAAACTATAGCCTAGGGCTTGCTGATCAGAAGGTCGGCAGTTTGAATCCCAGCGACGGGGTGAGCTCCCGTTGCTCGGTCCCTGCTCCTGCCCACCTAGCAGTTCCAAAGCATGTCAAAGTGCAAGTATATAAATAGGTACCGCTCCGGCGGGAAGGTAAACAGCATTTCCGTGCGCTGCTCTGGTTCGCCAGAAGCGGCTTAGTCATGCTGGCCACATGACCCGGATTCTGTACGCCGGCTCTCGGCCAATAAAGCGAGATGAGTGCCGCAACCCCAGAGTCGTCCACGACTGGACCTAATGGTCAGGGGTCCCTTTACCTTTACCTATATAGATCTGAGGAGCCAGGCTTCTCCCTCTCCCTCTCTCTCTCTCTCTCTCCATCCCCATTCCCTCTCTCCACCTCAGTCTTTCCCCTACTGTTGCTTTAAATCGCAATTGACTTTGTGCAGCCTGCGACCGACAAAAATCAGTCCGTGATCTATGAGTTGATTGTGATTGATGTGTTGGACACACCTGATGTATGACATCTTGAGCTTCTTGAAGAAAGTGTAGGTGCAACTATGGCTGATAAAAAAAACTCCATACCAGATAAAGACATTGCTAGGCAAGATCTGGAAGAAGCCTTTAGCCCCACATCTCTTCTTTCTCTTTTGATCACTGCACTTATAAGACAAAATCTTGACACCTGCATCCTTGCTGGGGAGTGGCTGGGGAGACCCAGCCAGATGGGCGGGGTATAAATAAAAATTTATTATTATTATTATTGCTTCCACACCCTTCCAATAACAGGTCCCTAGACCCTGAATGCAATTTGTTTATATGGCCAAAATGACCTTTCGTTTCTCTCACGGAAACTTGGCAGTTTATCAACGTTCCGTCGCTCACATCTTTGATGCCATTGTACCAGAACATTTCCTCTCTCTTGCCTCCTTTATACATTTTCTCTTTCTTTTCTTTTGCAGAGATTTGAAGAGCTCGAGGCAAAATCTTCTGGGCTCCTCACACTCCAGTCACAGGAAAAGATCTAAATCTGTTTCATGAATACTGCGGTTTGGTTGATTGTCAAGATGCTCGCCTGCTGGAAAACCTGTGTCTTGGCAGCCATTTTTCTTCCTGTGGTAAGTAACCCTAGGAGTGTTGCCTCCACATCAAGTTACCTTCCTACAGCCTGCATTCTTTTAGGGTAGATATCCTGGTTGCCTCTGCAACTCTCCATTCCCACAACCCAGAGGATGTTCAAGTGTGGAAAGGGGAAAAGAAAAGACCAGTTGCTGAGCACACACTCATGGTATTTTCAGCTGTGAGGGAGACATCTCACCTTTCAGTTTTCAGGAGTGAGGAAGCTGTGCTTAGGTGAAGGGAGCTTCATATGAATCTAACCAGACTCATGGGTGTGCACATGGATTTTTCCAGGGTGGGGGGCAACTTTAAACACTGAAAGGCAGGAGTGCAAACTAGCGTGTCACCAAAAATGGAATAATGCCTGCACATTTTCTTTCATATACAGTGGTACCTCTGGGTACATACTTAATTTGTTCCGGAGGTCCATTCTTAACCTGAAAACGTTCTTAACCTGAAGCACCACTTTAGCTAATGGGGCCCCCCTCTGCCACTGGTCTACTGCTGCCTGATTTCTGTTCTCATCCTGCAGCAAAGTTCTTAACCTGAGGTAATATTTCTGGGTTAGCAGAGTCTGTAACCTGAAGCGTATGTAACCTGAAGCATATGTAACCCGAGGTACCACTGTATCAGGTTTTACAAATGCTAAAAGCCCTTTTTTAAAGGAATCTGAGGATTATGTTTCATGGCGGGGCTGAGGAGGGCAAGTGTAAAAGATAAAGGTAAAGGACCCCTGGAGGGTTAAGTCCAGTCAAAGGCAACTATGGGGTTGCGGCGCTCAACTCGCTTTCAGGCCAAGGGAGCCGGCGTTTGTCTACAGACAGCTTTCCGGGTCATGTGGCCAGCAGGACTAAACCGCTTCTGGCACAACGGGACACCGTGATGGAAGCCAGAACACACGGAAACGCTGTTTACCTTCCCGCCACAGCAGTACCTATTTATCTACTTGCACTGGCGTGCTTTTGAACTGTGAGGTTGGCAGGAGCTGGGACAGACCAACGGGAGCTCACCCCTTCGCAGGGATTTGAACTACCAACCTTCTGATAAGCAAGCCCAAGTGGCTCAGTGGTTTAGACCACAGCGCCAGCCGTGTCCCTACTGTACCTCTTCCTCGCTGCAGATGTTTATGCCCAGATCCCTCCATTGTTTGGCCCCATGGTGAAGAGATTTGAGTTGAGAGTTTCTTGACATGTAGAATTGTGTCCTGAACTTGTTGAGCAAATTGTCTTCCGGTATAAAGATATTCAAGTGAGATTTTTTTGGGGGGGGGGACCAGGGGCCACCCTTGGCTTGGCCAACAAATAAATAAATAAAAATCAGATAAACAGAGAGTTAAATCTTTGATTCTTGGGGCACTGTTGCTGCAAAGTCTTAGTGATAGTAGGTTATGCTGACACCAGGTCCTTCAAGGGGATTATCTGGACTGCAAACCTATCTTTTGAAGGAGGCAATAATGGTATCTTCACACTGTAAAGAGTGTCCGAGTCGGTGAGAAATGATACGAATCTTTGGAGAGAGAGACAGAGATAATGTTTTCCCATTAACACTACTTTGCCTTTTGTTCTTTCGGAGCCAATATGTTCATTACAAGAGCAATGCTGGGTCATTAATTTTCTCTAACATTGTTCATGGCGGCCTACAGTGGTGGCATTCGTGAAGCAGTTGCTTCTGGCTTTCTCTGCGTGCCAAGACAGTTATTTGCTCACGATTCCAAGAGACCTGTTGGGCTTGCAGTTTTGAAAGCCCCGTGACACCTGCTGTGTTGTCATCCTCTGTTGTCCTGCCCTGTGTATTTACAGGCTCAGATTGCTTCTTATCCATACATAAATGAGAGGCCCCAATGCACTATACATTTAAAGGAGTAGCATACTACTTTAAATATGCGTGGCTCCCCCCCCCCCAAGAATCCTGGGAACTGAAGAATAAGGGACATTATATAGCTCGCTGAGCATCCCCTCATTCCCTTCTCAAACGACTTGTTCAGTCTTCTGTTTAACATAAAAAGGTAATGGACCCCTGACAGTTAAGTCCAGTCACGAACGACTCTGGGGTTGTGGCACTCATCTCACTTTACTGGCTGAGGGAGCCAGTGTACAGCTTCCGGGTCATGTGGCCAGCATGGCTAAGCCGATTCTGGTGAAGCCAGAGCAGCGAACGGAAACGCTGTTTACCTTCCCGCCAGAGTGGTACCTATTTATCTACTTGCACTTTGACGTGCTTTCGAACTGCTAGGTTGGCAGGAGCTGGGACCGAGCAATGGGAGCTCACCCCATTGCCGGGATACGAACTGCCGACCTTCTGATCGGCAAGCCCTAGGCTCAGTGGTTAGGCCACAGCACCACCCGTGTCCCTGCTTAACATACCTTTCTTTAAAAGATGATTGGGTGGATTCAAGGAGGATAGGTCCACCTGCAGGTTCTTGTCATGATGGCTACATTCTCCCTCCACTGTCAGAGTTAGTTTGCCCCTGAATATCATTTGCTGGGGATCTCATGGAATCTCAGTGGCTTCTCATGGAAGCTTCATCTAATGGAATCATAGAGTTGGAAGGGACCTTGAGGACCATCTAGCACAGTCCCCTGCAATGCAGGAATATGCAGCTGTTCCATATGAAGATCGAACCTGCAACCTTGGTATTTTCAGCACCACGCTCCAACCAACCGAGCTATGCACCGTAAATGGGGAGAGTGTGTTGCACTCGGTCCTGGTTTGTGGGCTTCCCATGGGAATCTGGCTGGCCACCGTGAGAAAAGGATACTGGACCAAAGGCTTGGGTCTTTGGTCTGATCCAGCAGCCGAGCACTTACGTTATGGCTGCTGTCAAAGAAGAAGAAGAAGAAGAGTTTGGATTTGATATCCCGCTTTATCACAACCCGAAGGAGTCTCAAAGCGGCTAACATTCTCCTTTTCCCTTCCTCCCCCACAACAAACACCCTGTGAGGTGAGTGGGGCTGAGAGACTTCAGAGAAGTGTGACTAGCCCAAGGTCACCCAGCAGCTGCATGTGGAGGAGCGGAGACGCGAACCCGGTTCACCAGATTACGAGTCTACTGCTCTTAACCACTACACCACACTGGCTCACTACACCACAATCAAACTGTTTTTCCCTGGGAAACCAAGTGAAGCCGCCACTGAGGAAACACAGGGGTGAAACCTACAGCGCACATGTCCCCTTTAAGCTGGCTACAAAAGATGCGCGGGAAACAATTTGATTTGTGAGTCACAACGTTGCTTGAGGGCTTTGAGCTGAATTTTAAAGCCAACTGCAATGCAGGTGTTTGAATTGCCAGTAATGATTCAATCAGGTGGATTTTTTGGCGCTAAGGACTGCCACTTCCTCCAGATGCCTTTGTAGCGCTTCAAGGTTGGAGTGCGCAGATAATAAATGGTTCCTGCCTTAGGCTGCGATTAGTATGATAAGGCTGGTTTTTTAAGGGAAGGCGCGAGCGGCACTCTGCTGTGCTAATGACAGGGTGTGAAGGAACACTGTGAATGGCAGAGAGGTAAATACAAGCCCGGGAGAAGATCGGGAAGAGGGAGGGAGGATTGCTCAGTGGTAGAGCTCCGTCGTTGCATCTGCAAGGTCCTTGGTTCAATCCCAGGCATCTCCAGTTATGAAGGATCTCAAGAATAGCAGGGCTGTCCGTCAGAGACCTTGGAGATTTCCCCCCCCCCCTTTATTAAGTACATTTAAAAGAATACACATCCATACAAAAAATAAAATAAAAACTAAAGTAATTCACATACAACATTATGAATCTACACTTATACAGACAAAGAAAAGAAAAACATACTCACGTACATCGTCTAATTATACCATATAAACATATAATCTACTCTAATCTTTATCTCCTTATCTCCATACTTTGAACATATACTTATTTCTTCCCTCTATCTTGTACCGTTTCCAACACTTCCCTTCTTTCCTCCCTACCCTTCCCCCCTCTGACTTCCCCTTGTCATCCTCTCAGGTTATTAACCCATCCTTTATTGCTACTTTGTCTTCTTTCTGCTTCCAAATTCTAACTTAACTTCATCTATCCCATATCATTATTTAATAATATCCAATACAGAATGCTTAGAAATGGATCCAAGTCTTTACCGTGGGGCATTGTTTCTTCAGGTAGTCTCTGAATTTTTCCCAGCTTTTTTGGAATTTCTGTTTGCTGTTGCCTCTAATTGCGTCTGTTAATTCAGCCAGGTCCATGTAACTATATAATTTTTCCTGCCATTCCCTAATTCCCGGAACCTCTTTTTTCTTCCAAGGAGACCTTGGAGATTTAGGCAGTACTGAGAATTCCATCTTCCTGACATTTCCTTCCCTGACAACTTTCACGTTTTATGTGACCTTTCACACAATATAAAAGACACTTCCGAAAATCTAGCGGAATCCAGCAGGACTTTGGTGTTCATTTCCATGTCAATTGCTTCCCAGTTGACCCAGAAATGGAGGGCGCTTGTGCTGTGTTTCCACCTGCCCAAGTTTTCATAGATCGTACCATCACCCCTCCCTCCCCAAATGCAAAGGAGGAGGTCCCCAAATCACACACGCACACACCAGACAAAATCAACGGACCCTGCAAACAATAGGGAGAAGCAGGTAATACAATAGTTCCCATTGACTTTGGTAATTGTTTTCTGCACGAGAAGCAAATAGCATTTGGGGAGAGTTGTTGATATCGGCTTCCCCATCCTTGTCAGGTTTTTGAAAAAGCTCAGCTCAGGGAGGGGCGGGGAGGGGAGATGCGGGGAAGTAGAAAAAGGAAATGCTGGAAAGAAAATGCAAGGAAATAGACTTGCCTCGAGCCACTTCAGATTCGGCTATTAATAACCAGGACGAGGAAGGAGACTATTCAAAGCTTTAATAAGCGTGTTGCTGAATTTCTGCTGCTAAATCAGCAGTTTGCTTAACTGTGTCGTCAGCTTACTTAGGCACTGGCAGGGAAGTCGACAGGGTGTCTTAAAAGCTGGAGGGGAGCTGATGATATACAAATAGGAATATTGATAAAAATGTGGGAATGTTTGGGAACGTGGATGATGATTTATATTTAATATATCTCATCCTAACTTGCGCTTGCAAGTTCAACTAGCAGAGTAACATTCCCTTTTAAAATACATACAGCGGAAGTTGCTTTGATTCGCTAGAATCAACTTAATCTAGTTTCCTGGTTCGTCACTATATATTTCCCCTTTGTCCCTCTTCAAATAAGACACAGCACACGTCTTCTATAAAAAGATATAAAAGGTTTACTCACGTACATTCTGTTGGAGACACAGTAAGATTCCCAAAGAAGGCAGGCTTATGCATAGTAAAGATATGTACAATTGGTATCTCTCCATGTGGGAGAGAAGTCCATTAGGCCCCAGCCAACGGAGCATCCTTCCTGATAATCCAGGCGAGTGAGAGAGCAAGAGAGAGAAGAGAGAGAGAATGGCTACATGACCTGTGCCTTTTGTTCCAACCTGCCCAGGTAAAGCCACTCCCACATCTAGCTGCAAGAGGAAGTTGTTTCAGTCCAGGTGACCAGGAAGTTGTGGCTGGAGGACTGAAACCTCTTCTAGCATTGTTGTACTTGACTGCTCTAGTGTTTACATCCCACAAAAAATTGGACAGGCATCCCTTTTCTGCTGCACTCCTTGAACATACCTTCTCATCTCATGGACAGATCACTGGCATGCAGCTTGCCCCCCAAGCCTCCGCAGGAGGAGAGCGATCCCCGCAGAGGCTTGGGGAAAGGTCGACAACTCTGGGAAACGGGGGCTGGGGCGCTGGAGGGATCTCGGTCCAGTATACCTGAAGGAGCGCCTCCACCCCCATCGTTCTGCCCGGACACTGAGGTCCAGCGCCGAGGGCCTTCTGGCGGTTCCCTCACTACGAGAAGCCAAGTTACAGGGAACCAGGCAGAGGGCCTTCTCGGTAGTGGCGCCCGCCCTGTGGAACGCCCTCCCACCAGATGTCAAAGAGAACAACAACTATCAGACCTTTAGAAGACATCTGAAGGCAGCCCTGTTTAGGGAGACTTTTAATGTTTAAATAGATTGTTGTATTTTAATGTTCTGTTGAAAGCCGCCCAGAGTGGCTGGGGAAACCCAGCCAGATGGGCGGGGTATAAATAATAAATAATAATAATAATAATAATAATAATAATAATAATAATAATAATATCTTTCCACCACGGCACCGGATATGCTTAAGACGGCCCTGGTGCTCCCATTACCTATCAAGTATTGTGCCGGGGCTGAGCTCCTGACATCTTAGTGTGCATTCACGAGATATGCACTTGATTTAAGGGGCATTGGTTTAAACTCAAAAAAATTAAACCACTGGCAACTATCCCAAATGTCTGGCTTTTGCGTGCAGAAATTGGCTTGGAGACTTAAAAAGTGGAGTTTTTTTTCTATTATTCTTTGCCATTACTTGAGTTTGAGGGACAACGTTTAGCCAAGGTCACCCTTCTCTCAGTGGTAAATTTAAACCTGTACCTTCCCAGCCTATCAGTGATGACTCTCTGCCCCCTTCACCCCTTTTTAATCAACTCACCTGACTCCTTATTTGGAAGAGCAGATGTCTCTCAGTCCTTCGGGCATCTCAGTGCCTGGGCTCTCTTGCCATCTGTTGAAAACTATAACCATCTCTTTTGCTTGCATTTCTCCTGCCCTTGGAAAGGCACGGAACGTAGGCAGTTGCCGAATGCCAACTCAGCACAAGCGCAAGCTGGTGTAGCTATAACTTAATATTGTCTACACTAACTGGCAGTGGTTTCTGTCAGAGGGCACCCTGGAGATTCTGGGACTTGAACCCGGGACTTTTGCATGCAACAGAAGTCGTTGTCAGTGTGTAAGCCTGGGGGTCACCAACTGCTTTAGGACGTTGAGAAACCGTTGTGGGTACTAGTCAGAAAATGGCTGCCTTGGGGGATGGCATTACACAAAAGGGCTGCTTTGAGATATGGGATAACACAGAAGAGCTGTAGGAAGAAGAGTAGAAAAAGAGTCTTCTCTGTTTAGAATGGATGGGAGAGTAGGTGTCTGATCCTGACATCCATTGAAACTAAGATCTGTCTAAGGGGGTTTGTTCAATGTAGTAGTAGTAGTAGTAGTAGCAGTAGTAGTAATTATATCCTGCCCACCTGGCTGGGTTTCCCCAACCACTCTGGGCAGCTTCCAGCAGAATATTAAAATACAATGATTAATCAAATATTAAAGAGAAGAAGAAGAGGAAGAAGAGGAGGAGGAGGAGGAGTTTGGATTTGCTATCCCTATTTATCACTACCCTAAGGAGTCTCAAAGCGGCCAACAATCTCCTTTCCCTTCCTCCCCACAACAAACACTCTGTGATGTGAGTGGGGCTGAGAGACTTCAGAGAAGTGTGACTAGTGCATGGGGAGGAGTGGAGATGTGAACACCAGATTACGAGTCCACCGCTCTTAACCACTACACCACACTGGCTTCTCTAAACAGGGCTGCCTTCAGAGGTCTTCTAAAAGTCTGATAGTTCTTTATTTCCTTGACATTTGATGGGAGGGTGTTCCACAGGACGGGTGCCACAACCAAGAAGGCCCTCTGCCTGGTTCCCTGTAACTTCGCTTCTCGAGTGAGGGAACTGCCAGAAGGCCCTCGGAGCTGGACCTCAGCTGAACAAAGGGGGTGGAGATGCTCCTTCAATGTAGGTGATGCTGAGTTATTGTAGACAGAAACTGAGCAGGAAAAAGATACATTCTTTTATGGATTGTGGGTGTTTACTGAGATCCTCTTCAGGTGTCATAGGAGTTGGGAACCTTAGTACCTGTGGGTGCCCAGTCAGAGACCCCTGGAGGGAGGAGACAGGGACATAGATTAAGAAACCATCGGGACTGGACCTCTTATTCCCATGCTCAGCCCTCCCCAGAGTGGCAATTTGGTCCAAAACTGTAACCACGTAGCATGACTGTACCTGTCTGACTGAGAGCATCTCGATGAGAGAGAGAGCATTCCCTGGATTCGATTGTCCACTTGCAACCAAAGTGGCAAACTTCAGCAAGAGACATGCCACTGAAGACATAGGATTCTTTTTCAGACAACAGAATCTGAGGAAAGGCACGTTGGACAACTTTGGGCAATGATGTCATATACCCCAGCAGGACACAGATTCCATAGCAATATGGATGCGACAAGCAAGAGGGCATCTCGCTTGGGCTGGTGATGTCACCTGCTGAGGCCATGATGCCAACATTTACAGATGTGTGATTCACAAGTGTGGGAGGATCTGCTATGAGTCGTGATTCCCCTTCTCTGAAATAACTGCATTTGGCCCCAAATTGCTTGCCTTCTGTGAGTGCATAATGCCTTTAAACACGTTAGTCTTGACGTGGCCATAAAGTGATTGTTTTGGATAAATAAGTGCCTCAATTGCTCTGGGGAAGGGAATGTGATAGATAGAGCACGTGTATTGCCTGCGCTTCTCCTTCACTTCTTCGCATTTCCATCTAAAGGCTTGCAGAGACCCTGGAGATCAATTAGCAATAACAAGGTAGATGGATCAGCTTTGATCAGGCTGCTCCCTACATCGAACATTCCTTTAAGGCAGCAGATCAGCGTGGCTGGAGGAACCTAGGCAGAGGAGTATGGTACAAAAACGGCCTCGGTCCTGTATACCTGAAGGAGCGTCTCCACCCCCACCGTTCAGCCCGGACACTGAGATCTAGTGCCGAGGGCCTTCTGGCGGTTCCCTCACTGAGAGAAGCAAAGCTACAGGGAACCAGGCAGAGGGCCTTCTCGGTAGTGGCACCCGCCCTATGGAACGCCCTCCCATCAGAGGTTAAAGGGATCAACAACTACACTACATTTAGAAAATATCTGAAGGCAGCCCTGTTTAGGGAAGTTTTTAATCTGTGATATTTTAATGTATTTTGATATTGTTGGAAGCCGCCCAGAGTGGCTGGGGGGACCCGGCCGGATGGGCGGGGTACAAATAATAAATTATTATTATTATTATTATTATTATTATTTTATTTAACTTATTATTATTATTAAAGGTAAGGGACCCCTGGATGGTTAAGTCCAGTCTAAGGAGACTATGGGGTTGCAGCGCTCATCTCGCTTTCAGGGAGCCAGCATTTGTCCACAGACATCTTTCTGGGTCATGTGACTCATGACTAAACTGCTTCTGGCGCAATGAAACACCATGACGGAGGCCAGAGCACACAGAAATGTTGTTTACCTTCCCGCTGTAGTTGTACCTATTTATCTACTTGCACTGGTGTGCTTTTGAACTTCTAGGTTGGCAGGAGCTGGGACAAAGCAATAGGAGCTCACTCCGTTGCGAGGATTTGAATCATCAACCTTCCGATCGGCAAGCCCAAGAGGCTTGGTGGTTTAGACCACAGCGCCACCCGCATCCCTTTTATACAGGTTCAGTCCCTGGCATCTTCAGGTGGAGTTAGACATATCCAAAACACCAGAGAGGCGCTACCAACCAGGGCAGACATCACTGATCTGCTCTGGCTCAGTATAAAGCATCTTCCTATGTTCTCTTACAAAACCAGAGCAGCAGAATCAGAAACTGAGCTGGAAAGTGCCCGGCTGCCCAAAAAAGGCTGGATCCCTGCTAAAGAAATAATAATAATCAAAATTTAAGTGCAGAGCTCATTCGGTTGTAAATGGCAGCTTTTATAGGGGCTGCCTCTCTCTCCCATTTAAGAATCAACTTCAATTTTTGCATACAGCCTCTGCTATGTGACGAGGCGATTTTGTTGAAACGGCTTTGTGAGATCGCATTTATCATGTGTGTGTGTGTGTGTGTGGCTCCGAGGCAGCTGTCCCAAGCCCATTCATCTCCTGGGTGCCCATGCTCGCTTGCATCAGTGTATGCAATGTCTGTTAAGTCACAGAGATGTGTGTGAGAGCCTAAGGGATTTCACTGGTATTGTTGACCTACTCTTGGCTCCTCTTCCCTTGAATTCCCAGATTCTGTCTTAATCTCACTTTATTTGGCAAGTCTTCTTCCTTGGCTGGGGCAACCCAGTCAGATGGGTTGGGTATAATTTATTATTATTATTATTAGGAATAGGACGTCCCTGTTTTCATCAGAGAAATGTTGGAGAGGAGGGGGGGTATGCATAATAATAATAATAATAATAATAATTACTTATACCCAATTTATTATGCATGTGTGTGTGTGTGTGTGCCCTTTTTCCTCTTATCAGCTCTCCATGAATAGGATGGGCTGATTCAGGGGGAGAGAAGTGCCCTGATGAGATAACAGCAGTACAGATGTGCCCCCAGGGCTTAAAAATAAGATAAGATAAGATAAGATAATTTTATTTGTCATTGCACCAGTACAAGTACACGCTATACCAGTGCAACGAAATTGCAAGCCATCCCGTAAAAGAAGAGGGGAGGGGACAAAAAAAAATTAAAAAAAAACCACACACACACACAAAAACACAAAACACACACACACACACACACACACACACACACAAAGCCACACACACACACAACACAGCTCTCTAAGGTCACATCATTTGGTTATGTCATTTAAGAAGGCTATAGCTCTTGGGTAGAAGCTGTTCTTCAGTCTGTTTGTTTTTGCTCTGATTGTTCTGTATCTTCTACCTGAAGGCAGTGGCGCAAAGAGACCATATCCCGGGTGAGATGGGTCATCTAAAATATTGTTCACCTTTTTAAGGCAGCGGGGAGAGGGTGACCAACAACCCTTTGGGCTATCGATATGACCCTCTGAATCATCTTCTTCTCCCTGGCTGATCATTAAAATAGTTGGTGATCATTATAGTTGGTGATCATTAAAATACATTGTCTTATCCATCCACTAAAATGAATTGGTAGTGATCAAACTGATTGTTTTCACTTCAAAATGTTGATGCAGGATGTCATTTTTTGATGCTCCTCTGCAGAAAACGTTCACTGCAAGTAGGATAATGATGATGATGATGATGATGATAATAATTATTTATTCATACCCCGCCAATCTGGCTGGGTTTCCCTAGCCAATCTGGGCGGCTTCCAACAAAATACCGGTATTAAAAATATGATAAAACATCAAACATTAAAAACTTCCCTAAACAGGGCTGCCTTCAGATGTCTTCTAAAAGTCAGAGAGTTGTTTATTTCCTTGACATCTGATGGGAGGGCGCCACTACTGAGTAGGCCCTCTGCCTGGTTCCCTGTAACCTCACTTCTCGCAGGGAGGGAACCGCCAGAAGGCCCTCGGCGCTGGACCTCAGTGTCCGGGCCGAACGATGGGGATGGAGATGCTCCTTTAGGGATACTGGGCTGAGGCCAAATCTCTCTCTCCCATGTGTATTGGTTTTCTGTTTTCAATTACCTTATTTACTTGAATCTAATGCGCACCTCAAATTGTCAGAACCTTGAAACCCAGAAAAGTATTTGCTGGCGAATGTAAATGTGCCATCAAATCTAATGCGCACCTTAATTTTCACAACGTGATTTGGCCAAAACAAGGGTGAGCATTAGATTTGATTAAATAGGTATTGTTTTTTTTGTGGCACAGATGAGAGGAAGCATTCAGAACTGGTCTCTACCTCCCACCCACAGCTCAATGTTGTATGGTCTTCTTTACTCCCTCGGGATTTTACCACCCTGTTTTGCTCCAAGGGTTGGGCAGTAGGAGTGCTATTCAAGAGCCCTTCCAGGAGCGTGGGAATGGTCTCACTTTAGTGGATCAGATCCAGAGAATTATGGGAACTGGCTTCAGAGGCTAAAATCATTACTGCACATTCATTCCTAGTTGGCATGCAAAGGACGGCCTCGTTCCCGATGCTGTGTGCCATACATTGTCCGGCACTGTGGCAGCAACTGCCAAGGTTAAATATAGAGACACAGGACTTTGGCTGGGAGTCGCTGAAGCTTTGATCACATTGGCGCATGGAAGGAACCACAGTCTGCAACCCAGAATGGTTGACTCCATTAGCCCAGTAGTGGATTGGAATGAAACAAGCCCAACATTTTCAAACAAAACTCGATGGTCGGTGAACATTCAACATCCACATGGAGCTCCCAAACCATGCACTAGCAATGGCAAGAACTATGGTTTGGGAATTTTTCATGATAGTCTAACAGATTGAGGCTGAATCCTGACAAGACAGAAGTACTGTTTTGGGGGGACAGGGGGCGGGCAGGTGTGGGGGACTCCCTGGTCCTGAATGGTGGAACTGTGCCCCTGAAGGACCAGGTGCGCAGCCTGGGAGTCATTTTGGACTCACAGCTGTCCATGGAGGCACAGGTTAATTCTGTGTCCAGGACGGCTGTCTACCAGCTCCATCTGGTACGCAGGCTAAGACCCTACCTGCCTGCAGACTGTCTCGCCAGAGTGGTGCATGCTCTAGTTATCTCCCGCTTGGACTACTGCAATGCACTCTACGTGGGGCTACCTTTGAAGGTGACCCGGAAACTGCAAATAATTCAGAATCCGGCAGCTAGACTGGTGACTGGGAGTGGCTGCCGGGACCACATAACACCGGTCCCGAGAGAGCTACATTGGCTCCCAGTACGCTTCCGAGCACAATTAAAAGTGTTGGTGCTGACCTTTAAAGCCCTAAACGGCCTCGGTCCTGTATACCTGAACGAGTGTCTCCACTCCCATTATTCAGCCCGGACACTGAGGTCCAGCGCCGAGGGCCTTCTGGCGGTTCCCTCACTCTGAGAAGCAAAGCTACAGGGAACCAGGCAGAGGGCCTTTTCGGTAGTGGCGCCCGCCCTGTGGAACGCCCTCCCAGCAGAGGTCAAAGAGATAAACAACTATCTGACATTCAGAAAATACCTGAAGGCAGCCCTGTTTACGGAAGTTTTTAACCTGTGATATTTTAATGTATTTTAATATCTGTTGGAGGCCGCCCAGAGTGGCTGGGGGGACCCAGCCAGATGGGCGGGGTACAAAATAAATTGTTGTTGTTGTTGTTGTTGTCTGGTTTTGCGCAGACACTCCTTCTTCCTCCCAGTGAACATTCTGATTTCTGCCCTGACTTCCGAGATCATAGCAAACCATAGTTTACCATTACACCATAGCTGAGCAAGCTATGTTTTGCACAAGCTATGGCTTCCAGCTCTGGTTTTGTATGTCAGCTCTGGTTTGTTCTGCAAGCCATTGTTTCCCAAAGTTGAATGCAGTGGCAAATTATAACATACAAACGTATGCACAGTCATACAATAGTCTGTATAGCTATTTGAATTTTGTCTTTCTCAATGGTATTGGATCATTCTAGAACCCAGTGTGTTTGCTCCCGTAGATTAGTGTGTGAGACACATTTAAAGCAGTTTTTAATTCTTTCAGTTGGCATGGTTAGAGAAGGATATTTATTTATTTACTGATTTAAAATGTTTCTAGTCTGCCCCCATGGTAATGATCCCAGGGTGTAGTACGGTAAAACACGTTATCCAATGCTTGTTCTACTCAGGGTAGACCTATTGATATGAATAAGTTAGTCATGCCCATTAATTTCAGTGGGTATAGAATCATAGAATCCTAGAGTTGGAAGAGACCCCAAGGGCCATCCAGTCCAACCCCCTGCCAAGCAGGAAACACCATCAGAGCATTCCTGACAGGTGGCTGTCAAGCCTCTGCTTAAAGACCTCCAAAGAAGGAGACTCCACCACCCTTCTTGGCAGCAAATTCCACTGTCGAACAGCTCTTACTGTCAGGAAGTTCTTTCTAATGTTTAGGTGGAATCTTCTTTCTTGTAGTTTGAATCCATTGCTCCGTGTCCGCTTCTCTGGAGCAGCAGAAAACAACCTTTCTCCCTCCTCTATATGACATCCTTTTATATATTTGAACATGGCTATCATATCACCCCTTAACCTTCTCTTCTCCAGGCTAAACATACCCAGCTCCCTAAGCCGTTCCTCATAAGGCATCGTTTCCAGGCCTTTGACCATTTTGGTTGCCCTCCTCTGGACATGTTCCAGCTTGTCAGTATCCTTCTTGAACTGTGGTGCCCAGAACTGGACACAGTATTCCAGGTGAGGTCTGACCAGAGCAGAATACAGTGGTACTATTACTTCCCTTGATCTAGATGCTATACTCCTATTGATGCAGCCCAGAATTGCATTAGCTTTTTTAGCTGCTGCATCACACTTGCTTTACTTGAAGTAAGAGTTGTACTGGGTACAGTACAGCCCTATAACAAGACAATAAATTCAAACGATTACCATAAAACAAGAGTAGATAAGAATGAAATGTCTCCAGCAGGGAACCACATATATTGTTCTGCCTGTACCCAGCCTGGCATTAATACCCTACAAATACCTGTGTCCTCAGCTGGTGACAAAACCCAGGAAGGGGCAACACCAGCCATATCTCAAGAGGGAGGGCATTCTACAAAATAGGGTACTGCCGCAGAGAAGGCCCTCTTCCATATTGGTGCATAAGAGCATAAGAAGAGTCTGGCTGCTGGATCAGGCCAATGGCACATCTAGTCATATCCTGGTCGCCCAATTGGATGCAACTGGCATTTCCAGCAATTGATTTTCAGAGACATAGTGGAGGTAGAGCATAGCCATCATGGCTGGGAGCCATTCATCCCCATGAATTTGTAGTGGAAGAAGCAAAGATCACCAGTGTCGAAGCGATGATTCTTCAACATCAACTTCATTGGACTGGTTATGTTGTGCAGATGCCCGATTATTGTCTTCCAAAGCAGCTACTCTATTCTGAACTTAAAAATGGAAAGCATAATGCTGGTGGCCAACAAAAGAAGTTTAAAGACTCAATGCAAATCTTTAAAAAAAATGTAGTTAAACACCAACAATTGGGAAACACTGGTCTGCGAGCACCCCAATTAGAGAACCAAAGGTGGTTATGGGTTTTGAAGACGCTTGAACTCAGGACGAAAGGGAGAAGCATGCTAAGAGGAAGGCACGCTTGGCAAACCCTCACCATGATCAACTCCTGCCCGGAAACCTATGTCCCCACTGTGGAAGGATGTGTGGATCCAGAATTGGTCTCCACAGTCATTCACGGACTCACCGTTAAAACCCTGTTCATGGAAGACAATCTTACTCTGCTACGAATGATCGCCAAACACAGGCGTAGGAAGGTCAGGTGGTACCCAGTGCGAAAAATTTCTTGTCACCCCCCCCACACACACATTGATTCCCCCCCCCCCTCCAAAAATGGTTTTATGTTATTTCATATTTTCTTACAAAGGAATAATAATAAGTAAAAATAAACTTTTATTTATATCCCGCCCTATCCGGCCGAAGTCAGGCTCAGGGCGGCTAACATCAGATACCTAACATTGATATAAAATCAAACAATAATTAAATTATCCCCTAAAAACATGTCAAAATCAAATTAAAGTCTAATTAGATGGCTTTCCGCAGGGTTAGGGTTGGGAACAGTAAGTGCCCCACTGAATTGAAATTTCAGCCTTCACGACATAGGAAAACGGCCAAGTAAACAGCTATTTTCGTGGAGGAGGGTCAAGATATTAACTGATATGCATGAAATTTCATATATAGCTATATAATCTCTAGTGTAGTAAGATAAGACCTTTGGAGCAGGCATTTTCAAAAGAAAAAAAGTTTTTTTATGAACCACCCTAATAGGGCAGTAATTGTCCCTTGATAATTTGTCACCCCCTCCATGATGGAACCTGGGGCGGCCCCCCCGCCCCCCACTTCCTATGCTCCTGTCGCCAAATAATGTATTGAGAGAGTTCATTGAGAAGGACCCTAGTGTTCAGTCTACAATTTGATTCTGGGCTCTATCCTTAGAATAATTACTCTGGATGAAGAGATTTTTTTCAGCTTTCCCATTTCCCTCTTTGACAGAAAACTCCAGCACTGCAGTATCTTGGCTTCCATTTTAATTTTGCTTTTCTTTCTTTTAATGGCAAGAATAAGAAGTTCGTTGTTGGGGGTTTTTGGAGATCCTGATCACCGGCTCTCTCCAAACCCGCTTTTAGACTGCCCAGTCATTCTGCTAATTTTGATCAAAATCCTCTCGCTTTCAAAAAGGCCTCTGGGGACACAATTAGAAGGAGCTCTTCATAGGACGGACTGTCGGTGCCAGGATGGAGCGCTTTTAAAAGCCGAGGGCAGGATAGTTTTAATTTAATTACCGATCCAATTAAAGCTTTCTCCTTGGGTGGGTTTCAGCAGTGTTCCTTGTTCAGCTCAAAGCCAGACGGTTATCAGGAAATGTTTCGACAGAGATTTCTGTTTGGAGTTCCACAGACTGAAGTGGTTGAGGGGGCATATACCGGTATATGTGTAAGGTGATCTCACAGTTAGGGACACAGGTGGTGCTGTGGGCTAAACCACAGAGCCCAGGGCTTGCTGATCAGAAGGTCGGCGGTTCGAATCCCCGCGACGGGGTGAGCTCCCGTTGCTCGGTCCCAGCTCCTGCCAACCTAGCAGTTCGAAAGCACACCAGTGCAGGTAGATAAATAGGTACCACTCTGGTGGGAAGGTAAATGGCGTTTCCGTGCGCTGCTCTGGTTCGCCAGAAGCAGCTTAGTCATGCTGGCCACATGACCTGGAAGCTGTACGCCGGCTCCCTCGGCCAATAAAGCGAGATGAGCTCCGCAACCCCAGAGTCAGTCACGACTGGACCTAATGGTCAGGGGTCCTTTTACCTTTAATCACACAGTTATGGGACTCCATAATTTCCCCTCTCTTTGGAAGAATCAGCCGAGCAAAGAAAATTCATTTAAAAGGAAAGGAAGGAAGAAAGAAGGAGACCACCACAAGTGCGTTTTGATTTGGTGCCATCCTTGTCAAATCCTTGGGGGCTGTGCGATTCGTTTCCTCCAAGGCCTTTGAAGTGTTATTGCTGCTCTGCCTTTCTCAAAAGGCATCTGAGATGCTTACAGTCCCAGAGCAAAGTTATTTCAAAACAAGTACCCTGTCAGATGCCGAGAGATTTTTACATTTGTGCCTTTCTTTTGAGATGTTTGATTAAACGTTTTCCCAAAAATGCTATAAAAGGAAGCCGGCTACAAACAAACAAACGAAAATCTCTAAGCAACGGCATGGAAAAATCGCAGGCGGTTGATAAACTAGGACTACAATCCTAGGCAATGCTTAGAGTTATGTGGTAAGGCCTATTTATTTATTTAGTCATTGGAACTTATTTCCAAAGAAGTGTGCAAAAAGATTGGGCTGGAAGAAGAACAGCTAGTTGAAAAAAATATATATATTATTAATTCACCATAGAATAGTAGAGTTGGAAGGAACCCCTAAGGGTCATCTAGTCTAACCCTCAGCATTGCAGGAATCACAGCTAATTCATCCCTGGCAGATGGCCACCCAACCTCTGTTTAAAAACCTTAGAGTAGTACCATTGAACTTAATGGATTCAACTTAATTACTCATTAATCTCCATGAGTCTATCCTGATTAAAACTTGATTGAACGTCACCCGTAAATGCGTGAAATGGACCTCAGGCGTCCCTCGAACTCAGACCTGCCATAAGGTCTGTTATGTTGCTCATTTATCTTCACAGCCTCTGCCTGAATCTGTCCTGCCTCCCCAAGATTTTATTGCCGTCTTGATAGAATTGGCCAGGCTGTTTTTCAAGCAAGCCATTGCTCTGTGTGCAACAGAACTCTGAATGTGCTGGCATGGTCTCCCTTCGATTAATTCATGCTCGGTTGTTGTGCTTCCTCCAACCAGATCCTCATGTCTCCCACCACCAGTAGCCAAGTGAGCTGCCAGTCAAACCTTTCTCAGCCTCCTTGGAAGATTTGAGGGGGGGGGGAGGAGTTTGATTGTGGCCATTTGCTCAGCTTCTATCTTCATTGCACCTGCCTTCCCCCATCCTGCCTCATCCATCACATCGCGCCGTGTTCTGCACAGATCGCTGGTGTTCTCTCCCGGGGAAAATTGAAACCGATTCATCTCAATTGGATGCAGAAAGCTGTAAACAGCATCCTCAAGGAGGAAGGAGCTGGACCTGGAGGCTCAGTCCCGAAGAAATTCACGCTCGCAGGATCGTTTTATATCACGCAGCGCTAAGTGGTTGAACTCAGGAACCCAAAGCCGGCATATTGCGCTGGGGAAACAAAGAACGGAGAGTGGAGCCGGCTTTCCGATTACTGTAATTATATAAATTTAGAGAGCCACTTTCCCCATGGAACAGCATTTGAAGCCGTGCGCAGTATGGGAAGGGGAAAACTTGTAAAACACAACCAGGATGAACAAAAGCACTCGACTGTGAAAGAGCAGGAAGACTAAGGAGGAGGCAGTAGAGGCAGCAGCATGCAAGGCAGATGTTTCACCTGTGGGATAGCCAGCCTCATATAACCAATGTGCTTAGGTTTAATTAATGCATGAAGGCATTAATCCCATAAAGTAAACTGTCCTGCCAGACTTAGCCTAGGTCACTTCCCTTACCTTGGGAGGAAACAAGTAATCAAGCCTACTGTTCGTTCATAGTCTGCATGAGAAACTCAAAAGGTGGTGATGTTGCTTCAGCTCAGACCACATGGCTCTCACAAGCCACTCTAGTTCCTGTACCAATAATTTAGGAACTTTCACTACTACTTTGTAAGTAAGTCAAAATTTAATCGCCAGTGCAACGTTTTCTGAATGCTGTATCGAATAGCACATGAACCTGACCTTTGGAGAGTTTGTAAGTAAGCCATTTTGAACTTAACAAATGTGTGGTCTTTTTCTATGCTAGCGGAAGAGGGAAACTTTGGAAGGAACTTGGAAGGGCATATTTTACAGTTCTGAGCCTATATTTCCATTCTTTGCTTGGCTGCAAATTTTTGAGATTTTAAATCTCCGCTGGGGTTCTCTCACCAAAGAGAGCCCCAAACTTGGATCTTGGCAGCCCCAAATTCTCCCTTCTGTACAATTTTCCCCTGAACCAACATTACCAACTGTCAGGCTTCAACGAATCGGCTCCCCACTCCCTTGACAGTAGATAAGCAGAGCAAAGGAAAATGAGTCTTCTTACCAGTTAGAAACTTTAATGATCATGGTGAGAGAACAATGAATCCATTCCTAGGAATGGTGGTGCTCCCAATCACTTCCTCCCTAGTCACCCATGCCCACTACTGTGTCTTGTAACCTGATCTCGTAACCACCGTGTTTTCTGTGCTGCCACCTTATCAGCTCTTCTTGACCTTCGCCTGAGCAGATGAATGCTTTCCAGAGACAGTGAATCTGTTAACTCTTTCTCTCCCAGTTGTTCTCCTAGCTGTCCCCCATCCAGTATTTCCCAGCTTCTGCCTTCTGAACTACGTCCCTCTGCAAACCACTGTTCCAAATCTATACTGCCCTCCTGCTCCTGGGAAGATCCAGTCCAGGATCTGGAGCAGGGGGAGGGGGAGGCTCCCACCATCCCTACTCAGTGTAGCCCTCCTCAGCACGATCCCTGACACCAACTGAGCTATAACCCTTGGCATAATGTTGTTCTCTAAATGCAGGTGTCTTTGCCTTTCCCCCTCCCACCAACCGTTGGTTAAGGTGAGCCTTTTTCTTCTTCATTTTTCAGGCTACTCCGATGCATTCAGACTGTTTCATCAGGAAGGAGCAAGAGGCTTGCTTGGAGACCATACGGAAGCTGAACGCCTTGATGCCACTGAACGAATCGGCTCCAGGTACATTTTCAGGGCATACCCTAACTCAGCATGTACCCTTGCAGTTTTTTCCAGAACTGGGAAAGGAAGGAATGGCTGGGAAACACAGGAAGGTAGATTGGGACATGCTGGGTAATGCCCCCATCCTTTATAAATCTCTTCTTCAAGATTTGGCTTACAAAGTTCAGAGTGAAACTGAATAATACAAAGATACAACAAAACCTCCTAAAAGTACACACTTCCACTTTGCGCTATGTTCCGCTGAAGGCTTTTGTTCCAGTTATGTCCTGTATTTTGGTCCTCTTTGTGCCGGGCGCTTGTGGTTAATTTTGACTGGCTTCTCATGGTCTTATTGTTGTGCCTATGCTATATCGCAGGCATGTCCAACAGGTAGATTGTGATCTACTGGTAGATCACTGGACGTCTGCGGTAGATCACTGGTAGATCATTGGCTCCCCCCCATAGAAGCTGAACAACTGTGGCTCCCCTAAAAAAGCTCAACATTTTACCTCCTCCCTGAAAAAACTCAACAACTTTGACCTGAACCCCCCAAAAAGGGGGTAGATCACTGCCAGTTTTTAAATCTGTGAGTAGATCGCAGTAGATCTTGGGAGTTGGCCACCCCTACTATATTGTATTTTTATAGTAGCCCACCTTGGGGAGGTTCCCCCTCACTTTAAAGATTTCCTTTCTTTAGTTCCATTTATGAATCACTTTCTGCAAAATATCTTGAGGCAATTTCGCAAGAAAAACACGTGAGCAATGAAAATGATTTTGCAATTTCATGGGTGCAAACACTTTAAAAAGCAATTAAAACATTTTGTGTGTGTGTGTGTGTGTGTGTGTGTGTGTGTGTGTGTGTGTATTTCAAGCACAATCTCATGTGGCAAAGCAGTTTCAGATCCGATACAGACTGAAGGTCCTTATTGGATTGGGACCCTCGTAATCGGTTTCTTGTTGGCAGCTCGAAGAAATAAGGCAGATTAAATGAGACAGCTGGTAGAGGAGGGAAAGGCACCGCTCGCTCCGTTTCTCTTTGGCAGAAAACGAAGCATAAAAAACATTCGAGTCAATGGCGGAGGAGGGAGAAACGCTGTCGGAATGCAAATGCTACCCTCCCTTGTCATTGCAGGGGAAACTCTCAATGGGACCTTTCCCTACTCCAGGGAAAGTGGGAAAGAGAAAGGAAGAGAAGCCATTCCCAAGATGCTTGAATTCTCTGCTCAGTGCAAACATTTTTGCATAATAATCTCAGTGAAGTATTATTCACACAGCATACACCAGGGGTGGGGAATGTCTGGACCATGGGATTAATCTGGCCCAACAGGTCTTGGAAGTTGGCCTGCCAAACTACTTCCTAGGAGACACACACACCTTTCCGACACCTGACATCGCATACGGCGTCAGGTGCGGCAAAATTCAAGCTGCAACGGGAAGGAATGATGCAAGCACCTTTTGTCAGAGAAATCCTGCAGCTTTTAAATATAATAATAATAAAATAAAATAACAACAACAACAACAACAATGTATTATTTGTACCACGCCCATCTGGCCGGGTCTCCCCAGCCACTCTGGGCAGCTTCCAACAAATATCAAAATACATTAAAATATCACAGATTAAAAACTTCCCTAAACAGGGCTGCCTTCAGGTATTTTCTGAATGTCAGATAGTTGTTTATCTCTTTGACCTCTGCTGGGAGGGTGTTCCACAGGGCGGGCGCCACTACCGAGAAGGCCCTCTGCCTGGTTCCCTGTAGCTTTGCTTCTCGCAGTGAGGGAACCGCCAGAAGGCCCTCGGCACTGGATCTCGGTGTCCGGGCTAAACGGTGGGGGTGGAGACGCTCCTTCAGGTATACAGGACCGAGGCTGTTTAGGGCTTTAAAGGTCAGCACCAACACTTTGGATTGTGCTCAGAAACGTACTGGGAGCCAATGTAGATCTCTCAGGACCGGTGTTATGTGGTCCCAGCGGCCACTCCCAGTCACCAGTCTAGCAGTCTCATTCTGGATTAATTGCAGTTTCTGGGTCACCTTCAAAGGTAGCCCCACGTAGAGCGCATTGCAGTAGTCCAAGCGGGAGATAACTAGGCTAAGGTCCGAGGGTCGAGAGGCGAGGAGTCACGAAGGCCAAGGGTCGAGAGGCGAGGAGTCACGAAGGCCAAGGTCCGAGGGTCGAGAGGCGAGGAGTCACGAAGGCCAAGGTCCGAGGGTCGAGAGGCAAGGAGTCACGAAGCCGAGGTCCGGGGATCAGGAAGCAGGAAACAAGAGGCCAGACACAGCAAGGCAGGAAGCGTGTTGCTGTGGCAAAGAGCCGAAGGGAAATGCTGACCTATATCCCCTCCCAGCTCTTGCCACCAGGTGCAGCGAGTTACCAAGCGGCCTCACCTGTGTGACCGCACCTTGCCTCTCCAGAACAAACTGAGGAAGGCCCCAGTCGTGCGAAGCCCTGCTGGTCCCAGGGCCTGGCTCCTGCATGCACTCCTGACATAGGGCTGCCTGTACCCAGCTGCAAGGGCCAGGTTTGCGCACACAGAGTGAATCATTCCACCCCACACTCGAATCAGGGCCAGGGGAAATGAAAACAGCTTGCTGAAGAAAGCTTTGGAAAGGCAGGAGATTGATGAGGCATTGCAATGAAAGGGCCAGGTGAGGAGCATTCCCTCGCCGCCGTGGCGCAGCCGGGAGGCACCATCTTGCCGCTGAGCATGAAAGGTTTTATTTCCCCCCCTTTCCAAAGCGCGCATCTGTGAAATTGTCTCTCGCACAGCGCCTGGCAATGCAAAACCTAATCGCCAGTCATCTCTCTCCCCAACTGCCCCAACTGCGCACCCTCCCATCCTTTGCTGAGTTTATTATTCACTTTCATGTTAGAACAATAACAAAGCTCGTTTGCCTTGATTGTCACCAGAAGAGGCATCATACCCCCACCACCCCTGCTTTGCACATTGCCAGACGCCTCATCTTCCAGAGGTAGTTTAGTGTGCGCATGTCTGCGCATGATAATTGATGCGATCCTTTGTGTGGGGAAGGGAGATCGAGAGAACTTTTTCTCCAACGTGCTAGAATCCAAGGGGAAACCAGTGAAATTGATGGGGGCAGGCATCAGTTCAGGAGCAATCAAGCAACAGATTGATCCACACAACTTACGGAATTTGCAGCCACAAGCTGTAGAATTTGCTCTTTTCAGCTGCCAGTTGCTTTTATTTGATTAGTTATAAGGCAGACAATTAATCAGTCAAAGACTAAGAAGGATATGATGGGCTTCTGAAGAGCTCATAACTCACCTTCTTCCAAACCAGGGGAGCTAAATGAGTGTTTATTTTCTTTGCTTTGTACCTGGGCTGAGAATACTATTGTTGTTGTTGTTGTTGTTGTTGTTGTTGTTGTTGTTGTTGCTACTACTACTACTACTACTACTACCCACCTTCACCCTAAGGTCCTGGGATGGGTTACAACTCTATACCGCACAATGTTGGAAACAAAACAGAGAGGAATGGCAAGCTAAGCTGATGGACTAGGCTGAAATGGAAAACTCAGGAACCAAGAGGACAAAAACTTTTTAAAAGAATGGGGGGTGGAATTATAATTTATCTAGGAGACCACTGCAAGCAGATGGAAACATTAGCAGGATTTGAAACCGACTTGCAATGTAACAAATACTATGGATAATGTGGATTGATTTAAAATATAGAATAATATGCCATTGTAAAATGTTGACAATAGGACCCATGGAAGGGATGGGGGAATGTCGCGAGATTCGGGGTAATCTCTATGTATGGATATGCATTTGGAAAGTTATAAATTTATATCTGTAAAATCAAATAAAAACGATTTCACACACACAAAAAAGGAAAACAATTTAAAACAGCTTAAATTGAAAAAAAATTACGTGGGTCTTTAAAATATACACCTCACGTGTCAAAAGCCAGGGTGGACAAGAGGTCACCCTACACTGATCTTAGCAGCCAAGAGGGTCTGCAGGAAAGAGGGCAGTCCAGCAGGGATCTGAGGCCAGAGGCATTTGGGGGCATTTAGACCAACACAAGTACCTTCAACTGGACCCAGAAATGGACTGGCAGCCAAGGCAGCTATGTTAAAACAGGGGTTTGGGAAGATCTGAAAGGAACCCCAGCCAACAATATGACCACTATATCTTGGACCAATTGAAGTTTCTGAGTCATCTCCAATGCTTCTGGAAACCACAGAAGGAGAGGCCGCTCTTCTGTTTGGGTCCTGCTTGCTGTTTTGCCATTGAAGCATCCGGTCATCCCCTATGAGAACAAGATGCTGGACTAGATCAGTTATAAGGGCTGATCCAGCAGAGTCTTACATTCTTAGGTCACTATCCTCTCGTCTCCCCAGCATTGAAGAAGCCAAACGCTTCAAAAATAAGGTGAGATGAGAGCCAACGAGCTCATCCATTGAGACAGATGGTGCCATACTTAAGGCCTGGACACCAGTTGGTACTTGCTCCCAGCAGAGAGCATGTCTTTCCTAGCTGTTTCAGCAGGAGGCACTGGAGCTGTCCAGGGTCCTGAATGCTCTCTGCTTGACTTTGACTTGTGATGTGGTGGTACCAGCTTCCCCTATGGATCTCAAGCAGTCACAGAAGCGGACAAGGACACAGAGGCACAGTCTCTGACCACTTTCAGATGTAATCTCCACTTGTTCATTAAACAGGCAGGGTTTTTGTGCCCACCAGCTCCACCATCTTTGCCCTCCATGTGGCCAAGATGGAGAGCTTCTCTGTGCACAGCAGCTTCTCCACCCAATCTGGAACCCTGTGTAATTTGGGTTCCTGTCTGTGCTGAGGAATTTTCTGTGAACGTCTGCATGCGCAGGGTCTCAATCCACAGCTCCTAGTGAACGTGTCGAGGTCAGGGGGTGGAGTCGGTAATCATGTTGCCATGGGGACTGCTCTCCGCTCATTTACTTATTGCATTTATAATATACCCCACCTTTCAAGAGCTCAAGGCGGTGCACAAAGTTCTGCCTCATTTCATCCCCACAACCCTGTGAGGTAGGTGAGGCTGAAAGGCAATGACTGGTCCAAGGTCACCCAGTGAGCTTCATTGCCAAGTGGGGATTTGAACCCCGGTCTCTCAGGTCCTAGTCTGACACTCTAACCGCTATGCCACACTGGCTCAGTAAATGTGCTTCTGAAATGCCCTTCTGTCCAATGGAGACTGTGCCCAGTTGCAAACTGCTCCGGTGCTATCCTTCTCCTCGGGTTCCTTTTTTGGTTGTTGCCAGAAATATAAATGCATAGCACACAGGGGAGATGCCTTCATTCTCACCAACCACCACCATCCAGCCGCTTACCCTCTTTGGCTTCTGAAGAGCTTAAAACTCAACCACTTAAACCAATTAATTGTATGAGCTGGAATCGATTCCACAGTCAATTAAATCTGCATACTGGTAAAAATACAAAGCCCAGTGCTTTTCGGTGATGGATGGATGCATCGCAGCAGCCGCCAGCTTAGGAGGAACCTTTCCTCCCATATGGGAAGGAAATGAGGGGTGGTTCTTATGGTGCCTGCATTTTTGTGTCTATGTCTTTAATCCTGCTGCCTGAGAAATTGAGGATGTGGTACCTACTTAGGCAAACAAAGGTTTTTCATTGAATTAACTCCTGGATTGATTGGCCACACCAGTTTTTGCCATGCTGCTGCTCTCCAGATGTTTTGAACTACAACTTCTGACTTGATAGGAAAAGGTGAATAAGAGGGGACCTGATAAAATCATGCCTGGCATGAAGAACATGGGCAGAGAAAATGTTTTCTCCCTCTCTCTTCATTCTAGTGCTCCAGACCATCCAATGAAGCTGATGTCCGAAGAGTCAGGACAGACAAAAGAAAGTCCTTATTCACACTGTGGCACTCACTCCCACAAGAGGTCTTGTTGGCCACCAACCTGGATGACATTAAAAGAGTATTAGGAAAATGCATGAAATATATGGCTAGCAATTGGCACTAGCTACGATGGCTGTGTTGTTCTACTTCCATTGTTGGAGATGGTATGTCTCTGAATATCATTTGTTGGGAATCAAAAGTGGAGAATGCTCTGATATTCTGTTTGAGGGCCCCCCATTGGGGCAACTGGCTGGCAACTGTGAGAACAGGATGCCACCCTAGAGGAGCCTTTGACTGATTCAATCGGCCTCTTCTTAAATCCCATCAGCATCAGCAGCCAGATGTTGCAGTCCAAAACACCTGAAAGGCACCTGTTTAGCAAAGGATGGGCTAAATATTGCAGCCCATGTAATAGCAATCCAGACCCTGCTGTGAAGCTCGTGATGGTGCCTGCCCCTTCATCAGGTCTGTGGTCCATCTAGTCCCATGTTGCCTTGCCTATGCTTGGCAGGAGTCTTTCCCTGTTCTCCTCCATGAGACTCTTTTAATTGGAAATGCCTGGGATTGAACCTGGAACCTTCTTCCTACAAAGGATGTGCTCTACTGCTGTGCTAAGAGCACCACCCCAACATATACAAGCCAGTGTGGTGTAGTAGTTAGAGTGTTGAACTTGGACCTGGGTTCAAATCCCCCACTCAGCTATGGAGATCATCAGGTGACCTTGGGTAGGTCAGATCAGCATGACCTACCTCAGAGGGTTGTTGTGGGGATTAAATGAGAAGAGGGGGTCCAAGTACACCACCTTGAGCTCTTGGAGAAAAGGTGGACTATAAATGCAATAATTAAATATACAATGATTTGTTGGTTGTTTAGTTGTTCAGTCGTGTCCGACAATTCGTGATCCCATGGACCAGAGCACGCCAGGCACTCCTGTCTTCCACTGCCTCCCGCAGTTTGGTCAGACTCATGTTGGTACCTTTGACAACACTGTCCAACCATCTCATCCTCTGTCGTCCCCATCTCCTTGTGCCCACCATCTTTCCCAACATCAGGGTCTTTTCCAGGGACTCTTCTCTTCTCATGAGGTAGCCAGAGTATTGGAGCCTCAGCTTCAGGATCTGTCCTTCCAGTGAGCACTCAGGGCCGATTTCTTTAAGAATGGAGAGGTTTGATCTTCTTGCAGTCCATGGGACTCTCAAGAGTCTCCTCCAGCACCATAATTCAATGCCGGCAAGGTGATGTCTCTTCTTTTTACAATGATTTACCCAACTTTTTTATATATAAAAAAAGCAAGGAAGAATTCATTAGACGGTATGTTATTTTGATCTTGGAATTTCAGAAGGGTCTTGATCAATGGCAGCATTGAGCCGGTGGAATCCTAAATTGCATCCCCCCCCCCCTCCGGCTGGATATGAAAGATGACAGCCTTTGAAAAATGATTTGCATGACATATCTTTCCCCAGTCTAGAACATGGATGTGTTTTATTTATTCATACATACATAGACGAACACCTCTGGAAAGCCTGTGTTGTATAACGGCAGCACACAAGCCGCAGCTCTGGGAAACTCAGCTGAGCAGTCGCTCTGACTCACAAAGAGAATAGTAAATGTTGTTCCAAGAGCCGACTCTTGATGAGATGAGAACAGTTTGCATGAGCCAAAAAGAGCCTTGCCTGGCTCCCCCCACTGCCCCTCCTAAGCCCCCGATTTAATTAGCCAAGCTTTGCAGTTAAAGCCGTCTCAAATATATCCTGTGTCATTTGTTTTCAAACAGTGTTTCTGGCTCTGTTTGTGGTGTTGCCTGGAAGCCCCCCTCCTCCTTTCTCAACATTACTTTCTCTCCACGCATCTTCTCAGCTCTCTATCTGCCCCCTTCCTGCGTGAGAGACCCAGGGTTTTTCATGTCAGGACTTGGAGAAACCAAGGCAAGTGGCCACGTTTGACAAGTGGCTAAATGTTTTTTGTTTAGTCGTGTCCGACTCTTCGTGACCCCATGGATCAGAGAACGCCAGGCACTCCTGTCTTCCACTGCCTCCCGCAGTTTGGTCAGACTCATGTTGGTGGCTTCAAGAACACTGTCCAACCATCTCGTCCTCCGTCATCCCCTTCTCCTTGTGCCCTCCATCTTTCCCAACACCAGGGTCTTTTCCAGGGAGTCTTCTCTTCTCATGAGGTGGAAGTGGTTAAATACTCCATAGTAAATACTCCAGATTTTTATCCAGTTCTGCAATTTCCCTTTTAAGTGCTCTACCCTGATCAGCTAGCTCCAGTTCACTGGAAGCCATTAAAACTTCTGCATGGTTGTGTTTTTGTTGTTGCTTTTAAACCCTTTACCTTTTTTGTTGTTGTTAAAAGCAAGAGCAATAACAAGCAAACTGCATCTCCATGCATGAGCTCAGAATAAACTATCCAACAGCCGGGAATAATGCGAGCAACTTGGACAGAATAAAAGGTTTCTCCTTTCCCAGTTGCAGATAAGAGATCCCATCCTTTCAAAAACCCATTTTCCCATGTGTGAAATATTTTGCTATGCAAATGACTTGGCGCCGGCGTTACCTTTTGAGATGCTATTGAGAGGACTTGAAAGAGGAGCCTTTTTTCACACTTCTGTTGTGAAGGGTTAGCTTTATGAATAAGAGCCTCGGAGAAGAAAGCGCTGTTCCTAAAGCTGGCAGAGAAATGTGGTGCAAACGCAACGCGCTGGCTTCTTCCTTGGTTTCCCCATGTGTTCAATGCACCATTGACTCACAGGGACGCATGCTCACAACCTGATTCTGTGCACATGATCTGGAAGTGAGTCTCAGGGATGTCAGTGGGGATGTATAGGCAAGCCATTGCATGTCCATTACCAGTGGGCCAAGAAGGAAATTTAGGTCATAAGGAATGCGGCCACAGCTCAGTGGTAGAGCATCTGCTTTGCAGGCAGAAGGTCCCATGTTCGATCCCCGGCATCTCCAGGAAAATCTCCTGCTATTCAGACATGTTTCACCAATACACACGGACCCATTATTGATGAAGGTGGCAGGGGGAATGCAAACCGAACGTGTCAAATTGTGATCTTCTCTCCCATTCCAGCAGCAACTTTTTAAATTATCCTAATTAAACCAGTATTTTGGAGGATTGGTATGCACAAGGCAGAGCAGATCAGAAGCACCATAAAGGAATAAGACTGGGGATTCCCGCCCCCCTCTAATAGTGGCACTGAAAGCTTGTCTTTTATGTGATAGCCCTGATGGAAAACGCATGCATTGAAGATGAGGCGCCCAGGGAATAGATATTATGGCAATGTGTTTTTTAAAATGCCTTACTCACATCAAAGAACTCCCAGACCAGAACAATCTCGAAACCTGTTTTTACAGTTTTTGTTTGCAATTATGTGCTTTTTTATTATACGTTCTTGAACATCTGTGCATTTGCCATTTGTGTAACATCTGTAATGATAAGAATAACTTCCTTTCATACCAGTTATTTTCTGCATGAAATTAGACTCCTGTATAAAGGTAAAGTGATCCCTGACCATTAGGTCCAGTCGCGGACGACTCTGGGGTTGCGGTGCTCATCTCGCTTTACTGGCCAAGGGAGCCGGCGTACAGCTTCCGGGTCATGTAGGCAGCATAACTAAGCTGCTTCTGGCGAACCAGAGCAGCGCACGGAAACACCGTTTACCTTCCTGCCGGAGCGGTATCTATTTATCTACTTGCACTTTGACGTGCTTTCGAACTGCTAGGTGGGCAGGAGCAGGGACCGAGCAACGGGAGCTCACCCCGTCGCGGGGATTCAAACCGCTGACCTTCTGATCAACAAGCTCTAGGCTCTGTGGTTTAACCCACAGCACCACCCGCGTCATTCACAGAACCCATGGCAATACATGAGCTTACAGTCATCAAGAGTACCCTTTGCAGACGGCCGGCTTCTCCTCTTCTCTCCTCCATCAACTGCAGTTTTAATTGGGTTTCAAACACCTAAGTAAAAACTGTGCAAGGCCCATGATTCAGTTCAGGGCCCGGATCTATGTCAGATCAGGGCCATTCCATTGCTCCAGATTGGACGGGACAGATGGACATTCACAGTCCCTAGTGGAAATTTTCAGCGATCTCAGGGATCCAGGATTGGCTGCAGCTAAGAACATCAACTTATGGTCTCTTGTGGTTTACATCAACTGGTATTCAAAAGCATTTCTGTCTGTGGAGGCAGAGCATACCCATAATGGCTAGTCACCTTCGATAGTCCTCTCCTCCATGAATTTCTCTAATCCTCTTTTAAAGTCACCTAGGTTGGTGGCCCTCGCTTCTTCCATAATTCCATGCTTTAATTATGTGCTGCGTGAAGGACTTTCTTTTACATGTACTGACAGCTACCCGACTGTGTCCTGACAGTCAAGTGTCTTGCTGCTAGGAAACCCGGGTTTCTCAGTATTGCTACCCACAATGCTGCCTGCCTGCATCTAATTCACTTGCTGGTAGCTCACTCTGGTAAAATTAAATCATGTCAATCCATCCCTATCGTCTGAGTGCTGGAGGGGATGCTCAGAACAGAGTTCCCACCTCCACATGGAGCGGTTTGGCCCCCTGTGTTTCTGGCATTTGGGATTCGATTGTAAATCTAAGATAACTAACCAGATGGTCGCAACACAGCCTGTGTAACTCTTATTTCTGTTTTCACTGGCTCCTCCACAGAGACCTTATTCACTTCCTCTTGGTTGCAGCCATATCAACAATAGCTGGAACCTGGAAAACATCCCCTGTTTTTTTCGATTAATGCACGATACCGGGAAAGTGAGGGTCTAAACAGCATCTAATCAATTTGATATGGTGCAGTTTCCACTCCTGACATTCCTAAATGCTTCTCCCGAGGGTTTGTGATATCCCACGACCCACCCTGAGCTTTGGAGAGGCTACATCAGATATCTGTTTTACTCATTGCTTCCCTGATTTCCGCACTTGATACTTCTTTCTAAAAAGGTAAAGGGACCCCTGACTATTAGGTCCAGTCGTGACCGACTCTGGGGTTCCAGCGCTCATCTCGCTTTATTGGTCGAGGGAGCCGGCGTACAGCTTCCAGGTCATGTGGCCAGCATGACTAAGCCGCTTCTGGTGAACCAGAGCAGCACACGGAAATGCCATTTACCTTCCCACTGCAGCGGTACCTATTTATCTACTTGCACTTTGACGTGCTTTCGAACTGCTAGGTTGCCAGGAGCCCATAGCTGTCAACCCTCCCTTTTTTTTGCGGGAAACTCCCTTATTCCAATGCCGTTTCCCGCTGCTATCCCGGATTGTTGATATCCCTTAAATTTCCCGGATTTCAAAGGATGCAGCTCCTCTTCCTCCCTGCCAGCCAGGGAGGCTCCTCAGCTGCATTGCTCAGCTGCCAATAAGGAGTCTGAGACCGACTGGGGGCGGAGCTTGCATGCCTTGTGCATCCAGACCCTCATGCCCAACCAGACAGCCAGCCTGCCTGCCATCTACGTGCCCGCTCTTTCGCTCACCCGTTCGCATGCAGCCTCTGCAGCGCAGGGTGGCGAGGCTACTTGGTGCCATTGTACCGCCCTCGCGGCATCCCTTATTTTCAAATCTGAAAGTTTGGAAAAAATCTCTTATTTTCAAATCTGAAAGTTGACAGCTATGGCAGGAGTTGGGACCGAGCAACGGGAACTCACCCTGTCGTGGGGATTCGAACCGCCGACCTTCTGATTGGCAAGCCTTAGGCTCTGTGGTTTAACCCACAGTGCCACCCGCTACTTCTTTCTACTTCTTTCTAGACATATGGAAATAATATATTGTAATCACAGCGCATGAGAGATCTGCAACTGTTTGTTTTGTTGTTGTTGTTCTTTATTGTATTGTGATTTCCAAATTCAGCAGACAAACCGCCCATCACTCTTAGCAGCCTTGGGTTTTGCCAGTAGAGAAAGGGCAATGAAATAACGGTAAGAAACAGGGGTGGGGAAGAACCGCAGGTCCAGTGGCTGAATTTGGCCCTTCAAGCCCTCTTTATGTGGCCCTTGGGACTCTCCCTAGGCAGCACACCATTGCCAGCCACACATCCCATACCCAAGAGCTATAACCATCTTAAATGCTGTAACCAGATAATATGACCTTGGAGAGCTGTGATGGGTGTATGTGTGTGTATGTGTGGCTTTTTTTGGTGTGTGTGTGTTTTGTGCTGTTTTTTGTTTTGTTTTTTATTTCTTTCTGTTTTTTTAACGGGATGGCATGCAATTTCGTTGCACTTGTATAGCGTTGTGCTTGTACTTGTGCAATGACAATAAATTATCTTATCTTATCTTATCCTGGCCCTGGTTTGCATCCTCCTTGAGCATTGTAGCCTGGCTGGAATGTGTCCTTGACCTATGATAATTCCTCTTGCTTCCCTGTGTGAAGGACAGAGAGGAGTTTGTGAATGTGCATAGAAACTAGCTTGCTGTACAAAGGTGGGATCTACATTCATTGCTCTGACCACTATTGCCCCTTCCATTATTTCTAGTCAGCCCTGGAAGTTTGTCCTCGGGCTGAGAATGGTTCTTCACCGCTGGCATATATAGAGAGCAAATGGGACGGCTTGACTCAACCTGCAACTCTTTTAACCACTTGATCTTTTTTTCCCTTCCGCAGGATGCCCAGGGATGTGGGATAACATTACCTGTTGGAAGCCTGCCTTTGTGGGCGAGGTCGTCTTCGTCAAATGCCCAGCACTCTTCACAATGGTGAACTTCGATGACGGTAACGTGGCCCGAATCTTCGTTGTGCTTGTGCGGTACATTTGCCAAATGAGAGCTTTGCTCCTTATATGGTGGCCTGGGGTGCTCAAACCAAGCAAGATGCAACTGCACACAGGCATAAACATTCTGCAACAACACACCTGTCAGGGACTGGGCAGAGGAGGAATGGTGGAGACCACCTCCCCATCCTGATTCTTCCAGGAAGACAGTATAGATTTACAACAGGGGTTTGGGGGAGGTCACAGCTCTAAGGCAGATGAGGGGGAGAGCTGGGAAATCATGGGAGAGCTGGAAAAACACCCAGCTGATACGTTGTCATTTTAAAGCATTCCAGACCCTCCATCTCCCAGAACCCGGTGAGCCTTAAAAGTAGGAGAGCAAAGAGCTCAAAGACAGAGGGCACTTAGCAGCACCCGTAGAAGTAACGAATGAGGAAGTGGGAGAGACGGAGCGGGGGGTGGAGATTCACTCGGGACAATGCCATTATCCAAGAAGCTGGGTTCTATAGCCTCTCTCTGTAAAGATTGAAATAAAAAAGGATGGTAAGAAACTTTTCCTTGTCTTTATACTTTCCTGAGCAACCAGCCTGGAGCTGCTGACAGCATCCTGACAATACCTGAAACACTAAGACATTGTTTCTCAAACAGCTGTTGTTGGACTACAGCTCCCATCACCCCTGACCACTGGTCCTGCTAGCTAGGGGTGATGGGAGTTGTAGTCCAGCAACAGCTGGGGATCCAAGTTTGAGAAACACTGCACTGTTAAAACCATGTTTATGGAAGACAATCTTTTGACAAGTGATCGCCAAAGAAGAAGAAGAAGAAGAAATCACCCCATCAGCTGCTGTATGGATGTGCATATGTACAGCATTTATACCCCACCCTTCAGCCAAAAATGGCTCTCAGAGTGGCTTGCAGAAATCAATATTATGGCAGTCCCTGCCCTTTGGCTGTTCATTCAAACCAGGCCGAAATTCAGTTTTGGAAGGACAAGGCCAGAATCAATGGCCTATTTTTTTTTCTTTTCTTTGATGAGGGCAAATCATGAAAGAAAGTAATATTTTCTATCCCGACCGACAGCTGGTGAGGTGGGACTGATCCGCAGATAGAATCGCCAACATGTGTTACAATTTTTTCTTATCAGTTCCTCCCTGATAACCAACAGCAGGCCTGGAGTCTCCATGGCAACGGCTGGGATCTTTTGAAAGCGATGAGCAGCCTTGTTACCCATGAGGCCGGCGGCTCCGGTAACATCAATCAAAGCCCTGGAATGAAGAAGAAGCAAAATATATAGAAACTAGTCCAAGGAACAAGAGGAACTTGATGCAGAAGAGGAATTTGGTCCAGAACTGAGGCACCACATTATTTGGTGGCTTTGTCTATTTTTAAAAACGGGTGGCTAACCTGTGGCCATCCAACTTTGGCTGAACTACAACTCCCATAAGTCCCAGCTAGAGCATGCCCCATGGTGAGGGATGATGGGAGTTGTGTGTTATGGACTGGTTGGACGCAGAGGAATAGTGGGAGGAACCAGCTGGGCTCAGAGAAGGCTCAGAGTCCGGGGGCTGGTTGTGGGACAACAGTGAGTGATCAGAGGGAGAAGACTGGGAAGAGGAGGCTTCGGAAGCAGACACGGTAACAGGGCTTAGTGAGCAGGGAGAGCCTGTGGCAGAGAGAAGTCCAAAATCAGAAGCAGAAACAGGATAGTGGGAGGCGAGGCCAAGAGGCAGAGATGAGTCAGGCTGATGAGGAAGCATGGGTGTCTCCCTCTCCTGCTGCGACAAGCTCCCCTCTTCCCTGGTCTCCCAGAACCAGGAGAGGCATGAAGAGTGCGGAGAAGTCAGCTTCACATAGACACAGTCTCAGATCGCTAGGGAAAAAACCTTGAAGAGGAGGAGACGCAGACAACTGTAGGGGAGGCGGAGACCTTTAGTCACTGCAACTGCTTCATGGGAGCAAGACTTGACAAAGATGAGTTGCTGTGCTCATTAGGCCTGACGCTCCTTTGTGGATCCTGTTTGGTAATAAAGAGAAACTCACTCTGTGTGATTTTCTGCTGCTCATTGTAGTCCAGGAATGTCTTAAGGCCCACAAGTCGGCCAGCTCTGTTGAAAACAGCAGCAGCAGCAACCACCCATATTGGCCCCCTTCCTAGAACATTCCATTTGAGGTTCAGACGTTCCAAGCCCAAATGAAATATTGCTTTGTGTGACCTTCAGGCCTATCTGTTTTCTGGGAAGCAGTTCTTCTCTCTCCCCCACCCCTTGAGAGTAAAGAAAAGATTTGCGAAAACAAGTTCTCCTTGTCAAAAAGGGATGAAGGCACATCTGTAGCTCATGACACAGGTCTTGTCACCAGAATAACGCACTGTCACCGGTTCCTTTTAACTGGAGATGGCAGTCCCCGGCTCTCTCTCTCTCTGTCTTGAGCAAGCGTGACAGTACCCTGGCATCCTCACCCTCATTAAAACTGCTTCGGGAGGGGGTCTTTCAGAGCGAGAGACATCTTGGGAGAGGGAAGGCTTAACTCTTTCCTTGCTCTCCACTTCTCCACTCCAAATTGCTCCCCAATGCCTCACAGTTGCGTGGTTTCAAACATTTATGTGTGGCGCCTTTGCAGAGGCAGTTTTAGGGTCACGCAACCAGAGTGGCAACGTACTGCAGGGGGCGCCGCAACAATGCTTTGTAATGGAGCGCGAGAGGCGGGTGGCATTGAATTTTAGCATCGCACAGGGCACCACTGAAATTTGAGAGCCCAAAGTCCACCACAGGCCATTACTTCCCTTCAGTGTGGTGAGAGTCAGTGTGGTGTAGTGGTTAAGATTGGTAGACTCATAATCTAGTGAACCGGGTTCGCGTCTCCGCTCCTCCACATGCAGCTGCTGGGTGACCTTGGGCTAGTCCCACTTCTCTGAAGTCTCTCAGCCCCACTCACCTCACAGAGTGTTTGTTGTGGGGGAGGAAGGGAAAGGAGAATGTTAGCCGCTTTGAGACTCCTTCGGGTAGTGATAAAGCAGGATATCAAATCCAAACTCTTCTTCTTCTTCGTCTTCTTCTCCCCCCCCCCCCCCCAGCACCTCCTTGGTCTGATATTCCGGGCAATACAGAGCAAGTGGGGAAAGTACTCTTGTAGTCATAGCACAGGGCACAGAAAGTTGCCTTCAACTGAGTCGGACCACAATGGTCTGACTGGCTCAGTAGTGTCTAGCCTGACTGGCAGAAACTCTTCAAGGTTCCAGGCAGGAGTTGGTGACGCTGAGTTTCAAACCTCAGACCTTTGGCAGGCGAAGCTGAATCTTCAAGACTGAGCTACGTCCCCTTGCCATGTAAGAACACAGAATGCTCTGCTGTGTTTCAGATGTGCTTTGCGTCACCTCAGAAGCACAGCATAACAGGGACCTGCTCCGGTCCAGTCCTCCTTCCAAGGATGGAACTTGGAGAGGAGCCTGGGAATCAATCCAGTGGTTGGGTTTATTTTTATTTTTATTTATACCCAGCCTTTCCCCCCTGATGGTTCTCAAGACGGGTAGCTCTGAATTCAGAGTGCTCTGAATTCCAGCGGTTCATGAAAGGGCTACAGCTCTCCCAAGCTCTGAGCTGGGGAAGGGGGTGGAGAATTGTCCCCACCATCACATTGGGCTTTCAAGGCACTCAGCTCACCTCCAGAGTAGAAGACAACCCAGAGGATGATCCCCTGGCTCTCTCCCCAGTTCCAAGTTAAGAAGGACAGCTAGGGATGGACACTCTTGGTGGAGCTGGTAGGGATGCTTGCTATGGGTGTATTCTTGTGTTTGATGTTTTAATTTGTTGAAAGCTGCCCAGAGTAATAATAATAATAATAATAATTTATTATTTATACCCCGCCCATCTGGCTGGGTTTCCCCAGCCACTCTGGGCGGCTTCCAACAGAACATTAAAATGCAGTAATCTATTAAACATTAAAAGCCTCCCCAAACAGGGCTGCCTTCGGAAGTCTTCTAAAAGTCTGGTAGTTGTCTTTCTCTTTGACATCTGGTGGGAGGGCGTTCCACAGGGCTGGGGCAACCCAGTCAGATGGGCAGCATATAAGTTATTATTACATTGTCATTATGGTGGGCACCTTTGTGCACCCTTGATTCATAGAATCACAGAATTATAGAGTTGGAAGGGACCCAGGGGTCATGTAGTCCAACCCCCTGCAATGCAGGAATCATGGCTAAGTCATAAGATAATTACGTGTGTGTTTTTTAAAAAAAAGTTTATTACATTTATATCCCACCTTTCGCCCATGGAGCTTGGTGTCAATGGTTCTCCTCCTTCCCTTTTTATCCTCTCAACAACCTTGCGAGGTAGGTTCAGCTAAGAGACAGTGACTGGCCCAAGGTTGCTCAGTGAGCTCCATGGCCAAGTGGGGAGATTTGAACCCTGTCTCACAGGACCTGACCCCAAACTCTTAACCACTACACTTCCATTGCCCATTTGTATCTGATAGTTGTCACTTGACGGTGTTCTCAAGGGATGAGCGTGCTTGTGTGAGCTTGATCCCCAGCTGAGGATTTTCTCTCCTATTCACCGGTTTCTTGGGTAAAGTGGAGGTTCGGATCCTTGACTGGAACTGCTTTGCATGGGGTATTGTGGATGAATAACGTGGCCTCGGGGTGTTGATCTTCTGTAAGCCGCATGGGAGACGTGAGTTTGTTTCTCAAAGCTGCGAAGTCAGCATGCGGTGAGCAACTGCCCGAAAATTACGTCTACCAAGAGACTTCAGGCAATTGGTATTGACGTTGATGGTCAATGAAGAGTAGGGTGAATCCAATTAAACGTCCAGAGGCTTAATGTATCAACCCAAATCAGACTGATGGAGAAATACTAAAAGCTCCTGATGCGTAAGCAGCATCTTTCAGAGCACTTCCCTCTTCCGGGAACCAAAATCTGAGTGACGTGGAGGAACAGGCCAATGGCAGCATTGCTACCTGAGTACCGTATTGGCACGAATATAAGCCGCACTTTTTTTTCCAAATTCCAACCGTGAAAAGTTAAAGTGAGGCTTAAATTCGCAAGCGACCTTACAAAAATTGGATTTTATGATAACGCTGTTGAAACAGACATATGGAACAAAAAAAATGTTTTATTGCTGATTTGTGAGCTTGAGACTGTTGTGCAATCAATTCTAAAGTCATTCATCACTTTCCCTGTATTTTACAGTGCAGTATTGATTACACCCAGGTGGCGCTGTGGGTTAAACCACAGAGCCTAGGGCAGTGATGGCTAACCTTGACACTCCAGATGTTTTGGGACTACAACTCCCATCATCCCTGACCACTGGTCCTGTTAGCTAGGGATGATGGGAGTTGTAGTTCTAAAACATCTGGAGTGTCAAGGTTAGCCATCACTGGCCTAGGGCTTGCTGATCAGAAGGTTGGCGGTTCGAATCCCCGCGACGGGGTGAGCTCCTGTTGCTCGGTCCCTGCTCCTGCAAACCTAGCAGTTCGAAAGCACGTCAAAGTGCAAGTAGATAAATAGGAACCGCTCCGGCGGGAAGGTAAACGGGGTTTCCGTGCGCTGCTCTGGTTCGCCAGAAGCGGCTTTGTCATGCTGGCCACATGACCCGGAAGCTGTACACCGGCTCCCTCGGCCAGTAAAGCGAGATGAGCGCCACAACCCCAGAGTCATTCACGACTGGACCTAATGGTCAGGGGTCCCTTTACCTTTATTGATTATTTTATTTGCATTTACGGTGCTACAAACAGGTGTCTAACCCACTTGTGGGTCCTCTCTAGTACCCGTAAGGATTTTCTTCTACATTTGCCATTTACGGGTGTGAGTGCCTGCGGAATTTTAAGGCAGCAGCTTATATTCGGGTATTGTCTTTTTTTCTCTCCCCCCCCCCTTGAATTTTAAAGATGCGGCTTATTTTTCCCTTAAAAATTATAGGAGGGGCTTCATATGCCAGCTTCACTGTTTCCTCCATTTGCTGCAGGTATTTTTTTAAAGGAGAAACAGGACTCCATTTTTGCACCTACACACACACATTTTCGATTGTTCAGTGAAACGTGGAGGGGAGGAAAAGGGAAAAGTGGGCCGTTCCGGGATCAAATCAGAAACCGTGATGGCTTCTCCTTCTTTGGAGGTCTTTAAGCAGAGGCTTGACAGCCACCTGTCAGGAATACTTTGATGGTGTTTCCTGCTAGGCAGGGGGTTGGACTGGATGGCCCTTGTGGTCTCTTCCAACTCTAGGATTCTATGATTCTGTAATTCCGGGACTGTCCCTGGAAAATTGGGACACTTGGAGAGGATACATTTGGCGTCTATGCTTGAAGTTCCCCTAGCTCTGTTCTGGAGAATGTGGCCAGTTGAAATGAAATGCTGCTCATTGCTTGGTGGTCTCCATCGTTTGGTATCCTATGCAGGCTTGCAAACCAGACCCAAAGCATCCGATGCTTTAGATCAGTGTTTCTCAACCCTGTGCCTCCAGATGTTTTTGGCCTACAACTCCCATCATCCCTGACCACTGGTCTTGCTAGCGAGGGATGATGGGAGTTGTAGGCCAAAAACATCTGGAGGCACAGGGTTGAGAAACACTGCTTTAGATGCATGTTGCTGGAGAAGCTGCAGCATGGAGGGTGATCTGTCATAGAATCATAGAATCCTAGAGTTGGAAGAGACCACAAGGGCCATCCAGTCCAACCCCCTGCCAAGCAGGAACACCATCAAAGCATTCTTGACAGATGGCTGTCAAGCCTCTGCTTAAAGACCTCCAAAGAAGGAGACTCCACCACACTCCTTGGCAGCAAATTCCACTGTCGAACAGCTCTTACTGTCAGGAAGTTCTTCCTAATGTTTAGGTGGAATCTTCTTTCTTGTAGTTTGAATCCATTGCACCGTGTCCGCTTCTCTGGAGCAGCAGAAAACAACCTTTCTCCCTCCTCTATATGACATCCTTTTATATATTTGAACATGGCTATCATATCACCCCTTAACCTTCTCTTCTCCAGGCTAAACATACCCAGCTCCCTAAGCTGTTCCTCATAAGGCATCGTTTCCAGGCCTTTGACCATTTTGGTTGCCCTCCTCTGGACACGTTCCAGCTTGTCAAGTATCCTTCTTGGAACTGTCTGCAGGAAAGGCGACCCACCGTTGCTAATATTTTCACCAAGGAGAAGCAAATAAAACCGAGTGCTTTTGGAGCAGCATTTAAGAACCGCTGCCTTATGGCTGAGCCAACAAAGTTTTTTTAAAAATTAAGCATCATTTGGAGGTAAAAATGAATCAGGATCTGAATCTACTTCGAGTGGAAGAGTACTGTGTGCGGCTGGGAATTCAGGGGCACCTTGAGGTCCAGACCAAACACTGGCTATTTACCAGCTCCCTGCAACACAAGACGTATCATCAGAAAATCTGAAAAGTCCACAGGGCCATCTGGCGGCCGAATTAAGCACTACAAAGAAATACGTTCATCATTAGCATCTTGCGCGGTGCAATGCAGTTTCAATGGGATTGAGCTGGGCATTCCTTGAAAGTCTCTCAGGATGAGAGCCGGGCCCATTCCATATGGTGAGGCTGCCACCGCCACCTCATCTGTCTCCCGTTGCATGCTCACATCCAGAGAACACCATCCAGATGTGAATTGGGGGGGTAGGGAACAGCTGCATCCATCATCTGTAGCCCCGCATACATCATTCGACTACACCTCCCATCATCCTTGACCGTTGGGGCTGATGGGAGTTGGAGTCTTCAGATATCTGAGGATGGAGCAAGCTTGTTTTCTACTGCTCTGGAGGGCAGGACTCGAACCCACGGCTTCAAGAAAGGAGATTCCAATTAAATACCAGGAAGAACTTTCTTACAGTAAGAGCTGTTCGACAGTGGAACGGTCTTCTTGGGAGGCTGTAGACTCTCCTTCCCTGGAGGGTTTTAAGCAGAGGTTGGATGGCCATCTCTCATGGATGCTTTAGCTGAGATTCCTGCATTGCAGGGGGTTGGACTAGATGACCCTCTGAGCCCCTTCCAACTCTGCAATTCTCTGATTCTAATATCTGGAAAGTCACAGGTGGACCAGACACTGTGCACAAGGGTGTATATGCAGGCATGCTCAGGTATAGGCACATGATTCAGTTCATCTGTCATAAGGGAGAAGCTACAGTGAACATCAGAATGTATATATTTGTGAAAACAGCATGCAGATGTACTATGCGGCTAGTGGAATTGCTCCAGGAAATGCACCATGACACATTTTTATGCGGAGGCTTTCTGAAAAGTTTCCCAAATGTGGCGAACTGAATTTAAAGCTGGCAAAACGAGGAGCCAGCCAGAGAAACCAAAATTGACAGATTCGCCCACTCCTAGTTATGAGTTAACGACAGGAAGGTGGGACCTTGCCCCAGGGAGGTTACAATCTGCAATCTGACAAGAGGGAGGCAAGAGAGGGAGGGCAGGAAGATGGAAGTGAGGCACACACCTTCAGTTAAACTATACACACCGGCTTAACTTTGGTATTATTATTTTGTTACCGGTATTTATTGAATTTCTATAGCGCCCTTCATCCAAGGATCGCAGGGTGGTTCACAATATAAAAACACAAAAATGCATACCATAGCAACAAACAAACCTAATACCCCCCAACCTCTCTCTCACACACATACAGTTGTTGTTGTCATCTGTCTGTCTCAGACAGATAGCTCCAGACGGTTCTAACAAAGGCTCCAGCACCATTACTCAAGATGACCCTTCTGAAGACTCCTTCCGGTGTCGGCAGAAGATATTGAACTTACAACCCTCACATCTCTTGTTTTGCTTCCAATCTAACAGCCCTCCCTTACTCTTAGGACCTTCACTGACTTAGGACTGATTGGATCAGCTCCAACATCTTCCCGTTCAGAGAGGCTGTCTCTGAGTTTGTTCGCTCCATTTTGTGCCTCCTGTGAGCTCTGGCTGTGTTCTAGCCTGCTCTCAGCTGCTGCATTATCAGCCTGCCCCTCAAGGTCAGGAAGAGATGAAGTCTGCAGCTGCCGGCTCTCCCCTGCCTGACTAACATCTAAGCCTCTCTGTTTCTGGCTGCTCTCTGCCGTTGGCTGCAAACCTTCGCTTGGAGCTGGCTCATTCCTGACACCATCTGTCTTGTCTTTAAGCACTGCGGTCGTCTACAAGGGATTCCTGCATGATGCTGTCATACTCACACACAGTATTATTATTTATTGAAGTAATGAAGTATTTCTTAAAGTAAGGCATGGGGATTCTTGGCCATTACGATTTAACCATGTGGGATTTCTTTTCCCCTTCCCCCACCCCCTGCCCCCGTACAGGCTGGGATGTGAATAGCTTGGCCTACGCACAACCAGGTAAGGCCATATTCTGGTATTGCAGGGACTGAAAGAGGCATTGGTCTACCAGTGCTGGTGGCTGGAGTCGTGGCACCTTCCGAGGTCTATAACCCTGCAAGGGGGGCACTCTTGACCCCCTCCAGGGCATCCTAGGTGCCATTCCATGTTTGTATGTCCTCCCTGAGCATGCTAAGAGAGAGGGACTAGATATCCCCCCTCGTGCCTTGGGCTCTCCTCCTGGGCAGCCCCTCTGCGATGGGGCCCGGAGGGAGAGCGCAAATAAATGGGCCATGGGGACATCAACGAGGAGGGAGGGTCTTCCAAACCTGGCACAAAAATAATGGCAGATTTGAATTCCTCACACCTAAAAAAAACCAACCCATATTTTAAAGACCTCTCATTGAAGAAATTTGCAAACATTAAGTTTCACCCCCTAAATTGGTGTTCACCTAAGCAGGTGGCACTGTGGGGGGACACAGGTAGCGCTGTGGGTTAAACCACAGAGCCTAGGGCTTGCTGATCAGAAGGTCAGTGGTTCGAATCCCCGCGATGGGGTGAGCTCCCGTTGCTCAGTCCCTGCTCCTGCCAACCTAGCAGTTCGAAAGCACATCAAAGTGCAAGTAGATAAATAGGTACTGCTCGGGCGGGTAGGTAAACGGCGTTTCCGTGTGCTGCTCTGGTTCGCCAGAAGCAGCTTGTCATGCTGGCCACATGACCCGGAAGCTGTACACCGGCTCCCTCGGCCAGTAAAGTGAGATGAGCGGCGCAACCCCAGAGTCGGACACGACTGCACCTAATGGTCAGGGGTCCCTTTACCTTTAAGTGGGGACCTCTGACCTTTTTGTGGCTGAAATATAGCCTACCATTGATAAGAAGAGTTCCACAGAATGGCCTCGGTCCTGTATACCTGAAGGAGCATCTCCACCCCCACCGTTCAGCCCGGACACTGAGATCCAGCTCCGAGGGCCTTCTGGTGGTTCCCTCACTGCGAGAAGCAAAGCTACAGGGAACCAGGCAGAGGGCCTTCTCGGTAGTGGCGCCCGCCCTGTGGAACGCCCTCCCAGCAGAGGTCAAAAATATAAACAACTATCTGACATTCAGAAAATACCTCAAGGCGGCCCTATGACAATGGCATTAAAGCTTAAATATATGCAGAATATATTTCTGAGAGCTTATGCCGCAATAAATTTGCCAGTCTGCGGAGATGCCACAAGTCATTTCAGCTGCAACGGAGGAACGCAACAGATCCTCTTGAAGTTCCTTAAAGGTTTTCCCCAAAGTTGCTCTCTCTTAAGATGGCATTCTCATGGTAGCCGCTCTTCTTTCGCAGGTGACCTTGAGCTCCTGGACAATGCGGACGAAATTCTAGGTAAGAGAAAAGAGACTGGGTGACAGTGCTTTGGCACCTCCTAGCACCCCTCTGAACTGGGAGACGGAGAGAAAGGGATTTGAAGCTGAAGCTAAATGGATATTAATTTCCTAATCAATTCTAATTATAGTGGTATGCATGGCAGCCTATTACTGTGCATGGTATTATGAAAATGTATTCTCAAGTGCTAGCATCTAGCAGGGACATAATTATACATTATACTTATTGCCGTAACAACAATTACTGAGCGACGTCAAAGAACAGGCGCCCCCCCTCCCGCCCGCGACGCTGCCATTCGCAGCGACGTCTCGAGTGGGAAGCCAGCGCGTGGCAGGGAGTTGCGCATTGCGCCAACGAAGCTCCTGAAAGGACCCTGAGCATAGCACACTCCTCTGGAGCTCAGAGAGCTCAGATCGCTGCGGAAACGCAAAAGTGTTGTCGGTCCGAATACACTGCGTCTCGCATCATTCAGACCACAACATGCTCCACACGAAGCCATGTTGCAATAGGACATGGAAGGGATGTCAGAATCCCTTCCACCCCTTTTCTCTCCCCCCCCCCAAGCGGGACACCTTGCCCCCGCGACTGAGGGGGCCGGCCCACATGACGTAAGCACAGCCGCTGCAGAATTTTGAGGGGTCTGTTAGGGCTCTGCGATGTCTCCTCGAGAGTAATCAGCCAGACCACGTTGTCTGCTAAACTAGTTGCTTTATTAACAAAAATATACATCAGAGCTCTCAAAGTTCATGACCGCTTGAGTCAGTTCCAGATTCCGGGAGTGGTCGTTCCCGGCTCCGCCCCCAACATAGGAGTTTTGGGAAACCAAAGCGCCTCCCCCTTTCTTTGCGCTTTCTCCCCCTGCACACCTGTGGGCTGGCACTGGGGGCTGGCACTCCGTCAGCCCCCCTCCCTCTCCCATTGGTGTTGCAGGGTCTTTGCCAGCCTCCTCAAGACCCTGTATCTCCCTGTCAGCCTGCAGTTCCCCTTTCCCGCCACTTCAGCTTTCCTGGCTCTCCTGCGAACTGCTCTCTGACCTGATTGCTGTTTCTCTCCAGCCGCCTCCCCCCGTCAGCTCGGCTCTGGGGAAGGGCAAGTCCCTGACAGGGTTCCTCCTTGAAAATCTTCTGCCACCTCATTCTCCCACCATCTCTCATCCAATATCAAGTCCTTGAAAGCACTTACTCAGGGGTGTAGGAAGTGGGGCGGTGGGGGTGGACTACCCCGGGTGCTCTCACTGAGGGGGGTGGCAAATTTTCCGAAGGGCATTAAAATAAAAAGAAGCCAAGCTGGCCATACGGTGAAATGTAAGAGTGGGGGGGGGGGGAAATGGGAAACTGATATTGAGAGATTTTCCTATCGCTACTAAGATGTTAGCTCACAATAAAACAGAAGGCAGTGGTAATTTCTTTGCATTAGAGCATGTGTTCCAGTGGCAGAACATTTACCAAAGGTGTTCCATGTTAATTTTAATTATTAGGTGGATCTGCAGATTTGAAAGTTGTCGGTAGGAACTGCACCGAGGACGGCTGGTCAGAATCTTTCCCCCATTACTACGATGCCTGCGGGTTCGATGAGAATGACACCATGGGAGATTATAACCAGGTAGGCTGGAATTTAGAGCTGCTTTAGGATTTCTGGGAATTGTGACATGAGCTACCCAGACCCAGCTCCTCTGGAAAAAACCTGTGGATTGGAATCCTTCTGATTTTGTAGTTCTCCAAATTTTGCGATTAAGTTATTATCTCAGAATGCACCCCCCCTCCCCCGGCACTGCAAAAAGGAAATGTGTATTTATTGATAACGTGCATTTAGAAACACATACCCTGATAAAGGACCCAGGTGGTGCTGTGGGTTAAACCACAGAGTCTAGGGATGGCTGATCAGAAGGTCAGCGGTTCGAATCCCTGCGACGGGGTGAGCTCCCGTTGCTCGGTCCCTGCTCCTGCTAACCTAGCAGTTCGAAAGCACGTCAAAGTGCAAGTAGATAAATAGGTACCACTCCAGCGGGAAGGTAAATGGCGTTTCTGTGTGCTGCTCTGGTTCGCCAGAAGCGGCTTAGTCATGCTGGCCACATGACCCGGAAGCTGCTCTCGGCCAATAAAGTGAGATGAGTGCCGCAACCCCAGAGTCGGTCACGACTGGACCTAATGGTCAGGGGTCCCTTTACCTTTCCCCTGATAAAAACATCGAATTAATTTAAAAAATATATAAATTATTTATTGTTTAAAAGGAAAAGGAAAAGACAAGAAAGAAACATATATACAATACAAACACCTACACGTACTACATACATTATACAATATACAAACATAACACCAACAGAAAAAGTATAACAATACTATTATTCCTAAAGTATATAACATGTATACAAAAAGAAAAAATCAACCTGCTAAAAACAACTTCCAATTATTCTTACTGTATTTTGTCTTATTATATTATTGTCACACACAGTTATATATTTCTATTTACTACTTAGTTACTTTTTCTTTTATCATTTTACTTCTATTTGATCTTGGTTCAGTCTAACTCTGCCATTAGGATTTCACTTATATCGTTACTCATTAAATATTATTTAAACATCCTCCATTTTTTCCACACTTTTTGATTCGTTTCTCCTCTCATTCTTCCAGTTGTCTTCGCTAACTGTAGATATTCTAACAAAAGAGTTTGCCAATCTGTTATACTAGGTAGTGTTTTATTTTTCCAATTTCTAGCCACCAAAACTCTGGCTGCTGTTATCCCGTACATACATAATACTCTTTTTGTTTTCTTAATTTCATCTGGCAAAATACTTAATAAGAACATTTCTGGTCTTTTTTTAAATGTACATTTAATCAGTTTTATAAAAAACAATGAATTAAATACTGCTTTTGATAATAGGCATATTTAAATATGAATCTGATGGGTGTGGTTTTTTCGTTTAAAAAATGAGTAAAGAGAATGGAGCAGAGTTATGAACAAACACATGCAAAATCGATATGAACCAGATGTAGACTGATCCGTCCATCCCTGGGTGGAAGCAGTTGAAGATGAATACTCTTCCCAAAAGCAAAAATCTGTCAGTCGTTTTTGCATCCCAGATCCGGATTTCATGATTCATAGTAATGAGCACGTTGCGGTTTGCTTTCTCAGGATTACTACTACCTCTCGGTAAAGGCTCTGTACACAGTGGGCTACAGCACTTCCCTTGTGTCGCTTACCACTGCGATGGTGATCCTGTGCCGTTTCAGGTAAGTTCAGTGAGAGCGAGAGAGGTTTTGCATCTGTGCCGATTGGGGTAGGGGGGTGAGGCTCCTGTTGTTGGGAAGCCGAGCAAGCAAACCCCTCCATAACTCAGCCACTGCGGTCTCGAGATACCAGGAGCCTCATACGCAGCGGTACTTGGGATTGCTAAGAAACAAAACAAACAAACCAGGTGCAGATTTGAAAGGTTCAGTCAAAATGATTCGAGGCTTTGCATGTTTAGACCTTTAACCCAGTGTTTCCCAAACTTGGGTCTCTGGCTGTTTTTGGACTACAATTCCCATCATCCCTGACCACTAGTCCTGCTAGCTAGGGATGATGGGAGTTGTAGTCCAAAAACAGCTGGAGAGCCATGTTTGGGAAACCCTGCTTTAACCTCCCCCTTAAATAAATCCAGACAAGACTCAAATTTTTGGTTTGGTTTTTGGCAGAATTCAGGCCACAACTTTATTGATTATAGCAAGTGAGTGGTTGCATAGGCTCTGGTTCAAGTCATAGCTGTCAACCCTCCCCTTTTTTGCGGGAAACTCCCTTATTCCAATGCCGTTTCCCGCTGCTATCCTGGATTGTTGATATCCCTTAAATTTCCCGGATTTCAAAGGAAGCAGCTCCTCTCCCTCCCTGCCGGCCAGGGAGGCTCCTCAGCTGCGTTGCTCGGCTGCCAATAAGGAGTCTGAGACCAACTGGGGGCGGAGCTTGCATGCCTTGTGCAGCCAGACCCTCACACCCAACCAGACAGACAGCCTGCCTGCCGTCTATGCGCTCGCTCTTTCGCTCACCCGTTTGCGCGCAGCCTCTGGAGCGCAGGGTGGCGAGGCTACTTGGTGCCATTGCACCGCCCTCATGGCATCCCTTATTTTCAAATCCGAAAGTTTGGGAAAATCCCTTATTTTCAAATCCAAAAGTCTGAAAAAAATCCCTTATTTTCAAATCTGAAAGTTGACAGCTATGGGTTCGACTAGCTCCCTGCACCGTGGCAGGTAGCGTTGACCCAGTGCACCAGCATAGGTCAGCCTAGGGTGAACATCTGGAATAGCGGAAAGCTGGGGTCAGGCTAGTCCACCACCCAGATGTCCCCCTGGACTCGGGCACGGGCACAACCCCTCTCAGGATTGACCAAACCATAGAGTCCCTGGATTTCTTTAACGGAATACCCTTCGCATAGGGATGGCTAGAGCGATCTGCCACCCCCATCACCTGAACCAGAGCCTATCCGCAACCTTACAAGTTGTGACAGTTTGCTATGCGGCAGGCGAAACCCAAGTGGCAACAGCCAATCAGCCAAGTGGGGAAAATTCCTGCCATGCCCCTGTCCCAATGACAGATGACACAAGACGGCATAGCAAGGTCAAGCGCAAAAGCCCTAAAAGTAGGGAGAGGTGGGCAGGTGTTCCGATGCACTGACCCAAAGAGGAAGCTCAGGGACATTGTGCATGGGCTTATGTAGGTCGCTTGATCCCTTTAGCTAGCGTCCCATTGGTCAGATTACACCCAGCATTGAGGGACCTACCAATAGGGTGTTGTGGCCATCCAAACGCTCCAACCCACAACAAGTCACACCGCAACACGTGCCCTCTTTTGAGGGAGGACCCGGTTTGTATCAAAACATCGACAGAAGCCTGCTCCTTCGTTTCGGGAACCATCAGGCAAGATTTGGTTACGATGCCGGAAGAGGTGTTCAAATGCATAGAGAACATACCATATTTAATAGACAAGTTATCCCTCCAAACCAAGACTTTCTGAGAGTGATTCACCTTGCATACCCTGTCAGTGGAAGCCCTGTACAAGGACTTCCACTTGTGGAGTGGGGCTTTCCCCGACGCCTCTGCCCTCTGTACCCCCGAAATTGGCTCCTGCGGGGTGAGGGGATTTGGACAACACCCAGAATAGTGAGGGGGATTTGTTCCACCTGGCAAGTCCAACATGGAATTCCACTACCATATGCAGTGGAACCCTGGTTCTCAAACGGCTTAGTTGACAAACAAATTGTGGACGGTGGAAAAAGACTGGAAGAAATGTGAAGTATATTTAAAGAACTATTGTAAGATTTAAAGATAGAAAAAAGTTGGAAGAAATGACAGCTTACAGATTAGAATAATAGGATTAAGTAATGTAAATGTATGATTTTTGGTTAAGACGATTATAAGATGAGACTATAAGTAATATAAGAAAAAATAATGAAAGATGAGAGGAAATTACTAAAGATGATTGACATTGAAACGCAGCAGGGGAAACGGGAGGAAGTCACCCCAACATGACTAGACAAGATGAATGGGAAATTATGATGTTTCTGTTTTTGCTTTTTGTATTCTGTATTTTGTATTCTGTATTATGTTAAGTTTCTTTTTCTGTTTTCTGTTTAAAACCCAATAAATATAATTTAAAACAAACAAACAAACAAATTGGCTCCCAAACGCCAAAAACCCGCAAGTAAGTGTTCCGGTTTCCGAACGTTTTTTGGAAGCCGAACATCCAATGAGGTTGTTGGCTATTGTTTCCAGGGCACCTGCACCAATCGGAAGGCACACCTTGGTTTTTGAACGTCGAGCAGACTTCCGGAACAGATGACGTTCGAGAACCAAGGTTCCACAGTATACGGAATAAATAGGTTGCAGATTAGACATGGCCTTCCCTCCTTGTTGACCTTTCCTTCCCTCTCGCCCCCAGGAAACTGCACTGCACGCGGAACTTCATTCATATGAACCTCTTTGTCTCGTTCATCCTGCGAGCCATTTCTGTCTTCATCAAGGATGGAGTTCTGTACGCCGAACAGGACAGCAACCATTGCTTCATCTCAACGGTAACGTGGGCTAGGAATCAAAGTCTAGCACTTTCCAGGAAGCTAAAAGAGGAATAAGAATAGACACAGAAATATAAATCATTGACGTAGTACGTATGTTTACACCAAGGTCAGAGAACCTCAGGCTTGGGAGCCAAATGCAACCAGAGATTCAGATCCGTATTTGTCTCTGAGTGAATGTCTAGCTCTGTGCCACTAGCTATAATATAATAATTATTATTATTTATTTTTTATACCCTGCCCATCTGGCTGGGTTTCCCCATCCATTCCGGACAGCTCCCAACAAAATATCTAAAACACAATAAAACATCAAACATTAAAAACTTCCCTATACAGGGCTGCCTTCAGATGTCTTCTAAAAGTCAGATAGTTGTTTATCTCCTTGACATCTGATGGGAGGGTGTTCCACAGGGCGGGCGCCACCACCGAGAAGGCCCTCTGCCTGGTTCCCTGTAACCTCACTTCTCACAGTGAGGGCCCGCCCTGTGGAACGCCCTCCCATCAGATGTCAAGGAAATAAGCAGCTATCCCATTTTTAAGAGACAGCTGAAGGCAGCCCTGTTTAGGGAAGTTTTCAGTATCTAATGCTGTACAGTGGGACCTCGACTTACGAGCGATTCGACTTATGTGTTTTTCGACTTACAAATGACTTCTGGGAGAAACAAAATGGCCGCCGCAACCGAATTTTTCGACTTACGCTTTTAAGAGGATTTTTTCGACTTACGAATTTTCGACTTACGATTTTTTTCGCTCAATGCATTCCTATGGGGATTCGACTTGCGAATGTTTTCGACTTACGAAAATTGCGTCGGAACGCATTATCGTCGTAAGTCGAGGTCCTACTGTATTGTATTGGGGAAACTGAGTCAGATGGGCTGGCTACAAATAAAAAAATATTATTATTATTATTATTATTATTATTATTATTATTATTATTCCACCACAATCTGTTACCTGCCATCCATCCTCTAACTAGCTGGTGCTACTTCTCACTTTTGTTGTGAGTGGCAGGTTCTGCAGGCAGCGAGGACAAGAGGTTCTCTGGGTCACCCGGTGGGGAGCATCCTTTTATAAGCTCCTTAGCAATTTGTCCACATTTTCTCCTCCATTCTTATCCGCACGTCTTCCTTGAATTGCTCCGCGCGCGCTCACATGCATTATACACACAGCTGGGTTCTTTTCTTGCAACCAGGAAAGGCCTGAAGGACTTCAGTCTGCCAATTAGCAGCCATTGTTGCCTCTCTCCCGGCATGCACTAGAAATCCGCAAGCTCCCTGCAGCCTTTCATCAAACACCTCCTGACTCCTGGAATTGCTTTTTCTCTGCTTTTAGAGTGGCAGCATCTAGGTGGCAGTGTTTATATTCCTCCCCCACCCCCCACCCCACAAATGCTTTTAGTCGTATTTTAAAGTGCAGGTCGTTGGGTGAAAAAAATAATCGTAATAATCCACGTTTTCCCCCCATGAACTTAAAAATGCCATGGCTGACTTTGAGTACACTTTAAAGACGAGCTTTCTACAGCAGCAGTGCAAAAGCTTTTCCAGAGGGCTGCTTTTTCCCATCTGGGCAGACTTCTGGGGGCTGCTTGTTCACTGCGGGACAAGCCAGAAGCAAAATTGGGTAGAGAGACAAGCATAGATTTTATTTTCTGTACGGTGGGCTAGTCTTTACACACGCACCCTCTATCCTTCAGGCAGGGAAGACACATGATCAGAGTTTAAGGATGCTTTCCAGGCAGGTGTGAACAATTGGGAGTAGGCAGCATACAGGACAGGACAAGATGGGGCAGGACACTTAGGGGTGTGTGATTTTTTTTTGGTGCTGAAGTGACTGTGGAGAGCCACTGGTGGAGAGCCAGTGTGGTGTAGTGGTTGAGAGCGATGGACTCGTAATCTGGGGAACCGGATTCGCGTCTCCTCTCCTCCACCTGCAGCTGCTGGGTGACCTTGGGCTAGTCACACTTCTCTGAAGTCTCTCAGCCCCACTCACCTCACAGAGTGTTTGTTTTGGGAGAGGAAGGGAAAGGAGAATGTGAGCCGCTTTGAGACTCCTTCCGGTAGTGATAAAGCGGGATATCAAATCCAAACTCTTCCTCTTCTTCTTCTTCAGAGCAATTCATTGATAATAATAATAATAATAATAATAATAATAATAATAATAATAATACTCTGCCCATCGGGCTGGGTTTCCCCAGCCACTCTGGGTGGTTTACAGCACATAAAAAATTGTAAAACATTATTAGACATTAAAATTTTTCCTGATACAGTGTCGCCTTCAGATGTCTTCTAAAAGTCAGATAGTTGTTGATCTCCTTGACATCTGACGGGAGGGCGTTCCACAGGGCGGGCGCCACTACCGAGAAGGCCCTCTGCCTGGTTCCCTGTAACCTTGCTTCTCGCAGGAAAGGAACTGCCAGAAAGCCCTCGGAGCTGGACCTCAGTGAATGATGGGAATGGAGGTGCTCCTTCAGGTATACTGGGCCGAGGCCGTTTGCAGCGTAACAGGATGACCCCTTTGGAATTGCCACACTCGTACAGAAACATACATGTGAATTTGTATATCTGTCTGTGCTTTGCTACCCAGAGATACATGACCTTTCACATGCCTTTTCAAACATCTGCATTTGGAGAGGTTTCCTAACTGGCGGAGGGAGGGGGAGAGAGAGAGAGAGAGAAATACAAGACAAAACTGTATCAATACAGGACGTAGCATTTTACATTGAAATACAGTCGTACCTCGTGTTGCGTTCGCTGCAGGTTACATTCGGCGCGGGTTATGAACGCGCTGAACCCGGAAGTACCGGAACGGGTTACTTCTGGGTCCGGCGGTTCGCTCATGCGCAGACGCGTCAAATGACATCACGCGCATGCGCAGAAACGCTGAATCACATCGCGCACATGTACAGACGCAGCGCTTCAAGTTACGTGTTGCTCATGTTGCAAACGGGGCTCCGGAACGGATCCAGTTCACAACCAGATGTAGCACTGTACTGGACAATCCTGTATTATACAGGACTGGTAGCATCCCTACTTGGATGGGTGAAGCCGGGGCAGGGAAGGCTGCAGCCTGGGCAGAGTTGTGAGAGCCCAGCCAGGAGGCGGAGCAACAGGCTGATGTTCTTTTCTCTTCCGCAGGTGGAATGCAAGGCTGTGATGGTCTTTTTCCACTACTGCGTCATGTCCAACTATTTCTGGCTCTTCATCGAGGGGCTGTACCTTTTCACCTTGCTGGTGGAGACCTTCTTTCCAGAGAGGAGATACTTCTACTGGTACACCATCATCGGCTGGGGTATGTGTCTCCTTCCGTCACTCCCTTTAGGAGCGCTTCCATCTTACACACTATCAGGGAACTGCAAACCCCTCCTGCCTCTCCAGCTTTGAGTGAGTATCGTGAACCGGCACCTATTTTGGAGACAGATTCCAGCGGGACGTCTGGAGGAAGCTCTGAGGAAAGGGAGGCGGTGAGAAGGCTTTCGTCAGCCTCACAGAGCCATCACAACGTACCAGGGGAAAGAAAGGGGAAGCGCACAAAGTGTTTCCGTCTCCCGAGATGCTTTGGAGGGTGGCGGGAAACCAAGGTTCCGGTATACGGAGAAACTGATAGTGAGGAGGATTGACGCATTTACGATGTGCTCAGAGTTGTAAACCAATTAGTTAGCTATTAAAGCCTGAAAGCTTTTTGAATGCCTAGCTGAAAAGGAGCCCTGTGGGGCTTGACACACACCCTCTGATTGTAAAGGGCAAAGATCACGTACCCAACACCTTCTCCTCCTCCTTCTTCTCTGCAGGAACTCCTACCATTTGCGTCACCATCTGGGCTGTCCTTAGACTTCACTTTGATGACGTTGGGTAGGTGTCCCTGTTTTATAGTTGTCTACATCTTTGCTGTCGGCCACACATTTTCCACACTGCCAGCACAAGTCCAGCAGGGCATGGGAAACTTGGTGCCATTGCACCGCCCTCACAGCACCCCTTATTTTCAAATCTGAAAGTTTGGAAAAATCCCTTATTTTCAAATCCGAAAGTTGACAGCTATGAATCCCACACTTGCACAGTCCGTGCTGCTGCTCCCGCGGTGACCTTACGAGCCACCGAGTAAGGCTCCTTTACCAGGGGGCCCGGGGCTCGTGGGGGGGGCCCCACCAAGTGTCACCCCCCTCCAGGGTGGAACCCGGGGGCCCCCGTACCCAACGCCCCACCCTTGCTACGCCACTGTGAGTGCCGCAACCCCATAGTCACCTTTGACTGGACTTAACCATCCAGGGGTCCTTTATTGACATCAACCAGAAAGTCACAATTGCATTCTGCTCGGTTGCAGAACTGGCTTTTCTAAGAATTGACAGCTTCTAGCTAAGGAAGTCAGAGTAGTTGGTTGGTGTTGCCTGCTACTAAGATTAAATGAGCAGAGGCTAAGTGGGGCTGCATCATGGCTGAACTCATGTCAAGTGGGTCTGTGGCCTGGGTTCAGGTCACGCCAGAAGCAGAAGTGTTTCATCTGGCCTCTTAATCTTTCTCTTTTATCTCTATGATTTCCGCTCACCTTCCATCTGGGTCGCAGCTGCTGGGACATGAACGACAACACAGCCTTGTGGTGGGTGATCAAAGGCCCTGTGATTGCATCAATAATGGTAAGTTGGAGAGGGCAAAGGATGGTGCAGGAATGAGCCAGACTGGTAAATGAGCAGGTCTTCAATAACAGACCCTCCAGGTGTCCCTATTTTCCAGGGACAGTCCCAGATTTACAAAAGTTGTCCCGGTTTCTGATTTGATTCCAGAATGCCCCACTTTTCCTTAGGACAGTGGTGACTAACCTTGACACTCCAGATGTTTTGGAACTACAACTCCCATCATCTCTAGCTAACAGGACCAGTGGTGAGGGATGATGGGAGTTGTAGTATCAAAACATCTGGAGTGCCAAGGTTAGCCACCACTGCCTTAGGACATCCCTATTTTCACTGGAGAAATGTTGGAGGGTATGGAGCTATGTGACCCCCCCCCCAGCCAAGGAGATAAGTAACTAAACAACCTTTAGAAGACACCTGAAGGCACCCCTGTATAGGGAAGGTTTTTAAAAAAAATGTTTTATGTTTTATTATGTTTTTATATGTTGGAAGCCACCCAGAGTGGTTGGGGCAACCCAGTAGGATGGGCGGGGTATAAATAATAAAATTATTATTATTATTATTATTATTATTATTATTATTATTATGGAATAGGACAGTGATGGCTAACCTTGACACGCCAGATGTTTTGGGGCTACAACTCCCATCATCCCTGACCACTGGTCCTGCTAGTTAGGGATGATGGGAGTTGTAGTTCCAAAACATCTGGAGTGTCAAGGTTAGCCATCACTGGAATAGGACATCCCTATTTTCATCGGAGAAATGTTGGAGGGCATGCAATAAGAGGCTTCCAAACATGTTTGGATCCCAAAATGTTATCAGTTAATGGCTACAAGAAAATAGCAAAGTGACCTCATGAACTGCTATTCTTGAAAAGGTATATCGTAGCCTAAAAGCAACTAAAGAGAAGCGCATTAATGACCAGTTTTAAAATGCATGCCATGATTTTATTTCTTTTACAGATATTGAGGCACATGGTCACTCAGAGCTTATCCATACTTTCTCTTCTCCCAGTGCTTTCCCCTGGGGAAAACAGCTCTGTAGTGCTGAGTTGGAACAAAGGGCAATTCGGGGTTTCCCCAGATTTCCATTTGTTCTGATCTAACACTAAAGAGCTGGTATTCCCTTGGAAAGGAGCAGAGCAAGGGGGAAACAGCTTGGACCTTTGCTTTCTAGGCATAGCACAAGCAGAAGTATATACTCGGTGCCATTAGTATATGCAAATGTCTGGCTCAGTTAAAACTAACCTTTGTTCTCAATAATAATGGAACTTACAGATGGAGAATCATAAAATCACTGAATTGTAGAATTGGAAGGGGTCCCAAGGGTCATCTAGTCCAGCCCCCTGCAATGCGGGAATCTCAGCTAAAGCATCCATGACAGATGGCCATCCACCCTCTGCTTAAAGACCTCCAAGATACAGTCGTACCTTGGTTTTCGAACAGCTTAGTTCCCGAACGTTTTGGCTCCCGAACATCACCAACCCGGAAGTGACTGTTCCGGTTTGCAAACTATTTTTGGAAACCGAACGTCCGTCGGGGAAAGCTCCTGCAGCCAATCAGAAGCCGCGCTTTGGTTTTCGAATGTTTTGGAAGTCTAACGGACTTCCATAACAGATTCCGTTCAACTTCCAAGGCACGACTGTACTCATGAATATATTTTTTATAAAAGAAAAACGAAGAATCAGAAATTTTAACCACAAAGTATCACAGCACAGAAGAACAAAAGTACAAAGATACATTGCAGTGCCAAAAGGATAGTCAAGTATTAACTCATACAAATATTCCTCTTGCAAATAGTAAAAGGATTTATGTCAGGTTCCCTTATCGGTTGTTCAATAGAAAAGCCAAGCCATTTGTCTTTTAGTTCTTTTATTCAGTGCCAAGCTATATACAGTGCAGAGCTCAGTCTGATCACGTCTGTTCACTCACTAGCAGAATCTGGAAGTGCCTCCCTCCTGTTTTGGCACCAACACCACAATCTTGGCAGCCTAAATTGCCTCCTCCTCCTCTTACGTAATCTATGCGCCGGACCTGACGTCTCTCCCTCTGATCTAGCCTGCTGGGTGGTGCCAGGTCTCCCAGCCACTAACTGCTTCTCCCCCAAGGGACTGCTGGTTTCACTTGAAGATGAATCTGTTGTTAAAACAGGTGGCGGCTTTCTAGAAACACTCAGAGCTGGACTGGCAGGGGCAGGCAGATCCCTGACAATTTATAAAAATAAAAGGACTCTCCTTGGAGGTCTTCAGAGGGGGCTTTATGCGATTTCACGTATGAGCACAGGCACCCGATATGTAACCCTGGTAGAAATGGGAGGATGCCTGTATATCTCCTTATTTTATTATTATTCTGTCTGTTATTATGCTTTTATTATGCCATTATTATTATTATTATTATTATTATTATTATTATTATTATTATTATCATGCTCCGTAAAATGTGTTCTTAATGTTGTACACTGCCCTGGGATCTTATGATCAAAGGTGTTATATAAACTGAATACATAACTAAATTAAATATTTGATGGAGGCAGTTTAACTGGAGGACAGTCAGCCACAGATCTGATTAACTGAAGCTTCATGCTCCTGTTCTCCGGCGATTCACGGATCCCTTTTCTTCTCTCCCTCCCCCCTCCCCAGATCAACTTTTTGCTTTTCGTGGGCATCATCATCATCCTAGTCCAGAAGCTCCAGTCACCTGATATTGGCGGCAACGAATCCAGCATTTACTTGTAAGTACAGTGCAGAACTGTCCAAGGAGCCATAGTTGGTTTTGAGCTCTGACCTACACATAGGAAAAAGTGAGCATGTGGCTTGGGGGCGGGGTTCAATTTAGGAAGGCCGGACTGGGAGAAATGCCTCTCTCTAACTTGGATAGCCACCACCGTTCAGCTTACACCAACGTTCTTCAGCCTTTGGGTCCCACAGTGTGGGTGGACTACAACACCCATCATCCACAACGGTCATGGATTATGGTTGTTGTAGTCCACCTTCATCTGAGGGATTGAAGGCCGAAGAGCACTTGTTGTAGACAATTCTGAGAGACAATAGAGAGGTCAATGGTCTGTCTCAGTTTAAGGCAGCGTTCTAAACAGTACATTTTCCTTTGCTTGGAATATCAGGCTAAGGAAGAATTGAGATGAAGGTGAAAGGGAGGAAAGCAAAGTTTCCACATACGTATTTGAAACCTTGGGGTTGTGTGGGAATGTCTGTGTGTGTTCCGTTTAAGGACAACATAGCTACCGGTGTTCCTAAATTTCTGTTTTTATTTTGTTAATGAACACAAAAGCTGATCCAAAGCACCACCTCTTGCAAACAGCCATGGCAGAAATATTCTGCTCATATAGATGATGTCTCTAAATTTATTTCAAAGCTAGAATGCCTTTTTAAAAAATTAACAAATTGCATTGGATTTTAGATTTCTTTTTAACGGGAGGCACAAGGAACAGGAGCAAGGAGGAATTAAGCATGTGCGAAGCCTCTTGCCATTCGTGGTTGTCATCACCGATTGCAGGAGAATGCAGATTTCTCTAACTTCAGCCAACTCTGCAGTTGTTACTGGACTATAGCAGGTGGCGCTGTGGTCTAAACCACTGAGCCTCTTGAGCTTGCCGACCAAAAGGTCGGCGGTTCGAATCCCCACAATGTGATGAGCTCCTGTTCCTCTGTCCCAGCTTCTGCCAACCTAGCAGGTCGAAAGCACACCAGTGCAAGTAGATAAATAGATAGCGCTGCGGCGGGAAGGTAAACTGCATTTCCGTGCGCTCTGGTTTCTGTCACGGTGTTCCGTTGTGCCAGAAATGGTTTAATCCTGCTGGCCACATGACCCAGAAAGCTGTCTGTGGAAAAAAGCCGGTTCACTCGTCCTGAAAGTGAGACGAGCGCTCAACCCCATAGTCGCTTTTGACAGGACTTAACCATCCAGGGCTCCTTTACCTTTTACCTTTACCCATCATCCCTGACTATTGGCCACATAAGCTGGGGCTGGGGAATCAGAGCCCCCCCCCCAAAAAATGGAGAATATCCCATTGGCTACCCCTGTTTTGTGGCATTGCACTCATTGGGTGACTGTTTCACCTCTGCTGGGTGGGATTGTAAAGGAGGAAATACATTTTCCAGTCTGGATACCATTCATCTAAAAAGACTTCTGGACAGAGAGTTTTCCCAGTGTTCTGCGCATTGAATCATAGCTGTCAACTTTTGGATTTGAAAATAAGGGATTTTTCCAAACTTTCGGATTTGGAAATAAGGGATGCCGCAAGGGCGGTGCAATGGCACCACGTAGCCATGCCACCCTGCGCTCCAGAGGCTGCGTGCGAACGGGTGAGCGCATAGACGGCAGGCAGGCTGTCTGTCTGGTTGGGCGTGAGGGTCTGGCTGCACAAGGCATGCAAGCTCCGCCCCCAGTCGGTCTCAGACTCCTTATTGGCAGCCAAGCAATGCAGCTGAGGAGCCTCCCTGGCCGGCAGGGAGGGAGAGGAGCTGCTTCCTTTGAAATCCGGGAAATTTAAGGGGATATCAACAATCCAGGATAGCAGCGGGAAACGGCATTGGAATAAGGGAGTTTCCCGCAAAAAGGGGGAGGGTTGACAGCTATGCATTGAATCAATTTATCTGACACCTCTGTGTTGCTGGCTGGTACCCCACATATTAGGCCAGCATTCCAGTAGGGAAATTATTGGTGCTGTAATTCGGGATGGGCCATGCTATACTGTCTCTCTGTAGGTCATGCCTACTTCCAGCTCCCACCATTGAGTGCTTTTTGCTACCTTAGAAAGCCCGCTAGAATGAGACAGTCTTTGGCATGCACCTGAAGTTCAGCAAGGAATATGCTTGTCTAAACCCTGTTGGAAATTTTATCCAGCCTGCGGACGCAGCATTCATACGCAAGGGAGTTTTGTGGTGCTCCTTCCAACCGGGCATGGCGTATTTCTGCCTGAGGCCGTGGTGCTACGGAAAGTGAAAGAGCTGTCATTTCCACCCCCCTCACCCCCCAAAAAATGGCCATTTGCTGCATGTTCATCGTAGAGCTCACAGGGGGGGCATCTTCTGTCAAGAGATTTGTCTTTAAAACAGCTCACAAGGGATGATTCGGGGGGAGGGGGAACCATAGCTCAGTGGTTTGTGTGTCTGCTTTGCATGCATAAGATTTCAGGTTCAATTCCCAACGTGCCCAGATAGAGCTGAGAATTCCCCTGACCTGAAACCCTGGAGGCCTGCCGCCAGTCATTGTTGAGAATACTGTACTAGATGGAGGAAAGGCCTGACTCAGTACAGTCGTACCTTGGGATCCGTTCCGGAAGTCCGTTTGACTTCCAAAACGTTCGGAAACCAAAGCGCGGCTTCTGATTGGCTGCAGGAAGCCGCTGCAGCCAATCGGAAGCCACCGAAGCCCCGTCGGACGTTCGGCTTCCTGAAATAGTTCGCAAACCAGAAAGTCACTCCCAGGTTTGTGGCGTTCAGGAGCCAAATCTTCGGGAACTAAGCTGTTCGACTTCCAAGGTACGACTGCATAAGGAAACTTCCTCTGTCCCTAAGCACCACACATCAAATGATCTAATGCTCTCATCAGCTTCCAAGATTGCACAGCCTAGAGTCCACATGGCGACCACATCTGCTGGCGATTTTTTTCCTATGTGTATGGTTAGCAACAGCAAAACAGAGACAGGCGATGTCATTCTCCCGTTTTCATTTGCTGCCATTTTTTTTTTATTTCTGTTCATGTTGGCTTGCCGCTTCCTGTCCGGAGTCCCGCAGAAAAGTCCAATGTTGATGTCTGTGTTGCAAAGAATTGTCGATCCCGGTGCTACTTGGTGACCTTAGGCTGACTGCTCATGAAATATATTCAGGGCGCCTTCAAAATGTGCATGGTTGTCAAGATATGTAACCTGTGGTCATGCAGAGATCCTGCATACGGATTGTACCGAGAATATAATAATGTGTGCATGTCTTGAACCCAGAGCTCCAGTGCATGTGCAGAGTTCCAGGGGAGTACACACTGCCCTATTCCTCTAACATCAGGGCAGAAGGGAGACCCCATGTACACAATTAGGGACATGCATAAGTGTTGGTTTGCAGCTGTCTGCTACAATCAAGTTGGGTTTTTTGGTCATGTGAGATCCAGGGCATGCACAGAGCTCATCTCCGAACAAGGGCTTCCTTCTGTATAGCAAGGAAAGGTTGTGTTCACAAAGGGGTATAGGATCAGAGCTTTGTGGGAATGTTCAGGGAGGCAGGAAATGATATATTGTTTATTAATATCCTTCCTAACTTGCGTCAGCAAGTTCCTTTACTTAGCAGAGTTTTACATTCCCCTTTTAAACGCACAGCGAGTAGCTGGTTGCAGGCTTGTGTAAGCCTCTCAGTATTAGATTCCTGGTAAGTTCCCTTATACACAACAACCTTATTTAAAGTCAATAAAAGAAGTTTACTCACATCATCAGTTCACAGTTGGATCCCTGAAGGCAGACTTAGTTACAGATCTATAGCTGTGGATCTATCCCATATGGGGATACTCCCACTGTCCTCTGTTGGCTGAACGCCAACAGAGCATTTCTAGCTAAAAAGCTGCTCCAACGATGGAGGAAGTCAAAGAGAGAGTGTGTGATTTGTGTCTTGTCCTTTTGTCACCTGGACAGGTGAGGTCATGCCCACCTCTAGTCACATGCAAAGGAAGTATGTCCCAGCCAGGAGTAAACAGGAAGTTTTTGACTGGCTGGACCAAACATTCCCCTGCATGTCCACTCTAGGAAAACAAGGAATGTTGCACTTGACTGCTACTTATGTATCACATCCCACAAGCTTCTCTGCATTGGAGGTAAGGAGGGGGGGGAACACCGAGGCTATTTCAGCGCTGTGAGAACATCCGAACGCAAAAAATAAATTTGATAGATCGTGTACCGTTGCTTAGTTCTGCCATAAATGTTGACTTTTGAAGAATGTGGAAAGCGGATGGGAATGAGGAATGGGGGAAAGAATATTATATATTATTCAATATATGAAAAGGAATACAGAATCCTGAAAGGTCAGAGAAGCCACAACATCAGAAGAAGAAAAAACCCACTAGCCATTCCAATCTAAAATATTTTACAGAGCGTTTCCACATTTTCTAGCAACGCATTTCCCCGCTGCAATCCTAAGGACTAGAATCTCTGTTAACATTTTGCTGCTTGATTTGGCACTGCAGAAACTGGATTCCGTCGCCAGTAATATTTCCCCCCCTTTTGAAGATGGGGACAACATTTGCCACAGAACGATTCGCCACTAAGGAAGATGTTATTGTTGTTTAGTCGTTTAGTCGTGTCCGATTCTTTGTGACCCCATGGACCAGAGCACGCCAGGCACTCCTGTCTTCCACTGCCTCCCGCAGTTGGGTCAGACTCATGTTGGTAGCTTCGAGAACACTGTCCAGCCATCTCGTCCTCTGTTGTCCCCTTCTCCTTGTGCCCTCAATCTTTCCCAGGGAGTCTTCTCTTCTCATAAGGTGGCCAAAGTATTGGAGCCTCAGCTTCAGGATCTGTTCTTCCAGTGAGCACTCCGGGCTGATTTCCTTCAGAATGGATAGGTTTGATCTTCTTGCAGTCCATGGGACTCTCAAGAGTCTCCTCCAGCACCATAATTCAAAAGCATCCATTCTTCGGCGATCAGTCTTCTTTATGGTCCAGCTCTCACTTCCATACATCTCTACTGGGAAAACCATAGCTCGAACTATACGGACCTTTGTTGACAAGGTGATGTCTTTGCTTTTTAAGATGCTGTCTAGGTTTGTCATTGCTTTTCTCCCAAGAAGCAGGCATCTTTTAATTTCATGACTGCTGTCACCATCTGAAGTGATCTAAGGAAGATACCAGAAGACCCTGTGGCTCAGCTCTTGGCATCACCAGTTACAGGACTTCAGGAAGCAGATGCTGGGAAATGCTTTTTTAAAAGCAGAGATCCTGGGGAGGGTCATTTGAACCCAGCTGTATTATGCAACCAACACTTCTATCTCTTTCTACCTCTCTGCTTAGCAGTAGAGCTGAACCACATCTCTTAGAAGGCTTCATTACAGAGAGCTGCTAAGCACAGTTAGCATGGCTGCTTGCCACGACTCAGCAAATTAACTGATGGTTTCATTCCTGGAAGGAGATTTTCTGTGACCTTCTGCTAAGTCATCTCAGGTCTACAGAATTTTCGATTATGGAGATACTAATGCAAATATCCTGGGGCTAAGAGATTGCCCCTGGCCCATCCACAACTGTCGGTATTAGCGGCAGGTGAGCAGGAATGGGACAGTTCTATGACTGCGTACCCACCATACATTTAAAGCACGAAATTCCCCCCTGGTGCATCCTGGGAACTGTAGTTTACCCACTCACAGAGGTGCAGTTCCCTGCACTCTTAGCAAGCTACATTTCCCAGGATTGTTTTGGGGGAAGCCATGTGCTGCAAATGTCTAGTGTACCATCTGTCCATCATGTTAAATAGCAGGGGATGTTAAGATACTGTCGTTTGCAAGTCAAAGCATAATAAATAAAAGTAATAGCAGTCCATTGTTTTTTTCCATCCAGCCTTTTTTCGCTTGTGCATTGCCCATGCGGATGTTTATTTGCTTGCCAACTCATGAATGCAAAAAGGGGACTTTCGCTTACTGCAAATCAATGGTTCAGTTAGCACAAGGCAAAAGCTTGAAGGTTAAGCCAGGCAGACCTTGGCTTGTTAGTTTGGTGCATTGAAACTGGACCTGGCATGAACTGGGACTTGCTGAGGATGGATGAGTGCGTTCTTCTAACTCATAATTCGGCTTGGCAAAATTTGACTCAATGGCATGGACTGTTTGGACAACATTTCCAGATTATAAATGCTATTGTATTTAGATGTATTAGAAACAATGGAAACGATTGGTCCTTAGCACAATTCCCTGCAAAGTCACCAGCCAGTCTTAAGACTTAATTTCCCAAAAGCAGCCTTCAAAGACTTCATAGACTTTTTTTTTTAAGAATTATGAAATGTTTGCATTTGGGTTTTTTTAGTGAAAATTTTCATTTCATCTCTATTCAAATCAAAATTTATTATACGGTCACAGACCAGGTTAACACATACAGATAGTCAAGAAAACATAACACAGGAATAACAAGGATAGGTTCAAAACGGTTTTTGCATGACGGCGATTTAAAATTGGGAACATAGTGAAGTTAGATATTCGCCTTTGCCTGCATATTGGCTTTGGGAGACTCTTGTTTCCTGCGTCTCATGGCAGAAACACAGAATTTGGCGACGTTGCTCGTAATTTCAGGAACCTTGTCTTCTAGCAAGGCTCTCATCTGTTGGAGATCTGGTTCATTTTTAAACTTTTGTAGGACAGGGGCAATAAAGGTCAAGCGTAGGTCCTCATAATAGCTACAATGCAGCAATACATGCAGGTTTGTTTCCACCTCCGACGAGCCACATGGGCAGACACGTGACTCTATTTATTGATACACACTAGCTCCAATCGTATGTAGCGATGGTGTTGAACAATGCACTTCTATTGGGCTTTATCAAGTGGTACATTCATTTTGTTACCTAAATATATTTATTGCTCACCAATGGGATGATGTGCATCTAGGAGTATCAAATTCAGGGTATCACGGTATATGTCAGCTTCTGATTCCGTAAGTCGCTTTGAGGTCTTTTCTTTAAAAAGAAGAAAGAAAAAGTGATTAATAAATATAATTAAAAATAATAAGAACAACAAAAACTACACATGCAGTTCTCAGTCCAGAGAGGGATTTGCAAAGGGAAAGTTGCTGCATCGGAGCAACTCTGTTTTTCAGCTGCAGAAGCTGCAACTCAGGCCGAACAAAAACCCCTGACCACTTCCATGTAGGGCACCTACTTACGCATTACCAGAAAGAAAAAAGAGATTTTTTACGTCAGTGTTTCTCACTTTCATGCTCCAGTCTTCTGGCACCAGGAGGTAGATCTGCCCTTTGTCTTAGAGTCCTTCCAGAAATTGTTGGACTACAACTCCCATCATCCCTAACCATGGGATGATGGGAGGTGGAGTCCAACAACATCTGGAGAGCACCAGGCTGGCTACCCGTACATTTATTATCACTATAATTAGATTTGGTTCAATGCACAAAATCTCATCGCCACCTGTCATAATTTTGACAGCTGTGCAGTAAGCCAAAGTCCCTGACTATCATGTTGGTTTTATTCTGGCTTGCACCCTCCTTTTCTTCTTTTCCTTTGTCATCTTAATAGCACCTTTTGTCATGCATGTTGAAAGCATGCATATATATTTAGCTAACGCAGGTGTACATCATTCCTCCAACTAGCTTCATGGTGGAAAGAGAGGAGAAACATGGCATATCCCATCGGTAGGTATAATTTTACCTCTAGGGGGAAAATGAATGAGACTTAGATCAAATGATCCCAGTGTTCTAAAGTTTTCTGGGGAGGGGGGCAGAGAAACACTCTTTAAAAAAAAAATAGAGACAAAATGTGTATAAATTATGCAAATAAAGTCATTTCACACTTGTCTACCTTGCATAATTTATTCTGCTTTTTCAAGAGAAAGGACAGAGATGGGTAGAGCAGGGAAAGAGACGTGTGTGCCACAGAAGTGCACACAAAGGGTCCTTTGCTTTTCTTCGCTGCTGAAAAGACAAGCCATCATTCGGTGTTAAAAGAGGCTTGTCTCTTCAGCATCTAAAACTGCCCTGAAGAAAATAGGCATGCAGTTCTCTTAAGAGTATAGAAAGCTGCCTTACACTAGATCAGGCTACTACTCAATTTGGCCAACTCTGACTGGCAGCAGCCCTCCAGGTGCTCAGCCAGAGAAAGGTCTTTTCCATCACCTGCTACTTTTTAACTGGAGATGCCAGATGCTGAACCCGAGACTTTCTGCATGGAGAGGATCCATTCTACCCGTGACTGATAGCCCCCAAATGTAGGTGATTAAAAAAAACCAGCCCACTTTGAAGATTGAAGCCTTGCTATTCCAATCTTTTTAACCATGTCTCTATTTTTGGAGTGCCTAATAGGTTCCCCATTCGCCAAACTTTGCTTTTATATGGCTGTTCCACAAAGGGCAGATTGGGCCATTGCAGGAACTAAAAGATCTGGATGTGTTGTTCTGGAGGAGCTGGCTGAGTTGCATTGCTGTGTGTATAGAGTCTGGGGCTGCTGTCATATCCACATTGGGACAGTTGTTGAAGACGATTCAGAAGCTTCGTCTAGTGCAGAATAAAGGTAAAGGTCCTTTATTCATTAGGTCCAGTCACGGACGACTCTGGGGTTGTGGCGCTCATCTTGCTTTATTGGCCGGCGTACAGCTTTATTGCTTTATTGGCCGGACTCGGGTGTGGGTGGCTCGGGCTTGACAGCAGCGTAGGGGGGCTATCGGGCGATTGCCCTTAAGAAGCTCAACAACTTTTTGTGTCCAGATTTCTACCTCTTGAAATACAGCAACCCGAGTCCAGAGGCACACTGGCAATCAGTGGAACTGCCGCAACAAAGGTGTTGCATCTTTTAACAGCCTGGCCTCTATCGAGATCTGGGGAGCTGTATGCTGCACAGGGATGCGGGTGGCGCTGTGGGTTAAACCACAGAGCCTAGGACTTGCCGATCAGAAGGTTGGAGGTTCGAATCCCCGCAACAGAGTGAGCTCCCGTTGCTCGGTCCCAGCTCCTGCCCACCTAGCAGTTCGAAAGCGCGTCAAAGTGCAAGTAGAAAAATAGGTACCGCTCCGGTGGGAAGGTAAACGGCATTTCCATGCTCTGCTCTGGTTCGCCAGAAGCGGCTTAGTCATGCTGGCCACATGACCTGGAAGCTGTACGCCGGCTCCCTCGGCCAATAATGCGAGATGAGCGTCGCAACCCCAGAGTCGGTCACAACTGGACCTAATGATCAGGGGTCCCTTTACCTTTACCTTATGCTTTAGTTGAATGCAGTGCAGGGACTTTGAAATATACTCAGAGTCGAGTAGTAATTTCATGCTCTTTATTTCAGCTGATAGGTACAGTGATTGAATTCTCTTCCCCCCCCCCCCCCGAACCTCAGGCTTTATATACATTATTTACACAATGAGTGCATCTGATTGGTTGATTATTTTTCCCTCCTGGAGCTTGATTGGGCTGCTGCTGCAAGCCAATCAGTTGTTGCATCCTAGTATCCTACCGACCTAATAGGCTGATTAGCTTCCTCCTAGGGTCTGATTGGGCTGCTCCTGCAGGTCAATCAGGTTGTTGCATTTTAAGATCCTACCTGCCTATTGTTCTAGGATCCAAGCTTAGTACATAACAGACTTCATGACCGTTGGGGCCCCTTCCAACTTTAGAAATCTATGATTCTATGAATTGTTACTTTTCAGTTGCGTCGTGACCTACTTATTGATACATAAACAACTATTGTTTCTATTTTCTTCTGTATTTTCTTCTGTAAGAATACGGTACTTCTTTTTGTCCTGTAATGCCTCTTAGAAGTGACAATGTTTAGGGTGTTGGAATGTTTGGAACGTGGATGGAGATTTATAATTTAATATATCTCATCCTAACTTGCCCTTGCAAGTTCAACTAGCAGAGTAACATTCCCTTTTAAAATACACACAGCGGAAGTTGCTTTGATTCACTAGAATCAACTTATTCTAGTTTCCTGGTTTGTCACTATATTTCCCCTTTGTCCCTCTTAAATAAGACACAACACACGTCTTCTATAAAAAGGTATAAAAGGTTTACTCACATATATCCAGCTCAAGACAAATCCCAAAGAAGGCAGGCTTGTTCTTAGTAAAGATATTTACAATAGGAATCTCCCCATTGTGGGAGAGAAATCCACTAGGCCCCAGTTGGCTGGAAGCCAACTGCGCATCCTTCCAGACAGAGAGGCAGGAGAGTAGAAAAGAGAGAGAATGGCTGCTGGGCAGTTGGTTTTGCTAATACCTTCCCAGGTGAAGCCACTCCCACTTCTAACTTGCAAAGGAAGATATCTCAATCCATGTGACCAGGAAGTTGTGGCTGGAGGACTGAGATACCTTCTAGCATTGTTGTACTTGACTGCTCTAGTGTTTACATCCCACATAGGGCAGGGATAAAGAACCCTTTTGGCTTCATGGGCCAGAAGCTTTGGCTTCATGGGCCAGAAGCTTATCAAGTTTCGCCTTTCGGGCCAATCTTGACAGGCGTGTGAGGCTGCCAACCTGCCAAAATCACTCACACAGCTCCGCAAGTCCCCCGTTTATACTTGGGATCATAAGGGTTCCTGTCAGGGACTGGGCAGAGGAGGAATGGTGGAGACCGCCTCCCCAGCCTGACCCTTCCAGAGAAGAAGAAGAAGAAGAAGAAGAAGAAAGAAGAAGACAGTTCAGAATTACAACAGGGGTTTGAGGGAGGTCACAACTCAGAGGAAAATGAGGGCGAAAGTTGGGAAATAATGGTGGAGGAGGAGGAGGTGGAGCAGCAGCTGGTTGATGTATTGTCATTAGAAAGCATTCCAGACCCACCAACCCCGAGAACCCAGCAAGCCGTAAAAGTGGTGCATGCTCTGGTTATCTCCTGCTTGGACTACTGCAATGCACTCTACGTGGGGCTACCTTTGAAGGTGACCCGGAAATTACAACTAATCCAGAATGTGGCAGCCAGACTGGTGACTGGGAGCAGCCTCCGAGACCACATAACACCGGTCCTGAAAGACCTACATTGGCTCCCAGTACGTTTCCGAGCACAATTCAAAGTGTTGGTGCTGACCTTTAAAGCCCTAAATAGCTTCGGTCCTGTATACCTGAAGGAGCGTCTCCACCCCCATCATTCTGCCCTTCAGCACTGAGAACGACAGGAAAAAATAGCAATCAAATCGTTAGCAGCTGACGTGTCCGTGCCTCTTCTGCGGAACCTGCCTCGGACTTCCAAATGATCTCTTTCATCTAATGTATTTTCTTAGTTCCACATAATCAACAGCAGGCCTTTAAATCTTGACGAGAGCTTCCAACAAAATCTCAAATGGCTCCCTTAGGCAAAACCTCAGTCAGGTTTTCTGCCACGAATATTTTAAACATTTGCGTTCATTGTTCCTCTGCGCCTCTGTTGCATGAATCTGCTACGTGAATATTCTGAAAATCTAAACGGCTGAGCAGATCTCCTTAAAAGTATATTTTCAGTTTGTAAGGGGACTCCTTTTGCTAGCTTTGTAGCTGAACCCATCAAAATCACAAGCTGCATCTAAGATGTGTTTTGTTCAGTTAACTCGCCATCATTTATCGATTGGCTGCACCATCTCTTTCTTTGCAAGTTTCTGCTAGTTCTGTGGCTGAATGCCAAAAAGCGTCTGTCCTCCTGCATCAATCTAGTATCCTTGCAAAAAACCAAAAAAGCTCCTCCCATTTCCATGTGCCTGCCATGACGCTTCTTCCTCTTTTTTTGACATCTCAACCTATCCAAATGTGTTCTGGGGTTTGACATGCCTCTTGGCCTTGTTGTGATAAGCTGAAAAGAAAAGAGAGAGAAATCTATTTTCCTTTTTTTATTATTTATTTTCTTTGTTTGCTGATCTTGTCACATTCAGCAGCTGCGTTCAGAAATGCTACTGTAAATCCAGCAGGGCTAATCAACACGCTTGCAGGATGTCAGAACTGTCCACCATTACCTTGTAAGTTGTACGCGATCCTGTGGCAATATCTCTGTGTGTGTGTGTGTTTTTGATGCATGTTTGCTAAGACGTGGTCATAGCTGTAGCCGCCGCTGAGGCTAGCGTCTGTGTTTCTCGTCCGCTGCATGCCGGCTTTGTCTGTTTTTTCCTGTGTGCTTTTTGCTGATAGCATCCCAGTGAGAGGAACGTCCATGTCTGAATGGTGCCGTTCCATTGGGGCAAAAGCAACAACCCCCCTCCAAAAAAAAAACCCAACCCAAAATATGCAGGCTGTAGATTCAGACAGACAAAAGGAAAATATTCATCCACACAGTACATAGTTAAACTGTGGAACTCACTGCCACATGAGGCAGTGAGGGCCAACCATCTAGATGGCTTTGAAAAAGAATTAGAGAAATTCATGGAGGAAAAGGCTATCAGTGGCTACTAGTCATGACGGCAATGATGCTTCTGGGACATGGGTGGCGCTGTGGTCTGAAACCACTGAGCCGCTTGGGCTTGCTGATCAGAAGGTTGATGGTTCAAATCCCTGCAACAGAGTGAGCTCCCGTTGCTCTGTCCCAGCTCCTGCCAACCTAGCAGTTTGAAAGCACGCCAGTGCAAGTAGATAAATAGGTACCACTCCGGCGGGAAGGTAAACGACGTTTCCGTGCGCTCTGGTTTCCATCACGGTGTCCCCTTGCACCAGAAGTGGTTCAGTCCTGCTGGCCACATGACCCGGAAAGCTGTCTGTGGACAAACGCCGGCTCCCTTGGCCTGAAAGCGAGATGAGCGCCGCAACCCCAGAGTCGCCTTTGACTGGACTTATCCGTCCAGGAGTCCTTTACCTTTACCTTTTACCCTTTTATGCTTCTGAATCCCAGTTGCTGGAAGCCACAGGAGGGGAGAGTTGCTCTCGTGCTTGGATCCTGCTGGTGGGTTTTCCACAGGAATCTGGCTGGCAACAGTGAGAACAGGATGCTGGACTGGATGGGCCATTGGCCTGACCCAACAGGCTCTTCTTAAAGTTCTTATGGAATTTGTACCCTACTCTAAAATAGAGAACTCCTCTCCTGGCTTTGGTTCCCTATCAGGAAGTGCAGCCAGCTAATGAGGCTTCAGATTGCCAGGTACCGTATTTTCCACTCTATAATGCACACTTGACCATAGGACGCACCTAGTTTTTAGAGGGGAAAAGCCCCAATTTTTTGAGGATCAGCTCAAATTTCTGTAGCTTCTTTTGCAAAGGAGAAAAGCCCCATTTTTTGAGGATCAGCTCAAAGTTGTTGAGCTTACTTTGCAAAAGGAAAAAACCCTGTTTTATGGTGTTTCACTCACAGTTCTGCAGCTTCAGGAATGGGAGCCATTTCTACAGTTTCCAGACAGATAATCTAATCAGCCAGTCCCATGTCGCTGGGGAAACAGCCTCCCTCTGCAAGGGGGCGGGGCTGGAATCTCTCTCCCTTATCTCTCTCCCCGATCCTTTGCTGAGCAGCTGCTCAGGGGGCTTCCTTTCAACACCCCCTTCTCTCTCTCTTTTTTTAAAAAAGCACGATCTGCTTTTGCCCCTGGGCAGTTCAGCTCCAGGAACCACACATTCGCTCCATAAGACGCACAGACATTTCCCCTTACTTTTTAGGAGGAAAAAAGTGCGTCTTATGGAGCGAAAAATACGGTAAATGTTTAACAAAGAGAAAAAACACACCCATACACTGCCCACAGACACCTCACTCCGTAATATCAGAACCATGACCCATCTAGTCCAGCATCCTGTTCTCATGGTGGCCAACCAAATGCCTGTAGGAAACTCATAAGCAGCATTCAGGCACAGGAGCACTATCCCTTCCTGGGGGTTTCCAACTATTGCTATTCAGAAGCATTGCTGCCCATGGGCATAGCAAGGGGGGTGCGGGGTGTATGTGCCGCCCTGGGTGTCATGCCTGGGGGAATGACAAAATCCCCCCTGGGCGGATCGGCGTGGCGGTGCTTGCACCCCCGGCGGGAGGATTTTCACGATTGGCGGGAACACCGTCCTGAAAATCCGCCCACTGAATGCGCAAATACGCCTGGCGTTCGGTGCTGGCCGCCGGGGATGCGAGCGCCACCCACTGGCACCTCCTGGCAGGCGGTGCTTGCATCCCCGGCGGCCAGCGCCGCACGCTGAGCATATTTACGCAGAGGGCGGTGCTGGCACCCCCGGGAGGATAGGCGCGCACCCATGGGTGGATCTGCCTCTGTGGGCAGATCACCCCGCCCTCCTGGGCAGATTGCCCCACCCCTGGGTGCATGTCATGTTTGCCGCTCCGGGTGCCCCAGCAGCTTCATCAACCACTGTTGCTGCCTCCAACTGTGGCCATCAATAGTCCTCTCCTCTGCAGCCGAGGGGTGTTTGTGAGTTTCTTTTCTTTCATTCTACAAACCATCTCACCCGCTTTCTGCTCTCTGCAGCCCTCCAGGGTGTCCACACTTCAGCTGAAAGCCCCGGGGAAGACGTCATAAGGCAGCTCCTTCAGTGGGACATTTCTCAGGTCGAGAAATGTGTGGGCACCCAGGGAGGCTGCAAGGTCCTGGAGAAATGATACAGTAGGCTCAAAACCCCACATTCACAGACACTCAGAAGTACTCTGAAAATAAGAGATAGAGAGAAAATGAGGCCTCTTGTATGGGGGGGGCACTTTCAAAGAATCAGAGGGCAAATTCTGATGTAGGCACAGCCCTCATCAGGATGAAGGACAGAGAGAAGGAAAAAGTACAGGTATATAACCTTCCTCTCCATTGCTACTGTCCTTCTTGCCGTTCATTGAAAGGGTGAGTGGTGAAGGTGTATTGCTTGGGGCGGGGAGCATTCAGCTATCTCCACTGTTGCATATAACCACTCAACAAGCTGGTCATTGTAGCTTGGTTGTCTGAACGGGCTTGCTTATATCCTGCTCCCATGTGGCAAGAAGCAGAGTTTAGAAACTCCCCCTCGCTGCTTGGCTGGAGAACTCATATGACAAGCTTGCTTGGGAGAATGGTTGACTAGGGAGGCTCCCAGTGTTTCCCCACAAATTTCTCTGCAGATTTTGGATTTCGAAATGATCTACTCTTCTTCCTGAAGTCGAACCAGCGTGTGCTTCTGGTTTTGTCCTTCTGTTTTCTACTCCTTTGTTTCTTCTTTCAAGTAATGCCATTTCTCCATGGCACAGCAGGGAGGAAGTGGACACAGAAAACATTTTCTCCCCTTCGCTTAACAATAGAACTCGTGGACATCCAATGAAGTTGAAGGCTGGAAGATTCAGGATGAATAAAAAGAAAGCATTTATTCACGCAGTGCATAATTAAACTATGGAACTCCCTCCCACTGGAGGCAGCGATGGCCACCAACCTGGATGGCTTTAAAAGAGGAATAGACCAATTCATGGAGGAGGAGCGGGCTACTGGTGGCTATTAGCCATGATGGCTATTATCCGCCTCCACAGCTGCTGGAAACCATAGCTGTCAACCCTCCCTTTTTTTGCGGGAAACTCCCTTATTCCATTGCCGTTTCCCGCTGCTATCCCGGATTGTTGATATCCCTTAAATTTCCCGGATTTCAAAGGAAGCAGCTCCTCTCCCTGCCGGCCAGGGAGGCTCCTCAGCTGCGTTGCTCGGCTGCCAATAAGGAATCTGAGACCGACTGGGGGCGGAGCTTGCATGCTTTGTGCAGCCAGACCCTCACGCCCAACCAGACAGACAGCCTGCCTGCCGTCTATGCGCTCGCTCTTTTGCTCACCCGTTCACGCGCAGCCTCTGGAGCGCAGGGTGGTGAGGCTACTTGGTGCCATTGCACCGCCCTCGCGGCATCCCTTATTTTCAAATCCGAAAGTTTGGAAAAAAAACCTTATTTTCCTTTCTCCTTTCCCTTCCTCCCCCACAACAAACACTCTGTGAGGTGAGTGGGGCTGAGAGACTTCAAAGAAGCGTGACTAGCCCAAGGTCACCCAGCAGCTGCATGTGGAGGAGAGGGGACACGAACCCGGTTCACCTGATTACAAGTCCACCGCTCTTAACCACTTCACCACACTGGCTCTCAGTTGCTGTTGCCTTGACACTTTCCTGGAGCATCAATGGAGCCTTGATGAAACTTTGGGGTCTTGTTTCCTCCTCCTGAGGAGGGCCTAATGTTGCCACTCATGTGCTGCACTTGCTCCTCTGGGCTTGAGCTCAGACATATCCTGTGTCTCTGCACCTGGAGCCCTAGAGGTGGGAGCAGCGAGTGAAGCTTGGACGGGCTACCAGCTCCCTGACTTTTCATGCGACCTGTATGAAGCATCTTCCTGGCTGGCAGCCTCAGAATGTCCCAAACTCCTATCACCAGTGCTGGAGTCCTCCTTCTCTTCCTCAAATCTCTTCTAGTAGTTCTGGTTCCAGGGGAATAGACTGACTATGGTTGGTGGGCTGTCTTTGCCTGGGTGCAAAAGTTACAAAAGACCGGCTTCTGGTTTTGCCTAATCTGAGCAGTCCCCATAAACCCAAAGTCCTCTTTCTCAGGGAGATCTGTGGATGCCATCAGAGGTGAAAATCCCACTCGTGATGTGTTCCTTTTATAATCAGGGTAACTTCTTTTTGAAATAATAATAATAATAATAATAATAATAATAATAATAATAATAATAATAATTTATTATTTGTACCCTGCCCATCTGGCTGAGTTTTCCCAGCCACAAAATATTAAAAACACAATAAAACATCAAACATTAAAAACTTCCCGATACAGGGCTTCCTTCAGATGTCTTTTAAAAATAGGATAGCTGTTTATTTCCTTGACCTCTGCTGGAAGGGCGTTCCACAGGGCAGGTGCCACTACGGAGAAGGCCCTCTGTCTGGTTCAGTCAATAACAGATGGATCCATTCTTTTCATTACAGTGGACCCTCTGGATATGAAATAAATTCATTCCGGGGGTCCGCCCACAACCCGAAAAGTCCATAGGCAGAGGCAGACTGCTTCTGCGCATGCGCATGCAGCAAAACCCTTCTGGGTTTGCCACATTTGTAACACGAAAGTTACGTATCCAGAGCGGTACATAACTAGAGGGTCCACTGTATTCCGATTTCTACAGCGATTTGCAACCAGGGGCAGAGCAAGTCAATCAGGTGCCTGGGGTGGTGCGCATGCCCTGCGCCCAGGGGCATGGCCAGCCGCCCGTGGGGCAGGGGCAGCCATGGCAGGATGCTCTGCGGTGCCTCTGAGGAGTCTGCCTGTCTCCTTCCACTCAGCTGCCCTACAGCTGAGGGGAAGGTGGTGGGCGGACCGTTTGAGCAGTGCGGAGCCTGTGGGCACCCAAGCCACCGCGTCACTCCCAGGAGAGACATGTGGCTGGGGTGTGCTGCAGGCCCCGCTGTGAGTGCCTCCCGGCATTTTGTCACCCACCCCTTAGTGGTGACACCCAGGGCGGTGCGCCCCCAACACACACCCCTTCCTCTGCCCCTGTTTGCAACGTGCTCGACTGCTTGCAGAAGTTAAATTGCTCGTCCTCACTATGCCCTGCACATTGCCACTTTAAAGTTGGAGAACTAAGACAGTGATGAAGGTCACTCGGGAGCCTATCATTTCAGGAAAATTTGAATCTAGGCCTCTATAGTCCACAAGTGACGCTGTTTCTGCTCCACTGCATGGTCTCCTCTTGCTAAGTTTTCTTCAAGAATCCTATGTTTGGCATGGGACATGGGGGAGCCACCACTCTGGTTTGCTTGCTGTCAGTAGCAGTAGACAGGATGCCTAATTGTTGTTGTTGTTGTTGTTGTTGTTATTTGTTATTTATTTATTATTTGTACCCCGGCCATCTGGCTGGGTCTCCCCAGCCACTCTGGGCAGCTTCCAACAAAAATAAAAAATACATTAAAATATCACATCTTAGAAGCTATATCACATATTAAAAGCTAGCCTAGCACCTACTAGTCTACCCCAAGAGCTGTTTTCAGTTAATGGAATTATTCCCCACACTTCCTGTAGAGCAAACTGAGTTCCGTATGTTGTGCTGCTGCTGACTTTGGCAAACTGCAATTCTGTGGAATGAGGGAACACCTTATTTACAAACCGATAAACTGTTTTTCCAGGAAAAAATGAGACAAGAATGAGTCAAGAATGGAGTTATGTTTCAGGACATGGCTTTGGACAAGAGTCTCCTGTTCCAACTCAAATCAAGCTATTAAGCAACTCTTAACTGTCCTCCTGGCAGGTGGGTTGCTGCTGCTTACTGGGAAGAAGAGTGGGAGGGGCAAGGAGACTTGGAAGTCAGCAGTGTACAAAAGCACCAGTAGAGCCACAGCTTTTGCCCAGCACCAACCTCCTCACCACCTTGCCTCTCCTACTGTACCTCTTGGTGCACAGCAGCGACCCACCTGTGCCAGGAAGTCTGCTAAGCACCAGTGCCACCTCTCCATCTGCTGCCACTTGCTGATTTTCTCCCTGGTTGATCTTGCTGCTGAAGAGAAAAGCCACTCTGTGGCTTGCCTCTTCAGCAGGAGAAATTAATATGAACAAGATAGCACATGAATCTCCATCTGCTTATGGTTCACTCTCTTGTTACGTCGACTAGAAATCACCTAGCGTTGTGAGGTTTAGGAATTGCAACCGAAATGTATCTATAGTGCATTTAAATGGGTGCATTGGAGGGATAGTGTCTGTTTGCCTGACTTGAGCTTGCAACTTCATTTTCCTTTGTTTTTAAAGCCGGCTGTGCCACTCATGCAAGCATGTTTTGAGCTTTCTGCTAATTTTCCAGAAGTAATTTTGTGCTTCTGCCACAGCTGTCTGTCCCTACCCTGAAAAGACTTTAATGCTACACCTCTTGTAATGCTACATATTTCTACAGCGTATTTCCTAACTGCTCAATACACTTCAGTATAAACCTCAGTTGTCCTTTTATCAAGAACAACACTTTAAGGCACTCGAGGCAGGTGTGGAGCAGGGTTGCTGGTGAGACTCCCAAGGGCCAGATACAAGTGTCCAAGGAGCCACATTCACTGCTCAGGCCCCCGAGGTTCCCCCATCCCTGCTCTGCTATCACTTGAGCAGATTGCACAAGAGAGATCTCCCAGTCAATTGCACCCAAGCATCATTGATGGTTTACTGGATCCGTCTGCATTCCTGGTTCATGAGAAATCTGCTCTGAAGTGCAGTTAGGAGCACCGCTTATCTTTGGGTTGTTGTGCTGGTCCCGTGGGTTACCCGAAAGGCAAGGTCCAAGTCCGGTCCATGGTCAGAGGTGCAACGTAAAGGCAGTCCGTAGTCACTGAAGCTGGGTGCAGGGCAGGGAGTCAGGCAAAGTCAGGAACAGGTAGGCAAGCAGGGAACCAGGGCGGGTCAGGAGCTCAGGCAGGAAAGCAGGACAGGTTTCAAACAGGAACTGGTCACCAACAATATTGCTCCTGAAACTTGGGGCTGGGGCTGGCTGGCTTTTATCTGCCCCGAGGCATAGGGCGGCCCCGATCCTCTGGTGACTCGCCTCTCCTGGCTTGGAGGCGAGCACTCCTCCTGCGGGAACTTAGTTCCCTTCGCCTCTCTGCCCTGAGCCTCTGCAGCTCAGGAGAGGCTGGTGGGCTACCAGACCCAGAGGCAACCTCAGCTTCCCCTGACAGGGCTGGGAGTGGAGCACCTGCAGGCAATGGGTCCTCCATCCCATCAGGAGCCAGAGCAGACTCAGCAAATGCCTGCACCTGAGGATCCAGCACAGGTGAGGACCCTTCAGACTCAGGCCCTAGCCCCAGCTCTGCTGGTTCTGGAGGTGGGGAATCCTGTGCAGGCTGGGATCCCTCAGGTTCAGCATCTGAGTCTGAATCCCAGGCCATCACAGTTGTATTGTTCCATGGCTTGTTTTCCTGTGCTGAATCATTTCATTTTCTCCACACTACCGAGGAAATAGAATACCAACGAGGATGTCGATGAGAATGAATATTCCCCAGGAGAACAGCTGGGTTTTCAAAAGCATTTCATGCACTTATTGCAACTCTGTCTCAAGGACAACATGGGCAGAATTTCAGGACAGAATCATTGGCAGTTGCGTACAGAAGTACACAGTCCTTGAGGAGAATCCATAACTCAGTGGTAGATCCTAAGCTTTGGATGCAGAATGTTGCAGGTCCTGTCCCAGGCATCTCCTGTTAAAAGGATCTGAAGGATCAGGGCTGAGGAAGACCCTGGAGAGACACTGCTATTCAGATGAAACAATATTGGCATAGAGCAGTCAGCCCTACCCTAGTGTTTTGGACTACAACTCCCACCAGCCCCATCCAGTATGATCAAGGGTCAAGGATGATGGGAGTTGTAGTCCTACAACCTTCAGAGAGCCTTCCCTAAGTTGAAGCCATGCTGGCTGGGGCCGATGGGAGTTGTAGCCCAGAACATCTGGAGAGCACTGGGTGAGGGCTGCCCTAAAGGGACTCCGCAGAAACTAGTTTCTTATGTTTTATAGCAGGGGTCGCCAGTGGATGCGGTTGCACTGCTGAGATCTTCCCCAAAGCTTTTCCACTCACTGCCCTCTTGGTCACGAGGGGCTCAGGTTACCCTTTCTTCCCTACATCGAGATGGAACAGGAAGTTGGAAAACGGACCCTTACCCACTTCCTCTTTCAGCTCTATGGTTCTGTCCAAGGCACAGATTGAAAAAGTGAAGTTTGTGGGTGTTAGCCTTCCGTCTTTCTGTCTCTTGTGGGGTGTGGAGGCTGATCCAGAAGAGGCGGGTGAACCAGAGCAAGGTGGCACCCATGGAAGGTGCTCAAAGTTCCAGATGTTCCAATGGGTCCCAAAAGATTGGTGGCCCATGTTTTCTGTGTTTCTTTGTGCCTATCTAGTAAAGAGCAGTGGGATCAAATGTTGATGCTAGATATGAGGTCTCTCAGTCCTCATTGGGCTTTTCGCTTCCTTGCCAAACGGGAACAGAAGCAAACAAATGGAGCGCTTGCATTGTTTCACGAAGTGCACTTTCTCTTTATCTCAACAGGAGACTGGCTCGGTCCACCTTGCTACTTATTCCGCTGTTTGGGATTCATTACACAGTGTTTGCCTTCTATCCAGAGAACGTCAGCAAGAGGGAGAGGCTGGTCTTCGAACTGGGACTGGGATCTTTCCAGGTGAGTATGCATCAAAATAGCCTGTGTCTGCCTGCCTGCCTGTTCATCCACCCCAGATAAGGAGAGGGGAAGGACACAACTCAGTGGTAAAGGTAAAGGGACCCCTGATCATTAGGTCCAGTCGCGGACGACTCTGAGGTTGTGGCGCTCATCTTGCTCTATAGGCCGAGGGAGACAGCGTTTGTCCACAGACAGCTTCCGGGTCATGTGACCAGCATGACTAAGCCGCTTCTGGCGAACCAGAGCAGCGCACGGAAATGCCATTTACCTTCCCGCCGGAGCGGTACCTATTTATCTACTTGCACTTTGACGTGCTTTCGAACTGCTAGGTTGGCAGGAGAAAAAGGAGGCAAAAGCCTACAGCACCCGGTATTCCAATGCGGTCTCCCATCCAAGTACTAACCAGGCCTGACCCTGCTTAGCTTCTGAGATCGGGCGTGTTCAGGGTAGTATGTCCGTAGGGTTAGGGTAAATGTAAAGGACCCCTGGGTGGTTAAGCCCAGTCATATTTGACTATGGGGTGCAGTGCTCATCTCCACTTTCAGGCCGAGGGAGCCGGCGTTTGTCCACAGGCAGCTTTTCCGGGTCATGTGGCCAGCATGACTAAATTGCTTCTGGGGCACAGACCACCCTGATGGAAGCCAGAGTGCACGGAAACACAATTTACCTTCCCGACAGAATGGCATCTATTTATCTACTTGCACTGATATGCTTTGGAACTGCTAGGTTGGCAGGAGGTGGGACAAAGCAACAAGATCTAACCCCATAGTGCGGATTCGAACTGTCAACCTTACAGTCGGCAAGCCCAAGAGGCTCAGTGGTTTAGACCACAGTGTGTCTGCTTTGCATGCAGAAGGTCCCAGATTCAATTCCTAGTGTCTTTCGGCAGGTTGGAGATAAGTAACTATACAACCTTTAGAAGACATCTGAAGGCAGCTCTGTATAGGGAAGTATTTTTTTTTTTAAGTTTAATTTTTTTATTATGTTTTTATATAATTGTTGGAAGTTGGAAGTCGCCCAGTGTGGCTGGAGTAACCCATTCAAATGGGTGGGGTATAAATAATAAAATCATTATTATTATGGAAAAGGACGTCCCTATTTTCATTAGAGAAATGTTGGCGGGTATGTATCTGTGTTCAGGAAGGCAGGAGAGGATAATCAATATCCTTGCTAACTTGCGCTAGCAAGTTCTATAACTTAGCAGAGTTTTAACATTCCCCTTTAAACGCACAGCAGGTAGCTGGTTGCAAGCTTGTTTGAGCTTCTCAATATAGATTCCTGGTAAGACCCCTTATTTCCCTCTTAAAAGAATAAACACGCCACAATCTGATTTAAGATATATAAAAGTAGTTTACTCACATCATCAGTTCACAGTTGGATCCCTGGATGCAGACTTAGTTACAGATATATATACATGTGGGGGGTTAATTCCAGTGACTGCAGATTGTCAGTCACTGCAGCTCACATGACGAAAGGGAAATGGAGAAGAAGGGAGGAGAGCTACATGCCTTGTGCTTTTGTTACCTGCACAGGTAAGTAAGGTCATGCCCACCTCTGGTCACATGCAAGAGGAAGTACCGGTATGTCCAAGCCCAGGAGGAAACAGGAAGTTTTCAACTGGCTGGTCCAAACATCCCCTAGGAAAACAAGGAATGTTGTACTTGACTTATGTATCATGAATGTTGACTTATGAATGTTGTACTTGACTTATGTATCACATCCCACAATCTGAAGAGGTGCCTGTTCCTCTCATCTTCCCCACAGGGCTTCGTGGTTGCTGTACTCTACTGCTTCTTGAATGGGGAGGTAAGACTTTTCATAGAATCATAGAATTGTAGAGTTGGAAAGGATCCTGAGCGTCATCTAGGCAATGAAAGGATCTTGACTGAAGCATCCATGACAGATGTCCACAAACTTTTCCCTCCTTCCTCCCCTAGATGCATAGCCTGGTTCCTGCTTGCATCTTCCCCTTCCATTCTGGGTCTCTACAGCCATTCATTGCCTAATCTACCCCCGGTGGGCTGTGACCTCTCTTCTCTCTGCACACACCAAGCTTGGGTGACCCTCTGGAGAGGCATCGTCCATTGCAATGTACGAAGCAATAAATGAGAGGTCGCCCAAAGCCCCCAGTGTGTGTAGCAAGTTGCATGGGACTCTTGGGGTCCTGACCATTGCTTAGCACCTTCTGGTGTTTTTGTTGGAGGCAGTAGGTCTCTTGGAATCAAAGTGGAGAGAGCACAGTTGCACTCAGATCCTGCTTGTAAACACCCGGGAGACTGTCTTTTCCCCTTATCCGTTCAGTAGACCACTGTGGCCTTCAGGAGAGCTTTTATTGTAAGGTCTAAAGCAGGCATAGGCAAACTCGGCCCTCCAGATGTTTTGGGACTACAACTCCCATCATCCCTAGCTAACAGGACCAGTGGTCAGGGATGATGGGAATTGTAGTCTCAAAACATCTGGCGGGTCATCTTTGGCCATGCCTGGTCTAAAGATCTCAGAAGCTCATTCCGCAGTAACTCTGAGCATGGCCTTTCATGTGGCTGCCCCAGTTCTGCGGAATAATGTTCCTTTCAAGGTAAGACATCTGCACTTTCCAGAATTGATTGAAGACATGCATGTGCCAAGAGACTAAATGAGGCTTTACCACGAATGTCTACTTGTTAGAGTTCAAGACTTGCTATTCACGAATGTTCTGATTTTGTGTCTTTAACTGTGTTAAATTATGTTACGTGTAAATCGCCTTTAGATGGTGGTTTAGAAGGCAAGTAATAAATCAAGGATGATAAAAAGTAATTTTTAAGAAAATACCGTTGCCCACTGTGAGCATAAGGTGCTGGACTAGGTGGGCCTTTGGCCTGATCCAGCCGCAGAGCTCTTCTTGCATTCTTACTGCTTCTGCGTTTCGTTGTAAGAAAATTAAAAATATAGAAACTTCTGCCAGCATGTTCCCAAGCGGCTAAGTACATTAAAAAATGACCTTTTAAAGTTTCTCCCTAAAGGTGCAATCAGAAATAAAGAGGAAATGGAGGAGCTGGAAAGTCAACCGTTACTTTGCTGTGGATTTCAAACATCGCCACCCCTCCCTAGCAAGCAGTGGTGTGAACGGGGGGACGCAGTTGTCCATTCTGAGCAAGAGCAGCTCACAGATCCGAATGTCGAGCATAAATGCGGAGAACCTGGCGACATGAACGCATAAGCCGTCTTCCTTCCCCTCCCCAAAGGGGCGGGGGAGAGAAAAAGCTCCTTTTGGAAGCAAAACAAGATCAACAACAAAAAGGTCATAATTAATTTTGGTGGTATGGGGTGGTTGTGTCTGTCTCTGTGTTTTGTTTTAAAAGAAAAAAAAAACCACCTCCCTTTTATTAAAAGAGAGAGAGAGCGAGAGAAAGAAAGAAAGTTGTTCTGGAAGCATGAGACGTCATCCCTGATGGGTGGAAGATAAGGCATTGGAGAGGATTGTAAATATGCAACTGAGATCATCCGGACCAAAAGAAAAAAGTAGGCGTTCAACTCATCCACCATCTCAGCAAGCTGCAAACAATTCCATTGTTGGCCTGGCATTTTTTGGTGATTGTTCTCTGTCCCATTGTGAATTTTGATTGCCAAGCTGATACCTGTGAATGAACCATATGTATTCATCTCCAATGCATCCATCTCCCTCTGTCTTGGGCTAGTCTCCGCATCCTCTTTCATGACATAGAATGTAGCCTAAATTCTTCAATGGATGCACTACCAGCCTCGATGAGATGATGGCCGCAGTGGATCCCACCAGAAAGCTTCCCAGGTGTGAGGCATCCAATGAGGTTGTGCAGAACTGCGCCATGTGGACAGCAGCCACTCGATGGATGGAAAAGCCATGCCGAGCAAAATGGAGCCAACCGGTGTATTCCGTCCTCCAGGAATGTATTAGAAAGCTTATGTTATGCTGTGAATTTTCTAAAAGGGTCGTCCAAGTTAAGATAGAGCTATATTTTTGAGGTTGATGGGGGGGCTTCTTTTTTTAAAAAAGTGGAAAATATCTATCTATATATATCCCCCACATTAAGTCTACATGAATTCCTTGAAGGTCACTTCCTCCGGACTACATGCAAAACCCTCTCCATTGACACATTTCCACAGAAATAAGGATGTAACTGGTGGTTGTGACCCCCAACGGCACAGGTTCGTTGTGTGCCACACAAAGTGTGGGGCTTTTGCTGCGCCAGGGTTCACGTCAAAAGGGCTAGGCAATTTTTGTGGATTATACATAGCTAAAACAGGGGGGTCCATTTGGGTGGGTCACAGAAGGTCCAATATCCAATGCTGTGGCGAAAGAATAATACAGACTTTGGAAGTGGGGGGACTTGTCTTTAGATTGAGGCACTCCCCCCCCCAAGAGGAGAGTTTAATTTGTTTAGGAAATCATTAATGCCTTCAATATAGGTTCAAGTGAAGAGGGGAATTTCTTCTTCACTCGCGCCTTCTAGTCAGAGCCACAACCGAAACATAGCTACTTCAGCCGAATTAAAACAATGATGTCAATTCTCAGGAGACTTTGTGCAATGCATGAAGGCCTCTGGACTTTTTATTGTTCCTCTGTGGATTGTATGAGCCTATCTTAGATGTTTCAGATCCTCTCTAATCTTTTAATGTGACTGTGTGAGCTTGCCTGTGTGTGTACATTAGAGAGGGGGGGAATATTGCTATTTTGTTAATGAATGCAAGCTGAGGCCAAGGAAGTTGCAATGAAAGGGCTGGTTCTTCTTCGTTTAAATGAATGGGGTTTTTAAAATAATAAAATAAATAAAGTGTTTCAGTGGGGGTGGGGTGGGGGTGGAGAAGAAGAGATGGACTATAAGCTGGAGCAGGGAGGGAGGGGTTGGGGGATCTGACTCTGCAGATGTTGCTGGACTACAATTCCCATCATTCCCAACCTGCCTGAGGTTGATGGGAGATGGAATCCAACCACAGGCAGATGATCATCTCTAGAACATATAGAGCAGACATCGCCAAACTTCGGCCCTCCAGATGTTTTGGACTACAATTCCCATCATCCCTGACCACTGGTCCTGTTAGCTAGGGATCATGGGAGTTATAGGCCAAAACATCTGGAGGGCCGCAGTTTGGGGATGCCTGATATAGAGGACCATAGGCTCCCCATCCCTGAGATAGAGCTTGGTCCGTACATGTTGAGTAGCACAATCTGCTCCTTCATCATACATCTAGGAAGGGCCGTAGCTGAGTGGTAGAGCATCTGCCTTGAAAGCAGAACGTCCCAGGTTCGATCCCCAGCATCTCCTCAGCATCTCCAGGTAGGGCTGGCAGGGACCCCTTGCCTGAAACCCTGGAGAGTCGCTGCCGCACAGTGTAGACAACGCTGAGCAAGATGGAGCAATGGTCTGACTCAGTTCAAGGCAGCATCCTATTTTCCTGTGTTTCTAATCTCATGCCATGCATGGACCAGTTTGTCAGAGCCAGTGTAGTGCAGTGGTTAAGAGCGGTAGACTCGTAATCTGGTGAACCGGGTTCACGTCTCCGCTCCTCCACATGCAGCTGCTGGGTGACCTTGGGCTAGTCACACTTCTCTGAAGTCTCTCAGCCCCACTCACCTCACAGAGTGTTTGTTGTGGGCAAGGAAGGGAAAGGAGAATGTTAGCCGCTTTGAGACTCCTTCGGGTAGTGATAAAGCAGGATATCAAATCCAAACTACTCCTCCTCCTCCTCCTCCTCTTCTTCTTCTTCTTCAACACACACGTTAGCTGCCATCTTGGCTCCAGTGTGCATGGAAAAGAAGCTCCCGGAGAAATAGCTTTGCACACCTTGTGAGTCAGGATATCCAGCACAGCCCTCTGGCTAAGCAAGGAACAGCCGCAGTGGTGCCCTCTGGGTGTTAATGGACTACATTGACCATCATCCTTAGCCATTGGCTGTGCTGGCTGTGCCCACTGGGCATTGTAGTCCAACCATACTTGGAGGGCACCAGGTTAGCTGCTACCTCTGGGCTAGACCATGTATGGTGGCCCATCAAGGTCCTCCACAACCTTGCCCCTCCCTTGTTTGGCCAGGTGGTTTATCAAGTCCCATTTGGCTCAGTGGTTCGCCAGTTGTGTTGAGAACAATGCATGAGTTCCCTTCGGTATCAGAGAGAGCTGGGCATAAACACGCCATGCCACAGCTGTCAACCTTCCCTTTTTTTGTGGGAAACTCCGTTATTCCAATGCCGTTTACCGCTGCTATCCCGGATTGTTGATATCCCTTAAATTTCCCAGATTTCAAAGGAAGCAGCCCCTGTCCCTCCCTGCCGGCCAGGGAGGCTCCTCAGCTGCGTTGCTCAGCTGCCAATAAGGAGTCTGAGACCGACTGGGGGCGGAGCTTGCATGCCTTGTGCAGCCAGATCCTCACGCCCAACCAGACAGACAGCCTGCCTGCCGTCTACGCGCTCGCTCTTTTGCTCACCCATTCGTGCGCAGCCTCTGGAGTGTAGGGTGGCGAGGCTACTTGGTGCCATTGCACCGCCCTCGCGACATCCCTTATTTTGAAATCCGAAAGTTGACAGCTATGCGGCCATGCCCCCATGCAGTCTTCTAATGGCATCAAAGGGAAAAGGGAGGTCCAGATTAGCACTGAGCTCTCTGGGTTTCTGGAAAGGGTAGTCACCGCTAAGGAGCCTCGACTGCAAAGTCACTGCCATCTCCTCGCTGCCACCCTCAACCCACCATCACAAACGGGATGGTTATCACAGGCTGAAAGTTACCTGCTTGCAGATCCTTGCATAGCACCTAACAGATACCTCTAGCTGCCGGCTTAGGAGATGGGTTGGACACTGCCTCATGGTAATTGTAGTCATCGCATCTTAGCAGAGCAACCATGGGGTGAAACAAAACTGACTGGGATCCAGAAGGCTGATGCCCCATTTGACCAGCCCTGGGGGCGGGAGAAGCAAAGGCATAAGGGGCTCTTCCCCTTCCAGTGACTGGATCGTGGCCACTGTGTACAAAAGCTCATTTTCCTTCTTTAAGGATTTTGTTCACTTACGTGATGTTGTGCAAAATGTATTTTTTTAATATATATCTATAAATAGTTGTTGTTTTTTTTAAAAAAAGAAATGAGCAAATAGATGTGTCCATTTAGACCAGGAGTCAGCAACCTTTTTCAGCCGTGGGCCGGAACACCGTCCCTCAGACCTTGTGGGGGGCCGGACTATATTTTGAAGGAAAAAATGAACAAATTCCTATGCCCCACAAATAACCCAGAGATGCATTTTAAATAAAAGGACACATTTTGTTGTTGTTCAGTCGTTCAGTCGTGTCCGACTCTTCGTGACCCCATGGACCAGAGCATGCCAGGCACGCCTATCCTTCACTGCCTCTCGCAGTTTGGTCAGACTCATGTTAGGAGCTTCAATAACACTGTCCAACCATCTCATCCTCTGTCATCCCCTTCTCCTTGTGCCCTCCATCTTTCCCAACATCAGGGTCTTTTCTAGGGAGTCTTCTCTTCTCATGAGGTGGCCAAAGTACTGAAGCCTCAACTTCAGGATCTGTCCTTCTAGTGAGCACTCAGGGCTGATTTCTTTAAGAATGGATAGGTTTGATCTTCTTGCAGTCCATGGGACTCTCAAGAGTCTCCTCCAGCACCATAATTCAAAAGCATCCATTCTTCGGCGATCAGCCAAAAACACTCTGATTCCCAGACCGTCCGCAGGCCGGATTGAGAAGGCGATTGGGCCACATCTGGCCTCCAGGCCTTAGGTTGCCTACCCCTGATTTATCCTTTATTCACACAAAAGTTTATTCTGATTTCATTATGTCTCCCTAACTGTTAATTATATTTGAGCTTTCACATGACGTGAAAGCCACTTCCAGGAATACAGAATAAGTTTAATGCTCATTTCCATGTTATTTGCAAATAGATTTTATTTTTTTTTACCCCGGAAGTAACGGGGAAATGAGACCAAAGTCGCACTATACTCCACGATATTTCTGAAATGGAAAGCTCATACTGTATGGAAGCTCATGCGGAATGAAGAAATTAACAGTTAGGGAAACATCAGGAAAATGGAATAGACTGCCATGTGGATTCAGCGTTGTGTTCTATTCCTGGAAGCAGCTTTTGAAGCTCAAACGTAATGTGAAAATTAAGTTAGGGAAACCTCATGGAAATGGAATAAAGACAGCTTCCTATGTTCCTATCTGGATTGGGTTCATGCTCCACCAAGTCACAAAGAAGTTTTAAATCACTGCAAAATTGGCAGTTCATTCTGAACTGTGAATGAAAGCAACAGTTATTTCTTTCAGATGGATCTCAGATCTGTCCCCAGTTGTGATGGTGCATGGGACCCAAAAAAATAATAATCCTATAAGTAATAAACACAATTGATATCATCCAGAGCTTCTTGCTCACTATGATGCATGCATAGCGACTTGCCCATTTGCTTCAGTAGAGGGGGTAGTTGAGTCCATCCCTGGTTTTGCACAGATGGATCCATCCCTTCCATGGAGATAAAAGGAGAAGCCCTTGCATGCAGGAGATCTGAGCTTCTGTGCCAAACAACTTTAAATTGCCAAGATTCCAGAACTGGCAACGGAGCTAATTTCAACAGTCCCATAGGATCTCCAAGATTCAATGGACTGGATGTTTGCCCGTACGCTGAAACCAGTCAATTGCACTGGTATCAAGGGATTATTTTGCTCAGATTCCACAGGGATCGGTGCAGCAAATTTGCCAGGGGTCCATTGAGAAGAATGGAAGCAATAGCCCAGGTTTCATTGAGTGCCAAAAGGAAAAGTTGCCAGGGTTGAATGGCGGTCTGAGTAGCATAGGCACCAATGGAGAAAAATGGTTCCAGTTCCATTGGCACCCATGGAGAACGTGGCCCAGATTGTATCTCGGAGAGACTGCAAAGACAAAAGGCTGCTTAGGACAACAGGCAGGTAACACTGCCAGTGTGGTGTAGTGGTTAAGAGTGGTAGACTCGTAATTTGGGGAACCGGGTTCGTGTCTCCACTCCTCCACACGCAGCAGACCTTGGGCTAGTCACACTTCTCTGAAGTCTCTCAGCCCCACTCACCTCACAGAGTGTTTGTTGTGGGGGAGGAAGGGAAAGGAGAATGTGAGCCGCTTTGAGACTCCTTCGGGTAGTGATAAAGCGGGATATCAAATCCAAACTCCTCCTCCTCCTCTTCTTCTTCGTCTTCTCCTTCTCCTTCTTCTTCCTCTTCTTGAATTTATATTCTGCCCTATACCCACAGGTCTCAGCGCGGTTTACAGAATAAAATCATAGTATAAAACCACAAAATACTTAACCAAAATAAAAACAAGAGCCAGTGTGGTGTAGTGGTTAAGAGCGGTAGACTCGTAATCTGGGGAACCGGGTTCGTGTCTCCGCTCCTCCACATGCAGCTGCTGGGTGACCTTGAGCTAGTCACACTTCTCTGAAGTCTCTCAGCCCCACTCACCTCACAGAGTGTTTGTTGTGGGGGAGGAAGGGAAAAGGAGATTGTTAGCCGCTTTGAGACTCCTTCGGGTAGTGATAAAGCGGGATATCAAATCCAAACTCCTCCTCCTCTTCTTCTTCTTCTTCTTCTTCTTCTTCTTCCCTCCTCTAAATGGCAGACGAGAGGTGGCTGGCTTGCTCAGACCCCTTGTATTTCCAGACCAGACCACACACCCACACACCCACCCCTGGTCAAACTCAAATCACAGGTGAAATTTGGCAAAAGGAAGGAGCAATGTCTTTGTCACTGCTGGTTCTGAATGTAAGCTGGTTATCTTCCGGTGTTGACTCTTAAACTGGCAATCTTTATTATCAACTGAAAGGGAAGAAATGTCTTCGTCTGAATGTTATGGAGATGAATACTATTTAAATTTATTGCCCACCCCTTCACTCTAAGGTCCCAGGGTAAGCTGCAACAATTAAAACACGATGTCACCAACATTGCATTTGTGAAAAACTTACATTGGGCAAAAAAAATAAGGGGGTCCTAAAAATATACTTCTCAGGTGTCAAAAGTTAGGTACATCTTCAGCATTCATCCAAAGCTGTATAATTCAGATGTCAGCTACATCTCTTTGCCCTGACGTTTGACACCCAAGACTCATTTTTCTATATCTTTGAATGCAAACTTACCAGATTTGTTTTTCCCTCGCCAGGGCATGAACAAAGACACTTTTGAAATGATCACTTCTCTCAATTCTGAAATCTGAAAGTTTGAAAAAATCCCTTATTTTCAAATCCGAAAGTTGATAGCTATGCATCTCTGGTTACTGGGGCCCAGCAGCTGCCTAGAGATACTTGCGGGGGACCTTAGCCCTGCCTGCAACAAGGGGCTACTGCTTGGGAAGTTTGGTCTGTCTCCTTCATAGGAGAAGCTAATGGGAGAACCTACACATCCATCCTCTCTAGCTTTCTCGGTTGTTGGAGGGAGCTCTACTGGATTCCAAACATCTGTGTCAACAGCAGCAGTAACTAGTAGCCAGGCTGGGAGGATGACATTGCCAAGACTCCCTTGGCATCACCGGAGCAAATTGCCAAAAGAAAAAACCCCACCAGCACCAAACAGGCAAAGCTCCTTTGATGCCCCAGTGGAGAACACTCTTGGGTGTCAAGCTGAACTTCACCAAGGAAGGAACTGTCTCCAGGTGCAGCCCATTTGTTTGGCTTGGGTTATGAAGGGGAAAGATGGAATGCATGGCCTTGTCCTGAATGATGCCAGTTAGCCACAGGAACTCCAGGGATGGGAGGTCAGGCAAGCCCATGCCCTGCTGACCTCTCCCATTGCACAGGTCTTCCACCACTTGTGATGGTGGAGCAATTCAGTTGAACGGAAGGACAGGAGAGGTTGCCATCGCCACTCTTCCCAGTGAGTCCCTGACCCAGTCAAATTCGGCAGAATTTCTCCTGTGACCTCAATGAAATTGTCACCCCAATTTTTTGCAGCCAGACAGTAGGACCACAGCAGTGTGCTGGCAGTTCCAGTTCAGCATCAAGAGTGACCAAATAGTCAATAAATTGGAAAACGCAGTGTGTTTTGGAGATTGAGGGATGGGGCTTTGTAGATTGAAGCAGGATGGATTCTTTGTTGTTTGAGGTCACCCTACCCCAATGTCACCCCTTTTACCCACCCCCATATTAATGAATGGATGGCCCTATTAACAAAACAAAAATGTTAGCTCAATTCTAGAAGATGCTTAAGCCCAGGCTTTGCTGAATCTCCAAAGGAAAAAGAATTTCTCAAGAAAGTGGTCTGTGCAAGAAGGCTTCCTCTGAGACCTGGTGCACACATAATGCTAAGACATGGTTGGTTTAAGTCAAGGTTTGCTTAACAAACCATGAGTTTGACAAGAGTTGTGAAACAGAAAACCTAACAAACCATGGCTTGTTTCTCCTGTTTTCCAGCTGCTGTTGCCTCACCTTTGCACTCTGAAGACCATCTGGTTCCAAAACATGGTTAAGGAATGGTGCTGGGTTCTAACGTAAGGCCAAGCAATAGTTTAAAACAAACCAGGGTTGTTAGACAACAGCAAACCATAGCCTCAGATTGTGTTTTGTTGGCAGGGAACAAATAATAGTTAAGCAACTGGGCAGGAATCACACATAACACTAATAACTCATTGCTTAATAAACCATGGTTGGGTGATCTATGTGTGAGCTAGACCAATGTCTGCTTTCATAGATGATGTACAGAGAGGATCATCTAAGATCCTTGGTGTCTCTTGATTCCTCCTTTGATGCTTAAGCATCCAGAACCTAGGGGTTGACAATAATGGATCACTAAACTAGGGTCCCCAACATTTCCTGTTTAATAGAAAATGTGGAAACGTCAGTTTCTAGTGCCATCCATCTAATGCCTTCTACCAGTGCCAAAAGTTCTTCAAGAACTGGTTCTCTATGTGTATATTAAATTCCTCCCCGTACGACAAGCCAACACTTCCTACGATGGTGTCTTTAAAGAGCTGACTCATTTTGTGACCCTGTGCACACTTGCTTGAGGGTAAGCCTCACCTGTTGCTTCTGAAGTGCTCAGGATCGTGCCCTCTGATACTTTTGGGATTCCCATGGACCATTTTTGGGTGGTCATGCTGAAGGTGTACCCAGAGCCAAGAGTTATGCCAGCAAGGCCATTGCTTCTAATGGGGCCTCTGCTCAAGCGTTCTCCTTATGCTGAATGTAAAAAAATAAAAAAGTAAAAAATCAATAATTTTAAAAACGAATATGGCGAATGGGTGGGCAGGGCACTGTTTGAGGTGACCGTTTTCCTTTGTAAACCTTCGGAGCAGTAGAAACCCGGAGGCAGAACTGCTTCTCAAGGCGATGTAAATAAACAAGATCTCTTTTGCATTTCAACAGTGCTATGCCCCCTGCCCCGCCCCCACTGTGAGATATATTTTGGAGTTTGAGAATATATGTTATTAAAAGCAAAATGTAATAATAACAATAAAAGATTTGTTGTGACTTGTTTCTGGGGGTTTTTTATTTAAAGCAACACACGCAAACACATGGCCAGACTGGATTTCTGATATCAGCGTGTTTATTTGATACTACCCTGTTTCTCCTAAAATAAGCCGTAGCAGGATTTCTACGCATTTGTGAAATATAAGCCATACCCCGAAAATAAGCCATACCCCAAAAATAAGACATAGTGACACGGCGCCTCTCCCTTAAGACGGCCTGGATAGGCGTGGATATGCAGCGTACCGACTATGGAGCGGTTAAAATAAGACATACCCCCAAAATAAGCCATACTGTGTTTTTTTGAGGGGGGGGAATAAGACGGTGTCTTATTTTAGGAGAAACATGGTAGGGGTTGAGCCCCTGCATGTTCTGCTTGCCATTTCCTCTACTTTAACACCCCCTTCCCCTACAGCTTCCCCTTCCCATCCCGTGGAACAATGAAAATTGCTTTTCACCTCCCCAACATCATTTCCTTTAAAAAAATTATTGGGTTTTGAACACAAACAAACATTTACTATCGTCACAAATACAAACAACAACAACAACAAAATTTCTTCACATTTCCCCATCACATCTTTATGGGACTTCCCCCGACCTCCCCTTCTGAGTTTCAGTGTCTCTCTTGTTTACGCAGTTTAATCTTCATTGTTATATCTTGTCAAAAAAATCTTTAATATCAATTTTTTTCCTTTTCCTTATCCTAAACTTATTCTTATTACCACTAATGTGACCTAAAACTCCCGGAAACCCCAAGGTATTTCCTTAGGATTTCTACCTTACTCAGTAACCTACTATTCTAGTTAACCTTTACATTTCTCTAATATTTTCTCCCCTCCTCCTTCCCCACCCCCGGACCTGCAGTGTCACTGCAAGGTTGGCAAGTTCCATCCTTTCCCCCTCCCCCCCCCCGACCCTTCCTCCTTCCAGCAGTGCCACCCAGTCAGTTTCAGCGAATTCCATAAAATCTCACTTCCAATACCATATCCAAACAGTCCAGATCTAAACCATATTAATCAGTTACCATATATTTACATTTTTCAACCCACTCCATCCCCAATGTCATTTCTGGAGCCACTACTCTTTTCTGCTCTGTAGCCCCACTTAGAATCATAGAATCCTAGAGTTGGAAGAGACCCCAAGGGCCATCCAGTCCAACCCCCTGCCAAGCAGGAAACACCATCAAAGCATTCCTGACAGGTGGCTGTCAAGCCTCTGCTTAAAGACCTCCAAAGAAGGAGACTCCACCACACTCCTTGGCAGCAAATTCCACTGTCAAACAGCTCTTACTGTCAGGAAGTTCTTCCTAATGTTTAGGTGGAATCTTCTTTCTTGTAGTTTGAATCCATTGCTCCGTGTCCGCTTCTCTGGAGCAGCAGAAAACAACCTTTCTCCCTCCTCTATATGACATCCTTTTATATATTTGAACATGGCTATCATATCACCCCTTAACCTTCTCTTCTCCAGGCTAAACATACCCAGCTCCTAAGCCATTCCTCATAAGGCATCGTTTCCAAGCCTTTGACCATTTTGGTTGCCCTCTTCTGGACACGTTCCAGCTTGTCAGTATCCTTCTTGAACTGTGGTGCCCAGAATTGGACACAGTATTCCAGGTGGGGCCTGACCAGAGCGGAATACAGTGGTACTATTACTTCCCTTGATCTAGATGCTATACTCCTATTGATGCAGCTCAGAATTGCATTGGCTTTTTTTAGCTGCTGCATCACACTGTTGACCCATGTCAAGTTTGTGGTCTACCAAGACTCCTGGATCCTTTTCACATGTACTGCTCTCAAGCCAGGTGTCACCCATCCTGTATTTGTGCCTTTCATTTTTTTTTGCCCAAGTGTAGTACTTTACATTTCTCCCTGTTAAAATTCATCTTGTTTGCTTTGGCCCAATTCTCTAATCTGTTCAGGTCATTTTGAAGTGTGATCCTGTCCTCTGGGGTATTAGCCACCCCTCCCAATTTGGTGTCATCTGCAAACTTGACCCCTGTCTTCACCTCCAACCTCAAATCCGCCCTCGTCCTTTTGTGAGAGCTTCCTTGCACACAGACCACCCCTGTGGGAATCTCTGCCCCTTCCTCCTCTTACACGTTACACTAAGCACCCTTTTCACCTCTTGCAGAATTATGAAAACGTCTTCTCTTATTCTGCAGGTACTTGCAGGCCCCTGCTTTCATCTTCACCCACCTTCCCACACCCCCTAATCCATCCTTTCTGTTTATACACATTCCCATGAATTAGTCATGGAGTTCCCTGTCACTTTCCTAACTGCAAAACATCCCATTTTTTAAATGGCCTTCTTGGACAACAGAGAGCCCCTCAATATACTTTAATTGCACAAACCCTCCTGCAAAAGACAAGTGGTCTGAGGTACCCACATCACAACAGCCAACAACCTGACCCCGACTTAGCAATTTCTGTCTGAAGGCTTGTAAGGTCCCATAGGGCACTTGTAGGGTGGGAGTCTTCTGATGCAGCTGCCACTTCTGCTGGAACAAGAGGGCTGGGTACCTCCCCCCCCCCCACAAAAAAACAACATTGGAGGTCATGAAGGAGAGGAACATCCTCAGACAGAGGACAGGCCATTCCGACAGGTGCCCCTCTTGGGACTGATTCTGTCCAGCATGGATAACTGTGTGACGTAATTAACAGGGCTGTTATCTCTGGAGAGGCTCCGATGCACCCGGGCAAAGCTGAGGTAATGTCGGTAGTGCCACTTCCGGAGGCATTTCTTGAACTCTGCCTGGACCTAAGATGGAGGAAGCAACAGCAGGAAAAGAAATGGAGGCTTACAGCTGGGACAGAGTCAAACCACAGCCCCTAACTTCAGACCCTCAAAGTGTCCCTATTTTCCAGGGATATTCCTGATTAAGAGAAGCCGTCTTGGTTTCTGATTTGATCCTGGAATGTCCCACTTTTCCTAAGGATGTCCCTATTTTCATTGGAGAAATGTTGAAGAGTATGGAGTTATCCGACCCCGGAGGCATCTGAAGGCAATCCTGTATAAGGAAGATGTTTTTTTAAAATGTTTTATTATGTTTTTATATAAGTTGGAAGCTGCCCAGGGTGGCTGGGGCAACCCAGTCAGATGGGTGGGGTATAAATAGTAAAATTATCATTATGCAATGGGACGTCTCTATTTCCACTGGAGAAATGTTGGAAGGCAAGTAACTTTGCAGCCTCTTCCATCATTCTTGGGCGGGGTGGGGTGGGGAGAAGAGCATTAAAACCAGCATTAAAGAAAATAAATAAAAACCTAAACCCTATCTTTATTTCTAAAAACCTGAGTTAAAGCATCCCAACCACTCAAGGAGGCATGTAAGAGCCAAAGGCCTGGGGGGGGGTGGACATGCAGGCGCCTGGCACCTAAAGCTAGGGAATGACGTTGCCAGGTAAGCCTCACCAGGAAGAGCATGTGCCAAGCGAGGAGTCACCACTGAAGAGGCCCTGTTCTTGTGTTGCCACCCTCCGGACCTTCTGGACACATGGAGAAGGGCCTCAGGTGATGATTGCAAGGTCTGGTACATTCATGGGGGTGGGGAGATGGTCCTTGAGGTACTGGGCAGTGGGAGAGCTAGCTGCTCGGGTACCCAGAGCGGCACACATGCCGTGCACCTGGGAGTGGGGACGATCCACCTAAGGGGCGGGGCAATCCACCCATGGGGGCGATTGGCGCGGCGGCATGATCCTCCCGGCAGGGGTCTGATCGCGGCACAGCAGCATGATCCGCCCAGGGGGATTTTGTCACCCCCTCTGGGATGACACCTGGGGCAGCCCGCCCCCACCACCACCCCCTTCCTACACCCCTGGTACTGGGGTCCTGAGCTGCAGAAGGAGAGTTTGGATAGGATATCCCGCTTTATCACTACCCGAAGGAGTCTCAAAGCGGCTCACATTCTCCTTTCCCTTCCTCCCCCCCCCCAACAAACACTCTGTGAGGTGAGTGGGTCTGAGAGACTTCAGAGAAGTGGGACTAGCCCAAGGTCACCCAGCAGCTGCATGTGGAGGAGAGGAGACGCAAACCCGGTTCCCCAGATTATGAGTCTACCGCTCTTAACCACTACACCACACTGACTCTATAGTCTTTATAGGTTAAAAAACCAGCACTTTCTCATTTCCACTTACCTCTCCATTTAAGAAACAGTACAGGAGAGCGACAACAAAGCCCTTTGAAAGAGAAAGAGAGAGAAGAGAATTGTGGGAGAAGCGCACACCTACCAAACTAATGTTGTTTTCTCGCCCTGCTTGTCACCTTCCTAGAGACATCTGGTTGGTCTATGTCAGAAAAGAGGATGCTGGACTAAGTGGACTTTGGTCTGATCCAGCCGGGCTCTTCCTGTTTGGCTACACACAAACAAATCTTGAAAGAGGGAAATGCTCCCATTGAGCCAGAGAGTGGAAAGTATCAGGAAGTGCTTAGTTCGCCAGGAGCTTGCTTTTGGATAGCTTCCGACAGGAGCAAGCCTCTCTGGCTTCCAGTTCTCAGGAGCGTAGGAATTTGTCTTATACTGAGCCAGATCATTGGTCCATCCAATTGTAGGTCCAGCTGTCTGGCATAGTCTTCCTGGGATTGCAGGCAGGGGGCATTCCCAGCCCTACCTAGAGATATTTGGAGCTTGAACTTTCTGCGTGGACGGCAGATGTTCGACCATTGAGCTGCAGACTTCCTATATACCAGACATCCCCGGGGGATCCTTATCCACAACTCTGGTCATTCCTCCCCAAAGAAAGCTCAACAACAATGGACAATCCTCCCCTTCCACACACACACACCTCGCATGCTCCTCCTCCCTCCAATAACAATGGGTAGATCACTGCCAGTTATTTTTTAATACTGGGAGTAGATCACAGTCTCTTGGGAGTTGGATGTGCCTGCTGTGTACTATAGGGAGCTGTATAAACTGGGAGCTGTCTTATAAAGGGTAAAGGTAAAGGGACCCCTGACCATTAGGTCCAGTCGTGACCGACTCTGGGGTTGTGGCGTTCATCTCGCTTTACTGGCCAAGGGAGCCGGCGTACAGCTTCCGGGTCATGTGGCCAGCATGACTAAGCCACTTCTGGCGAACCAGTGCACTGCACAGAAATGCCGTTTACCTTCCCACCGGAGCAGTACCTATTTATCTACTTGCACTTTGATGTGCTTTTGAACTGCTAGGTTGGCAGGAGCAGGGATTGAGCAACGGGAGCTCACCCCGTCATGGGGATTCGAACCGCCGACCTTCTGATCAGCAAGCCCTAGGCTCTGTGGTTTAGACCACAGTGCCACCCACGTCAGATAATTGGCTCATCTTGCTCAGTATTGTCCACGCTGATGGGCAGCATCTCTCCAGGGGTCTGGGGACAGTCTTATTCCAGCCATACCAGGAGATGCTCCTGGGGATTGAACCTGGAACCTTCTGCAGGCAATGACGGATGCTCTACTGCTGAGCTACAGCCCTTCCCCAACTCTTACCTGAAAGGAACCCAAGCCTAGCTCAATGTACAGCCTGGCGACCATCCCAATGCTCTCTGGAAAGAAGGCAAAGATGATGTAGTGAGCCCCAAAGAGAGGGATGAGCAGCAACGTCGATTTTGCTAGTCTCCTGAAAGAGAGAATGTGGATGGGATAGGAGTTCAGAAAAGGCCACACATGAGATGACTCAGGTGGCAGTTTGCTGACAGGGTCCTGCAGGGGCGTACAAGGTTTCTCAGGCAGGGGAGGTGCTTCCAATGTGGAAAAGACTTCCACAGAACACTGGGGAGGTGGTGGTGGATTAAAAAATGATGGCAGGGGTTCTCATTCATAGGGAAGGTGTATGCGTAGCTTGTGGATCAGGGCGTCACCCTCCACTGAGGTGGCAGAACAGAAAATACACCAGAAGAGTCTTTCTGCTTCTGGTGCACTGCTCCTGAATGTGGTTTCCGCACAACCCCTGTGAAACTGCAATCTTAGTGCCAGACTTCAGGGAATCGGCTTCCTCCCCCGTGGCAGTAGATAAGGAGAACAAAGTAAAAGGAGTTTTCTTACCAGTTATAAACTTTAATAATCACAGCGAGAGAACAAAGAACACATCTCCTAGAATGGCGGTGCTCCCAATTAAGGATTCCACCCTTTTCTGTACCTATTAATCTATGTCACTTCTACGTCTTGTAATCTGAGGTTGTACCCTCTGTGCTTTCTGTTCTGCCACTTTCTCAGCTCTCTGAGACTTTGGAGAAGGTGGGAGAATGCTGTCCAGAGACTGTTAACACTCTCTTTTCCCACGTTTCTTCCCCTAGCTGTTCCCCATTCAGTATTTCCCAGCTTCTGACTTCTGAACTATGTCCCTCTGCAAACCACTGTACCCAATCTATACTGTCCTCCTGCTCCTGGGAAGATTCAGGATCCGAATCAGGGGAAGACTCCCACCATTCCTCCTCAGCACAGTCCCTGACACTTAGGCATGTTTACTCAGCAGCAAGCCCTGTTGGTATTCAAGGTTCAGGCCTGGTGGTGGTAGTGAGCTGCCCTTGGTGTCACGCCTATGCACAGAGTGCGACAGGGACAGTTCAATCTTCCTCCTGCTTCTCCCCAACTACCACATAAGCCACAACTTTGGCAGAAATCTGCTTACAGTGTGTGATGGCCTGGGATTCAGACTCAGATGCTGAACCTGAGGGATCCCAGTCTGCACAGGATTCCCCTCTTCCAGAACCAGCAGAGCCAGGACTAGGGCCTGAGTCTGAAGGGTCCTCACCTGTGCTGGATCCTCAGGTGCAGGCATCAGCTGAGTCTGCTCTGGCTCCGGATGGGATGGAGGACCCATTGCCTGCAGGTGCTCCACTCCCCACCCTGTCAGGGGAAGCTGAGGTTGCCTCTGGGTCCGGTAACCCTCCAGCCTCTCCTGAGCTGCAGAGGCTCAGGGCAGAGAGGCGAAGGGAACTGAGTTCCCGCAGGAGGAGTGCTCGCCTCCAAGCCAGGAGAGGCAAGGCACCAGAGGATCGGAGCCGCCCTATGCCTCGGGGCAGATAAAAGCCGGCCAGCCCCAGCCCCAAGTTGCAGGAGCAACGTCGTCGCTGACCAGTTCCTGTCGGTGTTACTGCTCGATCCCTGTCCTGTTTTCCTGCCTGAGCTCCTGACCCGCCTTGGTTCCCTGCTTGCCCACCTGTTCCTGACTTTGCCTGACTCCCTGCCCTGCACCCAGCTTCAGTTACTACGGACTGCCTTTATGTTGCACCTCTGACCATGGACCGGACTTGGACCTCGCCTTTTGGGTAACCCACGGGACCAGCACAGAGTGTACAGCAGGGGCAGAGAACGTGTGGCCCTCCAGATGCTGTTAGATTGCAATGTCCACCATCCCTGATCTTTGGCCATGTATTGGCTAATGGGAGCTGAAGTTCATCAACATCTGGAGGTCCACAGATTGCTCACCCCTGGTGTATGCTGGACAATCGGGGTCTAACCTCTCCGGCTCGTGAGGATGAAAGGTTTGGCCACTTACACAAAATGCCTTGTATGCCTTCCTCCAGTCTTTGAAGATTTTAATTTCTGCACCAAAATCCGGATGACGTTGAGGAAGATAGCAAAGTTCATCTAGAGAGACGAGAGGGAATCTCAGCATCCACCAAAGCTTAGTGAATGCATTTCCAGGTCGCATTACTTTACTGAGAAATAACCTCTGATTGTATCCAAACAAGATAAACAAGTGTAAGATACAGCCCTTCCTCTCTATTAAATCTAAAACAAGAGGGTAGATTTGGAAAAGATTTCTGATGGCAAGAAGACAACCAAGTACTTAGAGAGGTGGTAGCCAGCTTTCTTTCACTCAAAGTCTTCAGGAAGAAACTGGAAAATTAGTAATTGGGGTTGATTTTTCTCTAGATCTCCTTTACTGAACAGTTCATGTGGGATAGATAACCTACAAGTCCCCTGCAAATCCACAAGGCCTTGATTTCATAACACAGATGGTTCTGTTGCAAGGGGTTGTCAAGGACATTCTGCATGAACGTGGAATCTAGGTTTTCTGTGGGTCAGAGCTGTGTAGCCAAACATCTGGCTAACCAACCATAATCTGTACATTCAGCCAAAAAAAAGCCAAACACCTCCATGTACAGTAATCAGGGAGCTGTGTACTTCCTCAGCCAAATCAAACAGGCAAAAATTTGGGAAATTCCTCACCCTGACTGAGCAATATCCCACTTCGTAGAGAAGGAGGGAGGCCTGATCCAGCAGGGTCTTCTTAGGTTCTTAACATCTCAAAGAGCACAAGGGCGGCACACAGCCCAGTGTCCCCCAATGACTGACGACAATTTCTGGGCTTTCTGTTTTTCAAAGCATTCATTTGATCAAAAGGAAAACTCACTATGACAGTTAATAGGATGGGTCCTTTGATGATCCAGAGGACTGCAGAGATCTCCTCATCATCATCCCAGCATCTGAAACAGCCAACAAAAAAGAAACAAATTATGTCTATTACCTTGAAAGACAGGGAAAAGGAAGGGGATGTGGATGGCGCTGTGGGTTAAGGCACAGAGCCTAGGGCTTGCCGATCAGAAGGTCGGCGGTTCGAATCCCCGCAACAGGGTGAGCTCCCGTTGCTCAGTCCCAAGTGCAGGGAAGGTAAACGGCATTTCCGTGCTCTGCTCTGGTTCGCCAGAAGCGGCTTAGTCATGCTGGCCACATGACCTGGAAGCTGTACGCCGGCTCCCTCGGCCAATAAAGAGAGATGAGCGCCACAACCCCAGAGTCGTCTGCAACTGGACCTAATGGTCAGGGGTTACCTTTACCTTTACCTTTACCTTGAAAGAAGAGACTTCATCCACCTCCTCTGCCATTTGATGACCGTGTCGTGCTTTGTACAGTGGTACCTTGGTTCTCAAACGCCTTGGTGTTCCGGTTTGTGAACTTTTATCGGAAGCCGAACATGCTCCTTTTTGAGTGCCACACTTCCATTTTGAGTGTTATGCTGAGGCCTGTCTGTTTTTGCAATTTATTTTACGTTTTTGTTTTTGCGGCTCATTTTGTTTCGTTTTTGTGACTGTGTGGAACCCGGTTCAGCTACCGATTGATTGTATGACTGCAGTACATTGTTTAACGCTTTCATTTTATGGAGCAATGGCTTCTAAATTAGATAGTAGAATTCATAACAAAATAAAATAAAAAAATTCCTTCCAGTAGCACCTTAGAGACCAACTAAGTTTGTTCTTGGTATGAGCTTTCGTGTGCATGCAGACTTGAACAAACTTAGTTGGTCTCTAAGGTGCTAGTAGAATTCATGTTAAATTGCTGTTTTAGGGGTTGTTTTTTAAAAGTCTGGAACGGATTAATCCATTTTGCATTGCTTTCTACGGGAAAGCGCGCCTTGTTTTTGGAATGCTTTAGTTTTGGAACGGACTACCGGAACAGATTAAGTTTGAGAACCAAGGTACTACTGTATACCAAATTAAAAACCCTTCCTTCTTGTCCCTGCTATCAGTCCCTCTTAATATTTCTGCTTCCTTTAACTAAAGAATCAGTACCAGAGAGAGGTAAGAGGTTTAGATAGCAAACTGATCCATCTAGATCATTGCCAGCAGCTCTCCAGAGTTTCAGAAAGGCCCCCCCCCATGTCAAAATGCTGGAGATCGAACCAGGGACCTTCTCACAAAAGAGGTGCTCAGTGCTGAACTATGTCCATTCCCCATTCTCAATTCACAGTTGTCGTAGTGCCCTAAATTAGGGATGGATAAATTTGTCCATTTCACTTTGTCTTCATCTCTCTTTTCAAATAATTTTGAATTCAGTCCTCTGCATTTCTGCGGTAATTGTTGCATCCAAAAAAAAAAAAAAATTCTCATGAAAATTTGTCAGATTCATAGTGCAAATTTCTCCTTAGTATCACATTTTTGTATGCGGTTTTGGCTAATGATACAATTCCTGCAAGCAGTGTTTCATAATATAAAGCATTTTGTGTTACTTTCCTAATATATGTATTTTAATGCACATATTAAATGCATCTTCCCTAATATGTCTATTTTTGTATACATGGTTGGTGTATAAAACTGCATCGCAAAATTCAGAAAAGTGCAGATTTTGAAGAATAGTTGCGTCTTGGTTGGATGAATTTCTCTTTAAAATGCAAACAAACCTGAATATGACCCCCTTATCACTTCCATTGATTTAGCCTCCAGAGACCTTGGTTCCCCCCATTTTAAAATTTCAGCATTTAAATTTCTGAGACTGAATGAAAACTTGGAACTTCTCCCTGTAATCATTTTTGTGAAAATCTAGCAGTAAAATAAATAAATAAATCACCCAGTATTCTGTCTGTAAATCCTGCTCAAGATCCATATCAATGTTATGATCACTGGTGCTCCTGAAACAAAGGGGGGAAAGCAGGTTAAATAACAGTCATAGGTTAAAATAAAATAACATAACAACATAACATAACATAACATAACAACATAACATAACATAACACAACATAACACAACATAACACAACATAACACAACATAACACAACATAACACAACATAACACAACATCACATCACATCACACATCACACATCACACATCACACATCACACATCACACATCACACATCACACATCATAACACATAACACATAACACATAACACATAACACATAACACATAACACATAACAACACATAACACATCACACATCACACATCACACATCACACATCACACATCACACATCACACATCACACAACATAACACATAACACCACATAACACATAACACCACATAACACACAACACCACATAACACACAACACAAAACACCTAACACACCATAACATAAAACACCTAACACACCATAACATAAAACACCTAACACACCATAACATAAAACACCTAACACACCATAACATAAAACACCTAACACAACATAACATAAAACATATAACATAACATAACATAAAACATATAACATAACATAACATAAAACATATAACATAACATAACATAAAACATATAACATAACAACATAACATAAAACATATAACATAACAACATAACATAAAACATATAACATAACAACATAACATAACATATAACATAACAACATAACATAACATATAACATAACAACTTAACATAAAAGATATAAAACCACATAATACATAATAAAAATGAAAACAACAACCCAATAGCCCCTCCCACAAAAACACACATCTTAAAAGGGCATAGTATGTAGATCGTCAGGCAAAGGCCTGGTTGAAAAGTTTTTGCCTGGCGCCTAAAGGTGTATAATGAAGGCGCCAGGCAAATTTCCCTGGGGAGAGCATTCCACAAATGGGAGCCACCACAGAGAAGGCCCGTTCTTGTGTTGCCACCCTCCGGACCTTTCATGGAAGAGGCATATGAAGAAGGACTTCAGAGGAAGATCTCAGAGTCCAGGTAGGTTCATATGGAAAGAGGGCAGTCCTTGAGGTATTGCGGTCCTGAGCCGTTTAAATGAGGAAAGGGAGTACCCTACATGCCAACTTGAACTCCTTGGAGTAAAAGGTGTACTATACTATAAATGCAATCACTCAATCAATGAATCACACCCTTGCCATTTGTTTCACAAAAAATGAAAAGAGGATCTGTTTGATTCCATTTTCATTTGTCACGAAATGAATGCACACACCTTAATCACAGGGCCAGATCAACAAATCCACTATAACTCATCCGATGAATCAACTATGCTTTGATTAAGTGGGTGGCAGCCCTAATACACGCCTGGTAAAGGAAAGGTCAGCACCAACACTTTGAATTGTGCTTGGAAACATACTGGGAGCCAATGCAGGTCTTTCAGGATGGGTGTTATGTGGTCTCGGCGGCCACCCCCAGTCACCAGTCTAGCTGCCGCATTCTGGATTAGTTGTAGTTACTGGGTCACCTTCAAAGGTAGCCCCACGTACAGCGCATTGCAGTAGTCCAAGCGGGAGATAAACCAGAGCATGCGTCCACTCTGGCGAAACAGTGCGCAGGCAGGTAGGGTCTCAGCCTGCGTACCAGATGGAGCTGGTAGACAGCCGCCCTGGACACAGAAGTCAAAGTCGTCTACTAACCCCAGCCAATCAGGATGAAACTCCATGCGTACTGTTTGTCCGACACAAAGGTCAGCATCAGTAGGGTTTGCAGATACATGCCCTCGACCAGCAACCAGAAGAAGTTGGCTAAGATGCTGAACTGGAAGAAAGCCACTGCAGACTTGCATGCCACCTACAGGACAAAACAAGGTTAATTTCAGACAACGAGGTTCTTTCACCAGGTAAGATTTTCCCCATTCAAATGAGGGCTGTGGCCTTTTTCTTCCCCTGGCAGGGATGTTGATGATTATATAGAATCGTAGAATCGTAGAGTTGGAAGGCATCCTGAGGGTCATCTGCAGTGCCGGATTTACGTATGAGCTAAGCAAGCTATAGCTTAGGGCCCCACTCTCTTGGGGGGCCCCAAAAAAATTAAAGGGGAGAAAACCTGGGTGTACATTTCCAAAATAAGAGATAAAAAAACAAATAAAATAAAACCTACATACAGCAACAGTGTTTTGTGTTGTGTAGGCTCCTATGATGTAAGTCATGGGCCCGGCCTGTTAGCCTGCTCCCTAAAATATCACTGGTTTGCTCATTTCTATATATAGGGTGCCTAATTCTGCATGGACTGGTTGTAACAATTACTTTGATAAAATACATATTTTGTTATGTGCAAATGGCTTTAGATACCTATTAGGTTCATAAATTACCATCTACCATATATTCAACACGAAAAACAGCAACAATTTGTTGTTGACAAAGGACAGCTGGACATATAAAGGGCCCCATTACCTTCAGTAGCTTAGGGCCTCATCAAACCTAAATCCGGCCCTCGTCATCTGAATCACAGCGAAAGAATCCCTGATGGTTGACCATCCAATCTCCGTTTAAAAACCTCCAAGGAAGGAGAATCGACCACCTTCCACTGTCAAACATCTTATACAATGGGAATTTTCTTCATAATACTTGGGCAAATGTTGATGATGGATTGGGGGGGGGTGAGGATTTTGCTAATTAATCACTCATGAAAGAGTCTCTAAACCAGTGTTTCCCAACCTAATCTAGGCAACGGCACACTTGTTTCATTAAAAAAATCTCGCGGCACACCGCTCCTCCCCCACCCGGCTGTGCCGGGTCTCCTGACCCAGAGTTACCTCTGGGATCAGCTGCAGCGCGGCGTCCTTTCTCCTGCCCATCAGCTGGGGCACCAGGTCGGGATTCTCCCGCGAGGCTTCTGTTGCTGCTGCTGCTGCAGCAGCCAAGGGAGCAGCGCCGCCCTGGCTTCCGCTTCGCCGCCGGGCTCCAGCATTGCCGCCGCCACGGTCCTGTGCAGCGCGGGGCTGCAGGGCACCCTGGGCTCTGATTCTCGCGCGAGGCTTCCGGTCGGGATTCTCGCACGAGGCTGCTGTTGCTGCTGCTGCAGCAGCCAAGGGAGCAGCACCGCCCTGGCTTCCGCTTCACCGCTGGGCTCCAGCAGCGCCGCCGCCACGGTCCTGTGCAGCCCTGGGCTGCAGGTCCCTTTTTCCGCGGCACATCAGCCGGTGTCTCGCGGCACACCAGTGTGCCGCGGCACACCGGTTGGGAAACGCTGCTCTAAACAACTCACCAAAAAAACTAAGAGCCAAACGAAAACGAAAACAAAAACGAAAACACACTGCATTCAAACCATTACAGTGGCTCATAAATGGACCCAGCAAAACCTGGTCAGCACCAAACAGCTATCAATAAGCAGCAGAAAAATGGCCACAGGCTGTCGGTGATGGCACCAGGTGGACTTCCCTGGGGAGAGCATCCCAGCCACAACTGGGAAAGGTTGGTAAGTGAAGCTTTTGCCTGACAGAAAGAACTTTTCCACTCTTGAGGAAGTGATGGACTGAGAGCCAGTGTGGTGTAGTGGTTAAGAGTGGTGGACTCGTAATCTGGGGAACCGGGTTCGTGTCTCCGCTCCTCCACATGCAGCTGCTGGGTGACCTTGGGCTAGTCACACTTCTCTGAAGTCTCTCAGCCCCACTCACCTCACAGAGTGTTGGTTGTGGGGGAGGAAGGGAAAAAGGAGATTGTTGGCCGCTTTGAGACTCCTTCGGGTAGTGATAAAGCGGGATATCAAATCCAAACTCTTCTTCTTCTTTAGTACTCTGCTCATGCTTCCAGTCTGTACATTTCCTCCCTCCCAGAAAGGGCAGTGGAGTCTCCCCGATACTCTCACCTCACAAAGCAAACTGAATTAAAGTCTGCCCCCAAGACTTCTTACCCACTAGGGAAATCAGGAAGCATGAAATGGCCATGTTGGAAAAGGTCAAAGCCATCTTTTCCCCCCTCACGGAAGCAAAACAGAAGCCATGTCTCAGAAACCTCTTAGCCCGCTCCTTCTGAAAACACAAAGCTTTTGTGTAAAGTATTATTTTCAAAAGCGGGTCAGATGCATACCGTTGACATCAGGCAGTGGTCCATGCTGTCGTCGGAGAACAAAATGGTGTCTTTGGTGAAAACGGCAGCTGCCCTCAGGACGAAGGAGACAAACAGGTGCATGTGGATATAATTCCGTGTGCAGTGGAATTTCCTGGAAGGGGGCAGGAAAGCAGATTGTCAGTTTTGCAGGCTGACATAACCTTGCTGAATTGAGCTGAATTCTGCTTTCAGGGCACCTAAATGGTGGCTTTGGCTGCAGGAATGATAGGAATGGCCACCAACATGGGTGTCTTTAAAAGGGATTTAGCTTACAATGAGTTAGGGGTGGGAGATTCTGTTAATTTCAGCTCCTCTCTAATTTTTCCAACTTTACGGTCCGCTCTCCACATTTCCACATCCGCTGGTGATTTATTTCTTTGAAAGACCTCATGAAGGATCATCAGCATTTTATTTCAAACTTCTCCTATTACAAACTTCTCCTAATAAATGTGCAAAGCGATTCCCCCCCCCCAATTCAGTGCATTTTTGTATGCTGTTTCAACCAGCATTTAAATAATGTTACTTACCTGTTGCCTCGTGTTTTCCAGTGCTTTAAAGCACTGTGTCTGAGTGCTTTATTCTCCCCCTGGATCTTTCCCCAGGAAAAACCACTCTTTAAAAGCTGAAGCGCAACCAATGTCAATTCGATTTCCCCATGGATTGCCATTTGCTCCGACTCAGCACGAAAGAGTGGATTTTCATGGGGAAAGCTCTGGAGCAAAAAGAAAGAATGTGAGTAAGTGAGTGAGTGAGCACTCAGATATGGAGCTGGAAAGTGCAGAGGAAAGTTAAGTACCACTAAGCCCTTATATGTACACTTGACCCCTAGAATCTTCCCCCATTACTTGGCTGGAGGACTGCAACGCAAAATTCAGAGAAGCGGCAATTTAGATGGCTGTGTTTCAGTTCTCATGGAGTTTTCAAAGGTGAAATTTAGGTAAGTTCACTTTTGAATCTTACACCAGTGTTATGTAGTGGTTAAGAGCGGTAGACTCGTAATCTGGTGAACCGGGTTCGCGTCTCCTCTCCTCCACATGCAGCTGCTGGGTGACCTTGGGCTAGTCACGCTTCTCTGAAGTCTCTCAGCCCCACTCCCCTCACAGAGTGTTTGTTGTGGGGGAGGAAGGGAAAGGAGAATGTGAGCCGCTTTGAGACTCCTTCGGGTAGTGATAAAGCGGGATATCAAATCCAAACTCTTCTTCTTCTTCTAATATCAGTGTCATGGGTTTGAGCCCAGGATTTGAGCAAAAAAAATAATCCTGGATTACAGAGGGTGGACTAGATCGCCCGCGTAGTCCCTTCTAAACCTACAATTCTATGATTCCATGAATGTGAATTAAATTTCTCCTCCATCTCCATGTGGCACTTAGACTACATTCAGTCTTTATTTAGCATTCATCTTGATTAGCTTGTGGGGTGTTTACATGCCATCCCGTTCATTGTTCGTTCATTCATTCCACATTTCCCCATCACTTCCGTAACCTCAAAGGAGTTTCTATTTTTCAAGTGGTTTTTGTTGCACAAGGGTGACTGAGCTCTTTAATCCACTTTAAATGTGGAAAACTAAATGACACACAAAGTACACGTTTGAATTCCACCTGCAAAATTGTGGCAGTCCGGAGGTGCCCAGGGTTGTGATGGAGTCCAATGATGCTATTCTGCTCCCCATCAAAGTCTGGTAAAGCCTACGTGATGCAGCTAAGCTATAGGCCCCAGAAGCACATGGCTTGAGGAAAACTCAAACGCAACATGGGATATATATATATATATGGAGAGGGAAAGCAGTTTAGTTCAAATCCCAGGGGAGGACGAGATAAGTGTAGAGCTGGGTTCTGTCTCTGAAAGGCACGTTCGGCATTTACCGGAAGAAGGTGAAGATGAGCAGAGCTGTAATGAGCGAAGCCAGGGAAGTTGCATAGCCTGCAGTGTAGATGTGCCAGAATGTTGAATAGTATGATTTCTGTGGGGGATAAAGAGAACATTCAGAAGTGGCGGCACATGAGGAGGAAGCATCTTTCAGAGTTAAAACCCCGTTTCCCTTGGTAACCACGGAGGGGGAGGACATTGTGTAGAAGACAGAAGTGTCATGGGCCAGGAGTCGGCTTCACCTGCTGAACAGCAGCCTGAAGGAGCAGAAGGCAGAGTGACACCACCTGCTGGTGATCAGCCTTCTTGCTCCTGAGGAGAACCAGCTGGCTCCAACTTCCTTAAGCAGGGTTTCCAACCTCAGTCAGTTGCTGGAAACAACATTTGTCGTTCCTGACCAGATCTTGGTGCTTCTTGTCACCTTAGACCAGGCATCCCCAAACTTCGGCCCTCCAGATGTTTTGGACTACAATTCCCATCATCCCTGACCACTGGTCCTGTAAGCTAGGGATCATGGGAGTCGTAGGCCAAAACATCTGGAGGGCCGCAGTTTGGGGATGCCTGGCTTAGACCCTTGGCTTTCTTGAACCCTAGATCATCTGACTACGTGAACTGAGATACTCCTGACCTTAGGACTGGACTGAACCTTGTATACAGACTCTGCCTCCAGGCAATGCCCCCCTGAAATTCGGCTGGTTGGCTGGCTTCTCCCTCCACTGAGCTCTGCCGTGACTGAGCAGCACAGGACTATGACGCGAAGACCTTCCTTTCCACGACTGATGCACATTTGCTTGTTTTCATGCATCTAGGCTAAGGATGACCAACTTCTGCATTCAGAAGTTTCTCTTCTGTTCAAGGCTAGCTTCGGTGTGGGCATTTGACCAAGGGCCAAAAAGACCCAATGGCTTATCTGATCCCAATGATGCTTTGGGACCACCAGCTGATGCGGGGGGCCCATGCACTGGCGTCGCAAGGGGGCGGGGGGCGCTACGCCCCGGGTTCCATGGGGAGGAGGGGGTGACACTTGGGCTGGCCCCGCCCTGTACGGGGCCCGCCTGCCGGCACCGCCGCTGCTCCCGCAGCACACTTGCGAGCCGCCGCGCCAAAAGCAGCAGCGGCGGGGCACACCCCACGAGCCGCCGATCGCGTGTGACGGCTCGTGGGGGTGCCGCTGCTGCTTTTGGAGCACTGCCTCGCAAGGGCACTGCAGGAGCAGCAGCAGCCCGGCGACGGAGTGCGCATGCGCGGCATTTCGCGCATGCGCACTCCGTCATGACGGTGCATCGTAACGTCACGCCACCCCGCCCCCAGGGGGAAGCCTCCGTTTGCCGCCCCGGGTGGTGAGGAGGCTTCCTCCGCCCCTGGGCCCATATGCCACCTTCAGAACTGCAGCACCCTAGCGATGCTCCTTCTTGTTGTCCCCACTGGTCACTTCCTTCACCTCACTCTCCCAAAGTCATCCAATGAAGCTGAAGGGTGGAAGATTCAGGGCACTTAATGGGGAACCATGGCAACACGCTCTTGGCCCCCTGCCAGCCACGTTGCTCTGCTTCCTAGGTGAAGTGATGGAGAGGGCAGGCGCGGTGCAAATGCGCTGGCAGGAAAGCCACCAGCGTGTCTAGTTTTGGTTCAGATCTCCAAACGGGAAAATATTCGGTGCAGGTTTAAAAGCACGACTGACCTGATCTTCTGGCCCCTTTGTTAAACTCTCTTCAAACCCGCAGGCAACTGGATATGGGGGGAATGGCTCTGACCAGTAAAGGCCTGGAGTGCAATTTCTGTGCAGGAACCCTGCGAAAAAATATCGCTGTGAAGCTCTAACGTTAACACATCCTATCCTAGTACAACGTCGCCAGTAAATCGAGATGGCAATATCTGGAGAACCTAAAACACTAATGGGCATGAACCAGTGTGTCTGGTAGCTGGGGGAAGGGGCAGGCACCTTATTTCATAAGATTTATACAACCACTTGATTGTAGAAAAGCAAAACAAAACTCAAAGGACACTCTCGGTGACACCAGCAGAGCTTACAAAGTTAGGTCAGAGGAAGTGTCCGCTCGTCTGCCTTCAATTTATTCCCACAACAGCCCTGCAAGGTGGGTTCGGCTGAATTATTGTTGATTTGGCCAAAGTCACAGGCTTTGAAGTACAGGGATGCCTTGGTTCTCAAACGCCTTGGTACTCAAACAAGTAGGAGCCCAAACACTGCAAACCCGGAAGGAAGTGTTCCGGTTTGGGAACATTTTTCGGAAGCCGAACGTGCTCCATTTTGAGTGTTACGCTTCTGATTTGGGTACAACACTTCCGTTTTGAGTGTTACGCTGAGGTCTGTCTGGTTTTGCTATTTATTTTGCATTTTTGTGGCTCTTTTTTGTGTGTTACTGTGTTGAACCTAGTTCAGCTACTGATTGATTGGTTGCTGTTGTGACTGCAGTACATTGTTTATTGCTTTCATTTTATGAATCAACGGTCTTGTCAGATAGTAAAATTCCTGTTAAATTGCTGTTTTAGGGGTTATTTTTCAAAGGGTGGAACGGATGAATCCATTTTGCATTACTTTCTATGGGAAAGTACGCCTTGGTTTTGGAACGCTTTGGTTTTGGAACGGACTTCATGAAAATCATCATAATACAGTGATCCCTCGACTTACGAATGCCCCAACTTCTGTATTTTTCGAGTTACGAGCGATCAAAGCGGCCGCCGCTTCCGAATTTTTTCGACTTCCGATTGAAAGCCGCGGCCGCTTTAGATAGGGTTTTTTCAACTCCCGAAGGTTTTTTCGAGGTACGAATGCGTTCTGCAACGCATCCCTATGGGGACTCGACTTACGATTTTTTCGAGTTCCGACGCTCTCGTCGGAACGGATTACATTCGTAAGTCGAGGATCCACTGTAATCACATGCATAAAGGTAAAGGGACCCCTGACCATTAGGTCCAGTCGCGGATGACTCTGGGGTTGCGGCGCTCATCTTGCTCTATAGGCCGAGGGATCTGGCGTTTTTCCGCAGACAGCTTCCGGGTCATGTGGCCAGCATGACTAAGCCGCTTCTGGCGAACCAGAGCAGCACACGGAAACGCCGTTTACCTTCCCACCCTATTTATCTACTTGCACTTTGACGTGCTTTCGAACTGCTAGGTTGGCAGGAGCCAAGGTACCACTGTACACCATTTCCCTCTCTGACCCACATGAGCTCTGACAGAGAGATACAAGGGAGGGATTTTTTTTTTAAGGGTCTTGCCATGTATGCTGGTGATTTCTTCAAAAAATCCTGGGCAGCCGAGCGTCACCGTCTCTCCAAAAGTAGCTTTGGGCCAGCAACTTAGTCCATCCCAAACGCCTGCACATCCTAAGGAGAAAACTCAGTGTCAGATTGAAGACTCCTACTATCCAGAATGATGAATTTTACAGGGTCCAGCAGAATAAAAGCCCGCCGGACCAAGTCAATGGCCCATTTATTCTAGCAGCGGCCACCCAGGTTGCTGGCGCATCTTGGTGAATATTTATATAGGACTGGGCTCATGCCTGTTACCTTTAAAATCTGGTAAGAGAGTTTCATTTCCCCCCAAGCATCGACTCTCATCTTTCATAAGCTGTTGGAATATTCTGCATTCTGGATGGATGGAAGCCACCTACGGTGAAAAGGAGGGGTGGGAGAGAGAGAGAGAGAAATTGTATTTCTTATTTTCTCCCCTCCCCCTTTTTATTATCTTTATTGCATTTTTAAAAATTACAGAGAAAGCATCAGTTAAACATTACATCCAAATATTCAAAAAGAAAAAGGGAAAATATGAAAAGTAAAAATATGAAAAGGAAAGGAAAAGGAAAAGAAAGAAAAATTATGAATAATAATAAAAAACGAAAAATAATTAGTCAAGCACACAAGTTTGTTCAACGGATACAAACAGTAATTTGAATATTCTATATGCCAGGTTCTCAGAAAGAAATACATTTATCAACCTTCTTGTCTTTCTTTCTTTCTTTCTTTCTTTCTTTCTTTCTTTCTTTCTTTCTTTCTTTCTTTCTTTCTTTCTTTCTTTCTTTCTTTCTTTACTGTCACTTTATTTCTGTTCCGGAAAACTAGTTTGAATCCCTGCTTTATTAGTTGACTTCCCTCTATCTCTTTGCGGCTTCAACACTTCTCTTAAGTGACAAATATTCTGTATTCATTTATTAAAATCAGTTTTTTTCATTATATCTGTGAGATTAATCTAAACACAACCAAGTATTGTTTTCGGAACCATATTTTGCCAGGCAGTTTTTAAAGCAATCCCATTCCATTTTTTACCTTGTCGCCTGAGTGTATTTCTTATTTTCATTGAACAACCTGCTTTTATTGATAATGTTAATGCTTTATATCATAAACCGCTTAGTAATTTTTAGTTCCTTTTTTAAAAAACAAAACAAAACACCAAGCGGTATATAAATTTTGTTGTTGTATTTCTTATTTTCATTGAACAAAATTCAATCATCTTTTCACAGTTTTTTTTTTAAAAAAAAACCCAAGTGGTATATAAATTTTGTTGTTGTATTTCTTATTATCACTGAACAAAATTTATATACCGCTTGATTATTATTATTATTATTTAAACTGTCAAAAGATGATTGAAATCAAAGCGCCTGAAAAGAGAGAAAACACATGTAACGTCTGCATGTCTTGATAGACCTGCCTTAGCAAAACTGTTTTAGGCTAGTGCAGAAAAGAATACAGCAAAGTTTCCTGCCTGGTGTCAAGAGGCAGGGAGTTCCAAAGGGTATGCTAGTGTTACTCACTAAACCAGTGGCTGAGGGTTCTTTTCAACAAAAGGACTGAGCTCCTTCTTGGACAATCTTCCCAAGGGTCATGTGGTGGCAAGGGGCATGTCCAGTGGGGAAGGTTTTTTATTTATTCATGTACTTCCTTCATAAAATCGCAGAGTTGGGAGGGACCCCGAGGGTCTTCTAGTCCAACCCCCTTCAATGCAGGAATAGGCAGGTGTCCCTTATAGGGATCGAACCTGCAACTTTGGCACTATCAGCACCATGTTCTAACCAACTGAGCCGTCCAGGCATGCCTTATTTATTTCTATTAAAAAAATTATATACTGCCATGTCATAAATATATATATATATACATATATATATATATATCACAGCAGTTTACAGCAATATCAAAATATAAAACCAGGCAATAAAACCATAAAAAGTTAACAGCAAGTTAAAAACAAAAAGAAATCAAAAACTTCCACAACTTAGGGGCCACCACAAAGAAGGCACTCTCCAAAGTTTCCATCACTCTGAGTTTCTGAGGCCCAAAGAAATACCAAGGTGGTCTCCTCTGTGAATCGTATCACCCAAGAGGATCTGTAGGAAAAGAGTTGGTCTTTCTGATATTTGGGGACTACATCATTAGAGTAGAATAATGCTAGTATTGTTTTTATTTCTAGCAGAAGCGGGGAGGGGGCACCCCACTTCCCTTTACAGTTATCATCAAGATGGCAATTAGGTAGTTCTGCAAAGAAGAAGATACAGAGGAGGGATTTTTTCAAAGATGAGAATAAGAAGGACAGTACATTCCAAAAGAAGAGAAGAGAACTGCAAACACCATGGATTGAATCTGGCAAAGACGATGATAAGAAGAACACCACATTACAAGAGAAAGTCATGCGGCATTGATTGACTTTTGGGCCTGGAAATTTGTGAGGGTTGGGGTGGGATAAAGAGGATATACTTGGATTTGTTTTTTCCTGTCTAAGTGGTTAAGATGTTTGGATCTGGATACTGGCGTTAATGATTATATGTTAAAAATTAGGAGGTTAGTAGTGGGAAACATAGCTAAAAGTTTTGAGACCGGAGGGAGGTAAGGGTGTAAAAAGAAGAAAATTTGGAGCTTTAAGTTAGGTTGGAGTAAGGGAATTTGATACGGCTTGAGGGAAGGACCAGAAGTAATGAGGTGCTGAGGTATGGAAAAAAAGGAGCTAGCTTAAGTAAAATGATTTTGGTATTTTATGTTATTGTGAATTTGGAAAACTGATAAAGAGGATAGATAATGAATTCAACAGAGGGGGACTTGAGGAAGTCAACCAAAATATGAAATTGAGGAAAGAAGGAATACCTGGCCCACAGAAATGGGCCAGGCCTAAGCAATGATATTTAATATGTTAGCTACGTTAAATGTATACTGTTTACTGTATTCGCGGTGAGAGAGGGGGGGTGGAAATTTGCTTCCTTCAGTGAGAGGGGGGGAGGATGGAAATTTAACGGTATTGTTAAGTGCTTAAAATTGTAAAATCAATTAAAAAAAATTAAAATAATAATAATAAAAAAACAAGAAGATGGCAATTAGGTAAACTTGACATCAGTAAATTCCACCCCCAGAGATGAGATCTTCTGGGTGGGGATTGGGAACATCAAATTTGAGATAGTGAAGAATTGCAGAGCATCTAACCTTGACCCTAACATGAAGGAGAGAAATGTGAGGAGCTACCCAGACCAAAATAGAATTCTTTTTATTCCATTTTAGACCAGGAGCAGATAATTTTCTTCTTTCCCTTAGTGTGTGTGTGGAGAGGGAGGGATAGTAAGTTGCACACACACACACCCCACAAAAAAATAGCACCTCTTTTTATTGCAAAAAAATGGAAAGAAGCACTTGGCCACCGTCATGTTGTCAACGGAAACATCTGAAAATAAATAAATAAAATAAAACCAGACGGCGCAGGGTCTTATACCGACTTCCAACAACGGTAGCAAAAAAAGTTATTACCGGTACTATGAGAAGGGCAATGCATTTTGCATTTCAAAAGAACCTATTCAGAGCTTGTGGCTGGAATCTAATTGTATTTGCCTTTCTCCTTTGACCGCTTCAGATGCTTTTCAGGAACGGTAATCATGTGAAATTGTTTGCTGTTGGGATACTTTTACGCTGGCGTTTCGAAAGAGCCAGAAGATAGAATTAAGATGCAACAGTTCCATTTCCCCCCCACCACCGTTTTTAATATAGAACCCTCTTTCTGAGATCACAAGGAACTTCTTAAATTCAAACGAGAAATGAATGGGAAATGAGGCTGTCGGATCTTTAGCCTGACCTTAATCAAGAGTCCCCAATTTTTTTTGGGGGGGGAGACTTCCTTGGTTCCAGAAACTCAGCCCCAGTGCCCCATACCTTATTAAAAGCACTGTTCAGAATAGCAGAACAGCATGACCCACTGAGGAGGATAATGGCACAGTTAAAATTCAAAACAGCCACAAATAATGGCACATTTATTCAGAACTCAACTAAAACTATCCAGTTCGATGAATTCAACAAAACTGATGAACTTGATTCAGTGATACCATCTTTTAAAAATCTGGCCGGCGTTTACCCCTCCAGTGCATACCGTCCGACATTTCTCAAATGAAAATAGGGATACTCAATCTATTCTAACATCAGGAAGTTTCTCCCTCGTTTGATCTCCCACACACATAAATGCCATATACACAATTACATCGGTCACCTTGAGCCAATTGCAACCTCTCCACCTCACCTACCTCACAAGACTTTTGTAAATAAAAAACTGGATGTGCATTTCCAAAATATAAGATAAAAAACAAATAAAATAAAACCTACATACAGCAACAGTGTTTTGTGTTCTGTAGGCTCCTATGATGTAAGTCATGGGCCCCGCCTGCTAGGCTGCTTCCTAAAATATCACTGGTTTGCTCATTTCTATATATAGGGTGCCTACATTCTGCATGGACTGGTTGCATGACCACATGTGCAAATGGCTTTAGATACATATTAGGTCCATCAATTACCATCTAGCATATATTCAACGCAAAAAACAGTGACAATTTGTTGTTGACAAAGGACAGCTGGACAGTTCTGGGCACCACAGTTCAAGAAGGATACTGACAAGCTGGAACGTGTCCAGAGGAGGGCAACCAAAATGGTCAAAGGCCTGGAAACGATGCCTTACGAGGAACGGCTTAGGGAGCTGGGTATGTTTAGCCTGGAGAAGAGAAGGTTAAGGGGTGATATGATAGCCATGTTCAAATATATAAAGGGATGTCATATAGAGGAGGGAGAAAGGTGGTTTTCTGCTGCTCCAGAGAAGCGGACACGGAGCAATGGATTCAAACTACAAGAAAGAAGATTCCACCTAAACATTAGGAAGAACTTCCTGACAGTAAGAGCTGTTCGACAGTGGGATTTGTTGCCAAGGAGTGTAGTGGAGTCTCCTTCTTTGGAGGTCTTTAAGCAGAGGCTTGACAGCCACCTGTCAGGAATGCTTTGATGGTGTTCCCTGCTTGGCAGGGGGTTGGACTGGATGGCCCTTGTGGTCTCTTCCAACTCTATGATTCTATGATTCTATGATTTAAAGGGCCCCATTCCCTTCAGTAGCTTAGGGCCTCATCAGACCTAAGCCTGGCCCTGTCCTTAGGTAATCCCACAAATTAATGTGGGGGAATGCTTAACTGAGTTTGAGAAAGGGCGATGTTGTAACTGACAGGTTCATTCCTCTCAGCTCCCCGATTACAGTAAGAACAGGGTTCAAATCCCCACCCTGATATGAAGCTCACTGAGTGACCTTGGGCCACTCACTGCCTCTCAGCCTAACCTACCTCACAGGGTTGTTGTGAAAATAAAGTGGAGAGGGTAGAACCTTGAGTTCCTTGGAATAAAAGGTGAAATATAAATGTGACATATAACTATTGGGGATTGTTCTAAGGCTGAGCAGAATGTTACCTTTAAAGAAATTTTAGCTTGAAATTGGGGGACTCTTAGGGGACCAAGTTTTTGCCCAAACTGCTATCTCATTTCACCTGTTTTTCCACTGCCGTCACTCCTCGGTTTGTGGTCCTGGCTGCACCTAGATTTGGTTCCAAATTCATGTTCTATTCTGTGGCTCTGCATCCATCAAGGGAAATCTCACACTGAAACTCTTACTTCACCTGGGTCTCCCCTGCTGGATCAGAGAGATTCTTCTTACGGGACTATAATATACATATTCAGTATTCATTGCCTTGATCTTTCATCATTACGTTAATTGCGCCTGGCAAATCAGTTTTTAAATATCCAGGAATTAAAATAAAGTAGAACATCTAATTAACACCAGTGCCGAAAATATCAACCTTGCTCCGAGATCCATGAGGGCTGAATTACTGGAGTCGGAGATCAAAGTCCTGACTGTTAAATATATCCCACTTCTTAAAGCTGAGCTTTAATAATAGACGACACCTCATATCAATATGTAAATGTGTTCTGCACAAGAGCAGTGGACCTGAATTTCACCCAAAGCAAAATGTTGAGATGGTTTAGGAAGGCAAGCAAAACAAGAAAAGGGGTGAAAAAGAAATTTGTGGTTGTGTCTCATACCTCCAACTGATGTTTGATGCTTCTTCACTAAACCTAGAGGGGTTGGGAGCTGGGGGCACTGTTGTACAGTGGTTCCGCTCCTTCCTCCTGGGCCGTGTTCAGAAAGTGGTGGTGGGGGATGAGTGTTCAGACCCCTGGGCTCTCACTTGTGGGGTGCCTTAGGGTTCCGTCCTCTCCCCCATGCTTTTTAATATCTATATGAAGCCGCTGGGAGAGATCATCAGGGGGGATGGACTGGGTGTTCATCAGTATGCATATGACACCCAGCTCTACCTCTCTTTTAAATCAGAACCAGTGAAGGTGGTGAAGGTCCTGTGTGAGTGCCTGGAGGCGGTTGGAGGATGGATGGCGGCTAACAGATTGAGGTTGAATCCTGACAAGACAGAAGTACTGTTCTTGGGGGACAGGGGGCGAGTGGGTGTGGGGGACTCCCTGGTCCTGAACGGGGTAACTGTGCCCCTGAAGGACCAGGTGCGCAGCCTGGGAGTCATTTTGGACTCACAGCTGTCCATGGAGGCGCAGGTTAACTCTGTGTCCAGGGCGGCTGTCTACCAGCTCCATCTGGTACGCAGGCTGAGACCCTACCTGCCCGCAGACTGTCTCATCAGAGTGGTACATGCTCTAGTTATCTCCCGCTTGGACTACTGCAATGCACTCTACGTGGGGCTACCTTTGAAGGTGACCCGGAAACTGCAATTAATCCAGAATGCGGCAGCTAGACTGGTGACTGGGAGTGGCCGCCGGGACCACATAACACCAGTTCTGAGAGATCTACATTGGCTCCCAGTACGTTTCTGAGCACAATTCAAAGTGTTGGTGCTGATCTTTAAAGCCCTAAACGGCCTCGGTCCTGTATACCTGAAGGAGCGTCTCCACCCCCATCGTTCAGCCTGGACACTGATATCCAGCGCCGAGGGCCTTCTGGCGGTTCCCTCACTGCAAGAAGCCAAGCTACAGGGAACCAGGCAGAGGGCCTTCTCGGTAGTGGCGCCGGCCCTGTGGAACACCCTCCCATCAGAGGTCAAAGCGATAAACAACTACCTGACATTTAGAAAATACCTGAAGGCAGCCCTGTTTAGGGAAGTTTTTAATCTGTGAAATTTTAATGTATTTTGATATTTGTTGGAAGCTGCCCAGAGTGGCTGGGGAGACCCGGCCAGATGGGCGGGGTACAAATAATAAATTGTTGTTGTTATTATTATTATTATTATTATTATTATTATTATTATTATTGTTGTTATTATTATTATTATTATTATTATTAAACAACCATGAAATGCACAGGTTAAAGCTTACTGGGAAATGATATATAATGAATTGAAAAGGATGTTCAAAATAACTTTTATTTTAAAAAGAAAACAAAACCCCGAAGCTTTTCTTTTGGGAATTATTGGGACAGAACTACCTAAATTGTATAGAAATTTATTTATGTATGCTACTACAGCAGCAAGAATGTTACTCTCCCCAAAATGGAAAGAAGCAGAAGTCCCAGCAAAGGAAGAATGGATACAAAAACTTATGGAATATGCAGTAATGACCGTTCCCCACAATAAAAGGGGTGCGCATTTTGCGTGGCTGCGAGCAGCCCTCTGTGATCACAGGCAGCTCCTGGCAGTTGGGTCTGGCACCGCCTTCCCAGGTAGGATACCTGTGGACTCCACCCATGACAGTAGCCGCCCAATCCCGGCTGGGGAGGTGTTGCCAGGGGGATTGGCCAGGTAGAGGGAGGGAACACACCTTGCAGGAGTCAGCCATTACCTGGGAAGTCACAACTTTGGCGGTGGCAGGCCTTGGGCGGAATCCTTTAGTCATCTACATAAAATGGGAGGGGGCATGGGGCGGAGACCCCCACCCCCATTGCGGCGGCGATACCAGGGTTCCCGTTAAAGGGGTCTTAGGGGGAGGCATTGACCATACGCCCAGAGGTCGTCATTGCCCTCCCCCTCCAGCGGCGGCGAACAAGGGGGGCGGGCTATCTGCTTGAACATATGTTCTCCAGAGCTAGCCCACCCCTCACACATGCTGGATAACCCTGACAAGTACCCAGAACCCCGGCTGGGGGGCTGGGAAGGATAAACGCCCAATGCCTGAGCCAAGGTCTCCCTACATCTGAATATTAATAAAGTTGTGGCCAATTTAATCCCATGGAACGTTGTCACGTGTCGTTATTTCCCTCAGGGGCTGCCTGGGGTTCGGGGGGACTCCGCCTAGCCACGCAATGGCAAAACTTACCGGAAGAATAAGAATAAGAAATCAAGATAACAAATGGGAATGGTTTATTGAATATTTACAGACAAATTATAAGCAGATAAAAACATTAGCAGAATTATTGTAATAACCTGCAGTTTTATAAGAGTATATATTTGCAGTAGATAATTAAATGAGTAAATTAAATGAATTTGGATATGCAGAAGATATTAAAAAAATAATTTAAGGAGTCACAGAAAGAGGGGGAAGGAAGTCAAATTTGGAAATGTTGAATTGATTGTAACACTAATGAAATGTATAAATTTGAAAAGCATAAATAAAAAAATAAACCATGGAACTCACTAACACAAGATCTAGTGTTAATGCCAACAGTGCCCTTCAGCTCTCTATATTGGACAAACAGGCCAAACCCTACGCCAAAGGATAAATGGACATAAATCTGACATCAGGAATCACAAGACAGAGAAACCAGTAGGAGAGCACTTCAATCTCCCAGGACACTCTATACAAGATCTCAAAGTAGCTGTCTTATTGCAAAGGAATTTCAGAAATAGACTGGAAAGAGAAGTTGCTGAATTGCAACTCATTACCAAGCTTAAAACCATGGAGAGACCTGGTCTGAACAAAGACATTGGATTCTTATCTCATTATACATGACAAAGCTATTTTTAACCTTCTCACCCCTTGCTTTTTCCTGTAAGATTAATTGCAGCCGTTAACAGTCGTCAACAGGTTTACCACAGCTATCAACCTTTCACCCATTTCCACCACCCCTCTGAGTAATACCCCTCCCCACCCTCTCACTATATATAAGGGTCTGGTGACTTCTGTTTCAGTGTATCTGAAGAAGTGTGCATGCACACGAAAGCTCATACCAAGAACAAACTTAGTTGGTCTCTAAGGTGCTACTGGAAGGAATTTTTTTATTTTGTTTTGACTATGGCAGACCAACACGGCTATCTACCTTTAACAAGATCTAGTGATAGCCGCTAACATGGAGAGCTTGAAAAGGAGGTAAAGCAAATTCGTGGAGGATAATGACAGAAATGGCTGCTAGGATGGATGGATATGTACTGCGTCCCGGACCAGATGCAATAGGTCCATGAATAGCAGCCTTGGGGAAGCATGGCTCTCATGCTCATGTCCTGCCTGTGGGCTTTTCAGGTTCACCTCATCACTGTGGGCCACAGAAGGTTGCCTAGATAGGCCTTTGGCTTGATCCAGGAAGGTTCTTAGGTATTTTAAGTAAAATTCTGTGGTTGATTTGAGTCTGGTACTCATGTGAAACTACAACTAATCCAGAATGTGGCAGCTAGACTGGTGACTGGGAGCGGCCACCAAGACCACATAACACCAGTCCTGAAAGACCTATATTGGCTCCCAGTACGTTTCCAAGCACAATTCAAAGTGTTGGTGCTGACCTTTAAAGCCCTAAACAGCCTCGGCCCAGTATACCCGAAGGAGTGTCTCTCTCTACCCCCATCGTTCAGCCCGGACACTGAGGTCCAGCTTCAGATACCATATCTGAAGAAGTGTGCATGCACACGAAAGCGCATACCAAGAACAAACTTAGTTGGTCTCTAAGGTGCTACTGGAAGGATTTTTTTTTATTTTGTTTCGACTACAGCAGACCAACACGGCTACCTACCTGTAAATGTTTAAATAGATTATTGTATTTTAACATTCTGTTGGAAGCCGCCCAGAGTGGCTGGGGAAACCCAGCCAGATTGGAGGGGTATAAATAATAAATTATTATTATTATTATTATTATTATTATTAATTCTATGATGAGGTGTTAATTAATTTATTCTGATGCGCAACATCCTGTGACAACTTTGCAGTCAATCAATAAATCTGTATCCCACCCCCTCACTCTGATCAATATCTCCATTGCTTCCCATGAGGACATGGACCCCTGGCCGTCTCCCGCTGTGGAGGTGACCCTGAGATTCTCTTCTCTTTTTCTCCCACGCTAGTCATGATGCTTTGTCTATCTCCTCCCTCCACCCCCAACCACCCCCTGGCAGGGTGGAGTAGAGAGGAGACTTCACTTTTGTACCTAACGCTTTCACGTCAGGTATTTGACATGTTCCTTGACTCTTTTTGTCATCCCAATTAAAAGTTAATAGCTGTCAAAAAGTGCTTCACGTGTTCAAAGGCATTAAGAGTAATGATAATTACTAGGTGTTCCCGTCAGGCATTCAGATGCAACCACCCATGCAGGCAGAAATTGCTCAGGCAGACAAAGGAACCCGAAAGAGGGGGGGGGCAACGGCTGGGGGCTGCCAGGCGAGAAGAGTGGGTTTCATGTGTTTGGCAGCATGCAGGGACCGATCTGGACCTACAAATTGGCTAGGCTGAATGATCGGTCCTGCAAATCAGATCAGGGTGTCTGTGTGCACAGTCCTATAACTGAGGCTCACGCCAACCCTGCAAAGTAAAAGGGACCCCTGACCATTTGGTCCAGTCGTGTCGGACTCTGGGGTTGCGGCGCTCATCTCGCTTTATTGGCCGAGAGCCGGCGTACAGCTTCCAGGTCATGTGGCCAGCATGACAAAGCCGCTTCTGGTGAACCAGAGCAGCGCACGGAAACGCCGTTTACCATCCTGCCGGAGTGGTACCTATTTATCTACTTGCACTTTGACGTGCTTTCGAACTGCTAGGTGGGCAGGAGCAGGGACCGAGCAACGGGAGCTCACCCCGTCGCAGGGATTCGAACTGCCGACCTTCTGATCAGCAAGCCCTAGGCTCTGTGGTTTAACCCACAGCACCACCTGGGTCCCTGCAAAGTAGGCAAGGCTGAATAGTTGGTCCCACAAAGTTAGGTCAGAGTGTCTGCTCGTCGGCCTTTAAATTATTCCCACAACAGCCCTGCAAGGTGGGCTCGGCTGAATTATTGCTGAATTATTTGGCCAAAGTCACATGAAGTACAGTGGTACCTTGGTACTCAAACAACTAGGAACCCAAACACTGCAAACCCGGAAGGAAGTGTTTCGGTTTGTGAACATTTTTCGGAAGCCGAATGTGTTCCGTTTTGAGTGTTACGCTTCCGATTTGAGTACAACATTTCCGTTTTGAGTATTACGCAGAGGTCTGTCTGTTTTCGCTATTTATTTTGTGTTTTTGTTTTTGCGGCTCTTTTTTTGTCGAAACAAAATAAAAAAAAACCTTCCAGTAGCACCTTCGAGACCAACTAAGTTTGTTCTTGGTATGAGCTTTCGTACCAAGAACAAAAGCTCATACCAAGAACAAACTTAGTTGCTCTCTGGTGCTACTGGATGGAATTTTTTAATTTTGTTTCGACTATGGCAGACCAACACGGCTACCTACCTGTAACTGGATCTTTTTTTCATTACAGTGTGGACCCCAGTTCAGCTACTGATTGATTGATTGATTGATTGGTTGTGTGACTGCAGTACATTGTTGATTGCTTTCATTTCAGGGATCAATGGTCTCGTTAGATAGTAAAATTCATGTTAAATTGCTGTTTTAGGGGTTGTTTTTAAAAGTCTGGAACAGATCAATCCATTTTGCATTACTTTCCATGGGAAAGCGCGCCTTGGTTTTGGAACGGACTTCTGGAACAGATTAAGTTTGAGAACCAAGGTACCACTGTATGTAAGTATTTGTATGGGGGTAGATTGGAGGGTTGCCTATTCCGGGGGGCTGCCCTTCCCCCTTTTTTGCCCATATTTTATTTGCTTTGGTGGTGGGGTTTATGTGCTTTGCCTATTTTGGGGAGGGGGTCGGGGGCAGCACCCGTTTTACTGTTGTGAAATGAGTATGCCTTTGTCTCCCTGACAGTTTCCTTTAGGTTTCCAGATGGACTTCCAGGCCTTAAAAAAAGACAGAAATGGATTCTGACTGGCTGCCAAACTGAGATGCAATTGCTGTGGAAGAAGAAGAAGAAGAAGAGTTTGGATTTGATATCCCGCTTTATCACTACCCGAAGGAGTCTCAAAGCGGCTACCATTCTCCTTTCCCTTCCTCCCCCACAACAAACCCTCTGTGAGGTGAGTGGGGCTGAGAGACTTCAGAGAAGTGTGACTAGCCCAAGGTCACCCAGCAGCTGCATGTGGAGGAGCGGAGACGTGAACCCAGTTCCCCAGATTACGAGTCTACCGCTCTTAACCACAACACCACACTGGCTCTCTGTGGATTTCTTAGTCAGGGGTTGGGAAATCAGGCTTCTGTGAATGCCTGGGGTGGGGGGTGGGGACTCCAGATTTCCATGTCCATATTTCTTATTTTAACTCTCCTTGCTTGTATTAATTTATGGCAGTGTGTGTGTGTGTGTGTGTGTGTGTGTGTGTGTGTGTGTTCAGAAACGACTCACCCTTTTCTGAGAAGACGGGAATTGAATTTGAGCCAAAAACCTGTTTTTTCCGAAATGCAAATGTCACAACGTTCTGCTTACAAACACCCAAGTGAGCCCAAGAAATCTGTTCAAACTCCTTCTTAAGGAGGCAGAAGTAAAACAACAACAACAACAAAAAACCTGCCATCATTGCTAGCGTGGGTACATACACCCCACTCCCCTTGCTTATCTAGCCATAACTGAAACAATATTTCGATTTAAAACTCTCTCGTTTTTGCCATGCGTTCAAGGAAACTACTGCTTGGACTCAAGCTTCAAAGCTTAAAAAAGGGGGGAGGGGATGAATTAGGCACTACTGTTATCAGAAGGGAGAAAAATAGGAATGAGGTCGCCATTACTCCCTAAAGAAATGTGAGTGCAGAGAGCAATCCTGATGTGGAAGTTTCCTGCATTCAAGCAAGTTCACTAGCGGGACTTCTAAGTACAGAAGAGCCTGTGGATCTCAGGGAACAAGAAAAGGAAATCAATAATAATAATAATAATAATAATAATAAATTTATTATTTATAGCCTGCCCATCTGGCTGGGTTTCCAGTGAGTGAACCAGATCTGCATTTAGTAATTTAGTTTAAACTCTGGAACTCACTCCCAAAGGAGGCAGCGATGGCCACCAAATTGGGTGCCTTTGAAGAAGAAGAAGAGTTTGGATTTGATATCCCGCTTTACCACCACCCAAAGGAGTCTCAAAGCGGCTCACATTCTCCTTTCCCTTCCTCCCCCACAACAAACACTCTGTGAGGTGAGTGGGGCTGAGAGACTTCAGAGAAGTGTGACTAGCCCAAGGTCACCCAGCAGCTGCATGTGGAGGAGAGGAGACGCGGACCCGGTTCACCAGATTACGAGACTACCGCTCTTAACCACTACACCACACTGGATGAATGCTGGAAGATTAAGGACAGGCAAAAGGCAGCATCTTGCCTTGCAACATACAGAGAACTGGTCTTCAACTGGAGGAGGAGGAGGAGGAGGAGGAGGAGGAGGAGAAGAAGAAGAAGAAGAAGAGGAGTTTGGATTTGATCTCCCGCTTTATCACTACCCGAAGGAGTCTCAAAGCGGCTCACATTCTCCTTTCCCTTCCTCCCCCACAACAAACACTGTGAGGTGAGTGGGGCTGAGAGACTTCAAAGAAGTGTGACTAGCCCAAGGTCACCCAGCAGCTGCATGTGGAGGAGTGGAGACACGAACCCGGTTCCCCAGATTACGAGACTACTGCTCTTAACCACTACACCACACTTTGAAAGAGGATTGGATAAATTCACAAAGGAGGAAAAGGCGATTATCGATGGCTGCTAGCCAAGATGGCTATGCTCTGCCTCCACAGTTTCCTCCTGAATCCCAGTTGCTGGAAACCGTAGGAAGGGAGAGAGCTCTTGCGCTCGAATCCTGACTGCAGGTTTCCCACAGGCATTTGGTTGGCCACTGTGAGAAACAGGGTGCTGGTCTGATCCCATTGGTCTGAGCCCTCAGGGGGTTGCGGACCCTCCTTCCTTGGAGGGTTTTAAGCAGAGGTTGGATGTCCATCCATCATGGATGCTTTAGTTGAGATTCCTTCATTGCAGGGGGTTGGGACTAGACCAGTGTTTCCCAAACTTGGGTCTGTGACTGTTTCTGGACTACAACTCCCATCATCCCTAGCTAGCAAGACCAGTGGTCAGGGATAAAACAGAGCCTAGGACTTGCTGATCAGAAGGTCGGCAGTTCGAATCCGAATCCCCACGGCGGGGTGAGCTCCCGTTGCTCGGCCGCAGCTCCTGCCCACCTAGCAGTTCGAAAGCATGTCAAAGTGCAAGTAGATAAATAGGTACCACTCCGGCGGGAAGGTAAATGGCGTTTCCGTGTGCTGCTCTGGTTCGCCAGAAGCGGCTTTGTCATGCTGGCCACATGACCTGGAAGCTGTACGCCGGCTCTCAGCCAATAAAGCGAGATGAGCGCTGCAACCCCAGAGTCGGACATGACTGGACCAAATGGTCAGGGGTCCCTTTACCTTTACCTCTCCCTTCTGCCTTCTCCCTTCTCTTCTCTCCCCCATTTCTCCTTCTGTTAAAATTCCCAGTAAAAAGAAACGTCCGTGGTGGTGACCCCCATCATTGGGGTTTGGCCAGCCTAGTGCTCTTGGGCCATCAGGCGAAGACTGACGTCTCCACAGCAGAAGTTCAGCAGCAACAACAATTATTTAAGCCATAGTTGAGAGTGGAAGCGGCAGAGCATCCGGTAATCTCAGCTGCCGGCACAACACACATAGACATCCCCCGATGTGTCCCCGTATGAATCCACCTGAGAATAATTGCCAACTTCTCATGCCACGATCCCGGTTCCTAAAATCACACCTCGCTAACCAGTGACCTCAACCCACCACTGTCCGTTCCACTCTCCAAACTGCAATGAAAGAGCAGTAATCTGCCTATTCAACTCTCCTTGAACCGCCTCAATGGGGCACGGCAGGATGCCCAGAGGCTTTTAAGGGCTCCTTAAGAAGGAATAAGCTGACACTTTGTGAAGGCACAAACCAGCTTCTCCCAAAGAGGAGCAGGCTGTCTAAGGATGTCGCTCCCTGGAAAGGCAAACAACGGGTTCACTTACCATCGGGAAGAACAGCGAGCAGAAAGTTAGCAGCATCTCCAGCAGCGGCAGGAGGCTCTGTCCCTGCCGGCACACGGCTGACGATCCACACCAGTCAAGCACCGCCTCTAAGATACACCTTCTCAGCTCGGCTTTCAAGGAGCAATTCTCCCTGCAGGCTCCAGTCCTCCTCCCAGGTAAGCAAAACCACCTTCTTCATTTGCATCGTCCTCGTGATCTTACCGGCAGTAGTAGAAAGGCAGGAATAATGAATCTTATTGCTAATGCTATAACTGAAATGCTCTTTAAAAAATAAAATACAATAAATCTTATTTATTGATTTTTCAAGGAAAAAACTGTACAGACCGTAAATTGCTTTCTCCATTGACTCTCTTTCCACAGTTTCCAAATCTACCCTTAATAAATGCTGCATATTTTACATATAATATAATATTCAATACAGTGGTACCTCGGGTTAAGAACTTAATTCATTCTGGAGGTCCGTTCTTAACCTGAAACTGTTCTTTAAAAAAAAAAAAAAGTTTTTATTAAAGACTTATCAAAACAAATTATCCTTATAATCAGATACATTTCCCCCCTTTTTTTGTTCCCTCCCCCTTCCTCCCCCACCCTCCCAAGACTTCCCTCAGCTCCCCTCTCCGATTTATTTATACATATTATTTTCTGCATGTTATAGATTTTTTACATATCATATAATAATAATAATAATAATAATAATAATAATAATAATAATAATAATAATTTATTATTTATACCCCACCCATCTGGCTGGGTTTCCCCAGCCACAATGGGCGGCTTTCAACAGAACATTAAAATACAATAATCTGTTAAACTTTAAAAGCCTCCCTAAACAGGGCTGCCTTCAGATGTCTTCTAAAGGTCTGGTAGTTGTTGTTCTCTTTGACATCTGGTGGGAGGGCGTTCCACAGGGTGGGTGCCACTACCAAGAAGGCCCTCTGCCTGGTTCCCTGTAACTTGGCTTCTCGTAGTGAGGGAACCGCCAGAAGGCCCTCGGTGCTGGTTCTCAGTGTCCGTGCTGAACAATGGGGGTGGAGACGCTCCTTCAGGTATACTGGACTGAAGCCATTTAGGGCTTTAAAGGTCAGCACCAACACTTTGAATTGTGCTCAGAAACGTACTGGGAGCCAGTGTAGGTCTTTCAAGACCGGTGTTATTTGGTCTCGGCGGCCACTCCCAGTCACTAGTCTAGCTGCCGCATTCTGGATTAATTGCAGTTTCCAGGTCACCTTCAAAGGTAGCCCCACATAGAGCGCATTGCAGTAGTCCAAGCGAGAGATAACTAGAGCATGCACCACTCTGGCGAGACAGTCCGCCATCATTGCTTTATCTGTCATATGTTCTACTAATAAATTTGTGGATGTTTATTCAAAACCTGCCAAGGAGTCCATGTCCTTTTCTTGTCTTTTTAAATAAATTGTAAAAAGTTCCCATTCTTCCTTGAAGTAACGGTTGTCCTTCTCACGTAGTTTATATGTTAACTTTGCCATCTCCACATAACTCATCAACTTTTCTTGCCATTGTTCCTTCGTCGGGATTCCTTCCTTCATTCCTGAAACTGTTCTTAACCTGAGGTACCACTTTAAGCTAATGGGGCCTCCCGCTGCCGCCTCGCAATTTCTGTTCTCATCCTGAGGTAAAGTTCTTAACCCGAGGTACTACTTTCAGGTTAGCGGAGTCTGTAACCTGAAACGTCTGTAACCTGAAGCATTTGTAACCCGAGGTACCACTGTACATCCATTCTAACGTATTTATCTTAATATATTAACACTGGTGCTCATATTTCAAATCCTGCTCGCGTTTTCATCTCACAATAATACTCAATGAAAGGTTTCCAGTCCTCAAGGATGTTTTTGTCATTTCGGTCGCTAATCTTTGCTGTTAATCTCGCCAGTTCCGCGTACTCCATCATTTTGAAAAGCCACCCTTCCTTTGTTGGAACCTCCGGCAATTTTCTATTCAAAAATGCACAACACACAGCACAGCTGAGATGGGGAAGCTTTCTGTAGCCCGAGGGCCACATTCCCTCATAGACAACCTTTCAGGGGCCGCATGCCAGTGGTGGGTATGGCCAGAGGTGAAAAGTTGGGTGAAGCACCAAACATGTCCCTTCAATGGGGGGCTTATAAGAATGTGTGGTATGCACAGATTTGGTATCCTGTGGGGCTGAGGCCCCCACAAGTTATTAATATAGATTGCAAATGGAGAATATCACTTTAATGGGTGGTTGCAAACAAGTAATTGTCATTATGGGATTCTAGCGTTTGTGCTCATTGTATTGCTTCCTGCTCCCCAATTAAAATCAGTGGAGGCTGGTTCATTAGGGCAACCAGCGCTAATTATTATTCATTCATTCATTCATTCATTCATTCATTTATACATACCCCACCCATCTGACTGGGTTTCCCCAGTCACTCTGGGCGGCTCCCAAGCGGAATGTCAAGTGATAGATAGATAGATAGATAGATAGATAGATAGATAGATAGATAGATTAGATGATAGATAGATATATAGATAGATGATAGATAGATAGATAGATAGATAAGATAGATAGGTTTTCCCCAAAATCTCAAAGCCACCCACTTCCCTGCTCTCCACAGTCTTCCCTAATCTGTTTGTATTTAAAGAGGCTCAGACAGATTTTTCTGCCAGTCTTCTCTTCACTGCCCAGAGAGAAGTCTTCACACAAAAGCAAAGTGATGCCCAACCTGGTGATAACAGAATAAATGGTGTAAGGAGGGAAATGCAGTTCAGTATAAAAAAGGAGGTGGCAAGGCAACGTCTAGCTACAGTGGATGCTTGGGTTGCAAACGTGATCCATGCGGGAGGCGCGTTCACAACCCGCAGCGTTCACAACCTGCGCTGCTGCGCCTGCGCATGCATGCGATGCAATTCGGTGCTTCTGCGCATGCACAAAGCATGATTTAGTTTTTCTGTGCATGCGCGAGCACCGAAACCCGGAAGTAACCCGTTCCAGTACTTCCGGGTTCGGCGCGTCCGTATCCCAAAAACGCGCAACCCGCAGCGAGCGCAACCCGAGGTATGACTGTACTTTAAATGAATTCAGACTTCCAGGGCCAGATGAGCTGTACCAACTGCACCAATATAAGAAGGGGGGCACCTGGCTTGCCAATAGTACATGTGAAAAGGATCTAGGGGTCTTAGCAGACCACAAGCGCCACATGAGTCCACAGTGTGATGCAGTAGCAAAAAAGCTAATGCAATTCTGGGCTGCATCAATAGAAGGCCCTTGTCAAGGGAAGTCATAGCCCCACTCTATTCTGCCTTGGTCAGACCACACCTGGAGTCCTGTGTCCAGTTTTGGGCACGGCAATTTAAGAAGGATATTGAGAAGCTGGAATGTGTGCAGAGGAGGGCAAACAAGATGGCCGAGGGTCTGGAAGCCAAGCCTTATGAGGAACAGTTGAGGGAGTTGGGTATGCTGAGCCTGGGAAAGAGGAGATGGGTCATCTACAAATATCTAAAGCACTGTCAGTCACATGGAAGATGCTGTCCTGCTCCGGAGGGTAGGACCCGAACCAATGAATTCAAGTTACAAGAAAGGACATTCCATCAGGAAGAGCTTTTCAACGGTGGAACAGACTCCTTCAGAAGGTGGTTGACTGTCCTTCATCAGAGGCTTTTCAGCAGAGGTTGGATGGCTGTCTGTCACGGATGCTTTAGCTGAGATTCCTACATTGTAGGGGTTGGTCTAAATGACCCTCGGGGTCCCTTCCAATTCTATGTGGGGTTTGAACCCACAACACTGAGATTGAGAGCCTCATTCTGTACTGATTGAGCTTATCCCAGCATGAGCCAAATTCTTTCAGTCTGCCTTCCTTCCTTCCTTCCTTCCCTCATTCATCTTTTTCTCTCTAAATAAGCAACATGAATCTATTTATATGCAATCAGGCCTGCTGAAGCTGTACTATTTCCAGGCCTTGAAAAGCTAGCGAATCCAGGAAAAGCTGAATCGAATGGCGTAATTATTGTCACGCTGATGGGATTGAAATTAAGAGAAGTTATTTGAAAGGATAGAATTAGAAAGTGTGGTGATTTGGGAGGCGCATAGTGCATCTCCATCAGGCAGGATGTGAAACCCACCTCACAACATGTTGCAGCTGCAATTAAAAAGAAAGAAAGAAAAAAGGTCTTGTGTTTCTTTCTATATAAGTCACTGACAGATTGAGAAAAGGAACAAAAACGTCACCTCCTGCTGAGGCTCCTGACGAAGGGCAGGGGAGAGACGAGACTTGCAGAGGTAGAGGATATTTGAAGTGCCATGTAGATCCTGTTTCCATAGAGGCCAGACAGATGTCAGGAGCCAGAGACAGGAGTAGGTCTCAATGAAACACCCAGTGTCGGTGAAGTTAATGCTTCATTCAAAGAAACCAAAACTAGTGATCACAGCAACTTTTCCCAATGGGTCTTCCCCAATGAGGCAGTTGTGAGGACCTTCCCACCGTTCCCTAAGACTCCTTCTTCACCGGGTCCTTCCCAAATCTCCGGCTCCTTTGTCTAAGCTCTCGTTGCTCCGCCCTCTTCATTCCGCTACATGTTCTGGGAGCTGACCACAGCAGGAGAGGGCCATTCCCTGAATTCTGCAGCAACCTGCCCCATCTCTGTTTCCTGTCCCCCCCTCCTCTCCTACCTCTGATTCTGGACTGCTCTCTGCCCCAGCCTCTTCCTGCTCACTAAACCCTGTTGCCTCTTCAGCTTCCAACTGTGGGAATGTTTGGAATGTGGATGTGGATACATTGCTTAAGATATCCTTATCCTAACTTGTGTTTACAAGTTCCAACTAAGTCAGCAGAGTTACATTCCCCTTTTAAATCACACAGCAGAAGGTTGCTCAGGTTTGTTTAAACCTCTGTAAAATAGTTTCCTGGTATTACCCCTTTATCCCTCTTCAAAATAAGACACTACACAAGTCTTCTATAAAAGCATGTAAAAATGTTTACTCACAGACATCAAATGGTCACAATAAGATCCCAGATGAAGGCAGACTTAAGCTAAGAAAATATATGTACATGTGGAGACTCTCCATGTGGGAGAAGGCTCCATTTGGGCCCTCTTGGCTCAGGAAACGCCGTGGCAGGAAATGAGGCCGCCATCAGGGGTAGCAACGGAACTGACAATTCACCTTGCTAGAGAAGAAACTTTTTTTAAAAAAAGTTTCTTCTCCCGTTAGATTCACAAAATGTTAAGGGGTATGTGTAAGGGGTATCTGCATCCCCCAGAAAAAAGCACTGAGTGTGTGTGTGTGTGTGTGTATATATACACACACATATATATACACAGTGGTACCTCGGGTTACAAACACTTCGGGTTACAAACGTTTTGGGTGACAAACTCCGCTAACTGGGAAGTAGTACCTCAGCTTACAAACTTTGCCTCAGGATGAGAACGGAAATCAAAAGCACGCCTCAGGTTAAGAACGGTTTCGGGGTTTCGGGTTAAGAACGGACCTCAGGAATGAATTAAGTTTGTAACCTGAGGTACCACTGTGTGTATATATATGGGACACGGGTGGTGCTGTGGTCTAAACCACTGAGCCTCTTGGGCTTGCCGATCAGAAGATCGGCGGTCTGAATCCCCACGACGGGGTGAGCTCCGCTCCCGTTGTTCGGTCCCAGCTCCTGCCAACCTAGCAGTTCGAAAGAATGCCAAAAAAAGAGGTGCAAGTAGATAAGTAGGTACCGCTCCAGCGGGAAGGTAAACAGTGTTTCTGTGCGTTGCTCTGGTTTCGGTGTTCCGTTGCGCCAGAAGCAGCTTAGTCATGCTAGCCACATGACCCGGAAGCTGTCTGCGGACAAACGCCGGCTCCCTCGGCCTATAAAGCGAGATGAGCACCACAATCCCAGAGTCGTCTGCGACTGGACTTAACTATCAGGGGTCCTTTACCTTTATATCTGTCTATCTGTCTATCTGTCTATCTGTCTATCTGTTTGTTTGTCTATCTGTTTGTCTATCTGTCTATCTATCTATCTATCTATGAAGCTGCCCAGAGGGACAGGGGTAACCCAGTGAGATGGGCGGAGTTGTTGCTGTTTAGTCGTTTAGTCGTGTCCGACTCTTCGTGACCCCCTGGACCAGAGCATGCCAGGCACGCCTGTCTTCCACTGCCTCCCACAGTTTGGTCAGACTCATGTTGGTAGCTTCGAGAACACTGTCCAACCATCTCGTCCTCTTCTCCTTGTGCCCCCATCTTTCCCAACATCAGGGTCTTTTCCAAGGAGTCTTCTCTTCTCATGAGGTGCCCAAGTATGAGATGTGCGGAGTATAAATAATAAAATTATCATCATCAGCAGCAGCAGCAGCATTGAAAAATACATCCTCATTTTCATCAGAGATGCTGAAGGCTATGGATTTCTAGCAACTGGTGTTCATCCTGGGCCCAAGGCCTGACACTCGCCACCTGTTTCACTCAATAATGTTTCCCCGAGGAAAGATGAGTTAAAGATAATGATCACCCAGCTGTTTAAGAACACACTCGCAAGAAGAAGTCTATATTCGCTCAGTTAAGAAGACTCTACTCTAAATTGGTAGAGTTTATGAATTTGGCGAGGATGACTGGAGCAAACAGGAATACACCTAAACAGAAATTGAAAGAAGGATGGAGATATGTTGAAATTTATTTGAAAAAGGAAAGAATAATAACAGAATTGGTGAGTTGCTTAAATTAATACTCATGGGGAAAGGGATTAATAGAGTATAGTGTGATGGCCTGGGATTCAGACTCTGATGCTGAACCTGAGGGATCCCAGCCTGCACAGGATTCCCCGCCTCCAGAACCAGCAGAGCCTCCAGAACCTAGGGCCTGAGTCTGAAGGGGCCTCACCTGTGCTGGATCCTCAGGTGCAGGCATCAGCTGAGTCTGCTCTGGCTCCTGATGGGATGGAGGACCCATTGCCTGCAGGTGCTCCACTCCCAGCCCTGTCAGGGGAAGCTGAGGTTGCCTCTGGGTCCGGTAACCCTCCAGCCTCTCCTGAGCTGCAGAGGCTCAGGGCAGAGAGGCGAAGGGAACTAAGTTCCCACAGGAGTTCTCTACCTCCAGGCCAGGAGAGGCCAGTCACCTGAGGATCAGGGCTGCCCTATGCCTCGGGGCAGATAAAAGCCGGCCAGCCCCAAGTTGCAGGAGCAACATCGTAGCTGACCAGTTCCTGCCTGATCCCTGTCCTGCTTTCCTGCCTGAGTTCCTGACCCGCCCTGGTTCCCTGCTTGCCTACCTGTTCCTGACTTCGCCTGACTCCCTGCCCTGTACCCAGCTTCAGTTATTTCGGACTGCCTTTTCGTGTACCTCTGACCTTGGACCGGACTTAGACCTCGCCTTTTGGATACCCCACAGGACCAGCACATATAGTTTGAGAAGAAGATATGAAGCAAGGTATGGTTATGTATTTTAAGAAAATCAATGTAAGAGCAATGTGAAGCCTCTTTCTTTTCTTTTCTTTTATTTTCTTTTCTTTTCTTCTGTTTTCTTTATAAAACTTTTCAATTTTTAATTCCATACTCTTATTGGTTATTATTTTGTTATGATTTGTAGTTTAAGTTATATGGAATCAATTTGTATCATGCTGAATGATTTTAATTTTGGAATGTTTGGTTTAAATATTTAATAAAAATTGTTAAAAAAAAAAAAAAAAAAAAGAGTGCCAAGCAAGACCAGATGGTGCATTCAACTTTGCAGTGGCTGTGGCTCTCCGTCACATTGATCAGGGCTGTGTGACCCCCCCCCTTTAAGACAGTTTCCAGCATGCCCTGCAACAACAGCAACAAATCAAGCACCATCTCCCAACCTTTCAGATAATCAAATCCTTTCCATTTCTTAATTATTAAAACATTTCTTTGTGTGTGTGTGTGTGTTTCAATAAATCTTTCCAGCATGACAGATGGAGAGCAACCTCGCACTTCTCCGAGAGCTAAAATTAAACGCGGAATAGCTTTATTAAAGAGTAATCAAACTTAAAGGCGGTCCCATATGCTCTGGTTATGCAACTCGGTCTGATGGGCTAAAAATACCCCTGGCAATGCAATTGGCACAATGCAAATGCATCGGAAGAGCGGGGGGGGGGGTAAGTTTTCTAAATAAGTCAGCCTGCTTGGGGTGGGGAAAATGCATTGCCCCAAATCCAGGAAGGAAGACACTAAACAATGTCGTGGGTTAAGGGGTCAGAGCTTTGTTAATAACCAATCAATAAAAAATTATTCGAACGTCAGTCAGAAAGCACATATTATCCATTCAAAAGTTAAAATGTCTAAACATCTGGAAAAGCGTGACACTTAGAACAGCGAGAAGTATATTATACATTTAGACCCATGTCAATACAGTCAATTTTAGCCTTACGACGCTTAAAGGCCAAAACAAGAAATTGGGCCACCGAGAAGGTTGTTGTTCCAGTGAACTTGTTCAGCGAATCCAAAACCAGTCTTTCTCTGTCTACTGGGCTATGTTGGCATAGGAGTGGAGCTATAAGTTTTTGTCTAAGATCTGCATAGAATGGGCAGATCAAAAGAATATGTTCCGTTGACTCAACCACTCCCAGAGCACAGGGGCAAAGTCTCGGGGCGTATGGGACTCCCCTGAACCTTCCCCACAAAACCGCCGATTCCAGAACGTTTAACCTAGCGGCTGTAAGGAACCTACGGTATTCCACATAGTGGATTTCCGCCAGATAAGGGGCTGGTGAAATCTGAGATATCTGTGTTAATAACCAAACTCATGGTTGACTCACCGTGACGGAAACCAGAGCACACGGAAATGCCGTTTTACCTTTCCACCACAGCAGTGCCTACCGTGTTTCTCCTTAAATAAGACACCGTCTTATATATTTTTCCCTCAAAAAAACACAGTATGGCTTATTTTCGGAGGATGTCTTATTTTAACCGCTCCACGTCAGTACGCTGCATAGCCATGCCTATCCAGGCCATCTTAAGGGAGTGGCACCGCGTCATTATGTCTTATTTTCGGGGTATGTCTTATTTTCAGGGTATGGCTTATATTTCACAAATGCATAGAAATCCTGCTATGGATTATTTTATGGCTATGTCTTATTTTAGGAGAAGCAGGGTATTTATGTACTTGCACTGGCGTGCTTTCGAACTGCTAGGTTGGCAGGAGCTGGGACAGAGCAACGGGAGCTCACCCTGTCGTGGGGATTTGAACCGCCGACCTTCTGATCGGCAAGCCCAAGGGGCTCAGTGGTTTAGACCACAGCGCCAGTCTTGCCCCACTGAAAGCACCTGACTGCAGCAGCTTGATTCAGTGGCCTCTTCAAATCAGGATTCTAATTCTGGCCCATTTCCACATTCACCCCTATCCCCCCCCCTTTTGAGTTGTTTGACTTGCGACAGCAGAGAGTTTATTACAGCGTCAAGGCAGAATTACCATAATTAAAAAAGGCATTCCGGCAGGTCTGTAGCAGCCACAGGATGGGAGCCTTTTCCGTTTGCGCTGCCGGCATTGCAGGCCACCCCAGGGGTCTGCGGGTGGCGAAGGAGGGTGTCTCAATTATGGCTTTTAGGAACGGCACTGGCTGGGCAGATGAATGAACAAAGGAGGGCATCCCACTTGTCACGGGAACCAGGAAGATGAAAGAGAAGAGAGACAAAATTAGCCCATAACCTTTAAGTCACTGGCTACATTGGCTGGCATCTTCCAGACGTCTCCAGTGTGGGGCTTGATATCTGTGGAAGCTGAGATGCCAATAGGAATAAATTCAGAATCCCCATCGATCCTCCTGCTACTACCATGTTGGCATCTGTCCGTCTCGAAAGACAATGGAGTGCACCTCTGGGGGTGAAGTCAAACCACGGTGTTAGCAGCAATGACGTGACCTCGCAGGGGCGCAAGCCTAGGCAGTGTGTCTGGAGGTCCTGGGCTGCCCAGACGACAAGACCCGCCCTCGGCCTCGCTGATGTGGTCCAAAGGAAAGCAGAGCCAGGGGCGGAGGAAGCCTCCTCACCACCCGGGGCGGCGAACGGAGTTTTCCCCCTGGGGGTGGGGCGTCGTGATGTCACGATGCAACGTCACGACGGAGTGCGCATGGGCAAAATGCCGCGCGTATGCACTCCGTCGCTGGGCCACTGCTGCTCCCGCGGCGCCCTTATGAGGCGCCGCGCCAAAATGTTTTGGACTGCAGTGTCCCATTAGCCCCAACTAAAGTGGTTAATGGTCAGAGACAATGGGAGCTGCCACCCAACAACATTGGTCAAGGATCAGGTTGGGGAGAGCTGCTTGAGGAGAGCCTAGCTGCATCTTAAACCTGCATCCCAAGGGTCTTGGGTCCAGTTTTGCCGAGCAGCTCGACAGCAGAGCAGCTGCTTTGCATGTAGAAGGTCCTGGGTTTAATCCCTGGCATCTCCAGGTTAGGGCTAGGGATGTCTCCCCTGCCTCCTTCCGGCAACTCCTGCAACCAAGCTGGTGCCAAACGTCTTGCTCTGCTCACTGGTGTCGCAAGGGGGCGGGGGGGCAGTACACCCCGGGTTCCACGAGAGGAGGGGATGACACTTGGGCTGGCCCTGCCAGCCAGCGCCGCCGCTGCTCCTGCGGCACATGATCGGCGGCTCGTGGGGGTGCCGCCGCTGCTGCTTTTGGCGCGGCGCCTCGCAAGGGTGCTGCTGGAGCAGCAGTGGTGCCGGCGGGCGGGCGGGGCCAGCCCAAGTGTCACCCCCTCCTGAGCCTTTTCTTCTCCCAAAGATAACCCTCAAGGCAGCTACTACTATGATTAATTATTATTATTTTTTAAAAAATAATCTTTATTGATTTTCTTTCCTCATAACAAATATCCATTATCATTTCTCAACATTCATTTTCCAGTTTCCCCCCTCCCTGTTGACCTCCCTCAACTTCCATCTCTGGTTTATTACGTCCCATGTTACATTCTGCTGTTTATATATACTACTATGTTGTCATGTTGTTAAATTTCTTGTTCTCTGTAAATAAAATTGTAAATGTTTATTTAAATCCTGCCGGTGAGTCTATGTTTTTTGTTGTTTCTGTAAATATGATGTAAAAGGTTCCCTCTCCCCCCCCCTTTTTTTTAAAGTATATATAAAAAAAAGACAGGAAAAATGGTTTTTCGGATCAAAGCTCACAATTTGAAAAAGAACTTCTACAAAACAAAGAAAAACTTTTATCTAAAATGTACAATCTGTTATTAGATTGGGAAACAAAAGACGAGTTTGTCAAAGCAGCTAGATATAGGACACAATATAGATTTCAATCTCTGGGAAAATTTTGGGAAAGTGATTTGAAGTTTACAGCATGTTATTCTTTGCAGGAGAACTACTTGAAAATAATTTATAGATGGTATTTAACTCTGTGTAGGCTTGCTAAGATGTATATGACTGAATCAGATAAGTGCTGGAGATGCAATGAGGTTGAGGGAACGTTCTTTCATATGTGGTGGACCTGTAAAAGAGTAAAAGAGGAGAAGGGGATGACAGAGGATGAGATGGTTGGACAGTGTTCTCAAAGCTACCAACGTGAGTCTGACCAAACTGCGGGAGGCAGTGGAAGACAGGAGTGCCTGGCGTGCTCTAGATTTGCCACTAGATGGGGCTGTATCACTACTCAGTGTAGACCTGGAAGCAATTTTTGCTTCCTTCCAGCAGAGGGTAGTCTGTCTCTTTGCATAACCAGCTGCATGCAGCATACAGGGGTTGTGGGAAAAATTCACATAACATAAACTTTTTATTCTGAAAGATCTGAGCAGTGGGAATGGCATCTATTTCTGTCTGTCTGTCTGTCTGTCTGTCTGTTTCTATAATATCTGGCTGGAATCATAATGCTCCTGTGCCACGAAAGTATGGTTTAGGAACTCACCTAGAATTTAAAAAAGGTAAAGGACCCCTGACAGTTAAGTCCAGTCGCGAATGACTCTGGGGTTGCGGCGCTCATCTCGCTTTACTGGCAGAGGGAGCCGGCGTTTGTCCACAGACAGCTTTTCCGGGTCATGTTGCCACCATGACTAAGCCACTTCTGGTGACACCAGAGCAGCGCACGGAAACCCTGCTTGCCTTCCCGCCGGAGCGGGACCTATTTATCTACTTGCACTTTTGGCGTGCTTTCGAACTGCTAGGTTGGCAGGAGCTGGGACCGAGCAACGGGAGCTCACTCTGTCACGGGGATTCGAACCGCCGACCTTCTGATCGGCAAGCCCTAGGCTCTGTGGTTTAGACCACAGCGCCACCCACGTCCCCACCTAGCATTTAATAACATGCTAACTCACACCTCGGAGATGATGAGGTTTCTGTCAAAAGACACAAGCAGAGCAAGGCTGGCAAGTGACTAACCCTTCTGCTTTTTCATTCATGGCAGAGATATTTCTGCCCCCTTCCAGCTGCGTACACCTTTCCCTAGGTTGCTGGCAGCCTAATTAAAGAATGACATTGGTGGGGGAGAATGTAATTGCCTTGATAACGCTCTGGGTATCAGGATGAGATCGCTGTGAAAACATTTGAGCCGATAAACCTTTGTTTTCAAGCAGTTGGGCGCTGGGCTTTCGGCAGGGCCGGAGGAAGGGGGAGCGGTGGGGGCGGGCCGCCCCAGGTGTCACCACTGAGGGGGGTGACAAAATGCCGGGGGGGCACTCACTGTGTGGCCTGCAGCGTGCCCAAGCCATGCGCCTCTCCTGGGAATGATGCAGTAGCTTAGGCGCCCGCAGGCTCCGCGCTGCCCCAAGCGGTCTGCCTGCCATCTTGCTGTAGGGAGGCTGAGTGGGAGGAGGCAGCAGGGGGACTCCTCTGAGGCCCTTCAGAGCATCCTGCCCCGGCTTGCCCTGCCCCATGGGCAGCTGGCCCCACCCCACGGGTGGCTGGCCCCGTCCCTGGGCACAGGGCAACCCCGCCACCCCAGGCGCCCAATCAGCTTGCTCTACCGCTGGCTTTCGGCAGCCTAATTCCAGGGGGGTCTGGATTCTTCTTCTTTTGTTCTGAGGGCCACATTCACCCTTGACCAGCCCTATGAGGGCCACATGGCAGTGGTGGGCATGGTCAAAAGTAGGTGTGGCCAACCCCTAAATTCTCATCCCCCCTCAGATGCACACAGTCCATCTAGGACAGGGGTCAGCAACCTTTTTCAGTTGTGGGCCGGTCCACCGTCCCTCAGACCTTGTGGTGAGCCGGACTATATTTTGAAAAAAAATAATGAACGAATTCCTATGCCCCACAAATAACCCAGAGATGCATTTTAAATAAAAGCACACATTCTACTCATGTAAAAACACCAGGCAGGCCCCACAAATAACCCAGAGATGCATTTTCAATAAAAGGACACATTCTACTCATGTAAAAACATGCTGGTTCCTGGACCATCCGTGGGCCAGATTGAGGAGGCGATTGGGCCGCATCCGGCCCACGGGCCTTAGGTTGCCTACCCCTGATCTAGGAGAAGGAAAACTCTGATCCTAAACCTCCACTGCTTTGTGGTACATCTCCGGGAGAAGAAAAGGCTCAGAAGTAAACCTTGCACAAATCCAGAATGAAGTCCTTAAAATGATTGGATACTGCCCTGTGTTCCTCCTCCTGGCAAACTCCTGCAGCCAAGCTGGTGCCAAACATCTCGCTCTGCTCTCCTTTGGACCACGTCAGCCAGGCTGAGAGAAGGGTCTTGTCTGGGGAGATCTCATTGCGGTGCTGCTAACACAGCACTTTGACTTCACCCCCAGAGGCAAACTCCCTTGTTTCTTGTGGTAGACGGTTGCCGATGACAAGTCTTGTAAGAGAGGAAGGATCCATCAGTTCCCGTGCTCTCCATTTCTCAGTTTTCCCATTTCAAATTCAGTTGGCCACATTTCTGCAGCAATTTGCCATTTTTTATCCTCATGAAAATTCTTCAACATTTTTATGCAAATTTCTCCAAATGAACACATCCTTTTGCATGGAGTTTTGACTAATGGGTACATTTCTGCCATCATTCCCCCACAACACAATGCATTTGTGTACGTTGTCTTTGACACTACATTCATCTTTAGGAACACTTTCCCCTAATATATGCATTTTGGCGAACAGAAGTTGGACTGCCACATCACAAAATTTGGAGAAGGCCTTGGGGGGGGGGGGAAATCATGACATTTGGAAATCCCTCATCACACCATGGAATGGTTTTTAAAGACGCCTGCTTCTTGGGGAAAAAGCAATGACAAACCTAGACAGCATCTTAAAAAGCAAAAACATCACCTTGCCGACAAAGGTCCGTATAGTTCAAGCTATGGTTTTCCCAGTAGTGATGTATGGAAGTGAGAGCTGAACCATAAAGAAGGCTGATCGCCGAAGAATTGATGCTTTTGAATTCTGGTGCTGGAGGAGACTCTTGAGAGTCCCATGGACTGCAAGAAGATCAAACCTATCCATTCTGAAGGAAATCAGCCCTGAGTGCTCACTGAAAGGACAGATCCTGAAGTTGAGGCTCCAGTACTTTGGCTACCTCATGAGAAGAAAAGACTCCCTGGAAAAGACCCTGATGCTGGGAAAGATGGAGGGCACAAGGAGAAGGGGACGACAGAGGACGAGATCGTTGGACAGTGTTCTCGAAGCTACTAACATGAGTCTGACCAAACTGTGGGAGGCAGTGAAGGATAGGCGTCCCTGGCGTGCTCTGGTCCATGGGGTCATGAAGAGTCAGACATGACTGAACGACTGAACAACTGAACAACAACAACCATGGAGGGGCATGAAAGAGTTTCACACCCCCTGCCCCTCAAATCTCATCTCTTCCAAATAGCCAAAATTTGGTATAGGCTATTGGTGTAGGCCAGGGGTCAGCAACCTTTTTCATCCATGGGCCGGTCCACCGTCCCTCAGACCATGTGGTAGGCCGGACTATTTTTTTTGGGGGGGGGGGATGAACGAATTCCTATGCCCCACAAATAACCCAGAGATGCATTTTAAATAAAAGGACACATTCTACTCATGTAAAAACATGCTGATTCCCAGACCGTCCGTGGGCCAGATTTAGAAGGCGATTGGGCCGGATTCGGCCCCCGGGCCTTAGGTTGCCTACCCCTGGTGTAGGCAGTTGGAATGGCCAAAAAAGAGGGGCAGGCGTTTTGCTACAAGAATAAAAATAAAAAATGTTTTCTCTGATGGAGGGAAGCCAGATTATTACAGCAAGGATGCAACGCAATGTTATGCTGGGCGGGGGGACATGCTCACCGAGATCCCTGGGCATTGTACCCCCACTTCAAGTACCAGCCTATCTATCAACTCTTTCTATTGCTAGTCATCGTTTCGCTTTTATTAAAGCACGGTTTAATGTATTACCCTCAAACGTCCTTTTTCATAGATTTTCTAGGGGCCAAGTTTCGGTCTTATGTGCCTGTGATAACCGTTCGATTGAATCTCTTCATCACATAGTGTTTGTCTGCCCCTTGTATTCTGCCGCCCGAAAGACTCTATTACTTCCATTAACTCAAAAATTACCGGGGTATTTGGAAGAGTCTTACCTTGCTCTTCTGTTGCAAGATTCAGACTCGATTATAACCCTACATATGGCAAAATTTCTGACATCAGTTCTGACGCAATGGATTGTTATATACAGCTTGAAATTTTAATTTAATTTTTATCATATTTTATTCAATTGAGTATCCCTTTTAATCTATTTTACTGTTAGCAATTGTAAACCAATTGTTTCTGTTTTTGGTTGTTATGTCTATGGGCTTAAAGCCGAAATAAAATGCGTTGAGTTGAGACAGCAAGGAATCTGTGCAGCTATTTTAATAGGCCATGTCTGAAAATATTAATCTCTTTAATTCAAATGTTACCCTTGCTGCTCCCTGTTGAGGGGAGCAACGTTAAGCAAAACCCTATAATTTTCAGACAATTGAGCCTGAATTCAGTTATTTGCTGCTGACATGTTGTCTCAGAAGCATAGCTCCTTCAAGGGGCTTCTCCATCATATTGTCACGGTAAACTCCGAACCTGCCATATCCCTTTAATCTTCTGGCATCTGGCGATGAACGGCCCTGCCGACAGTGACTTATCAAGAGGTTGTGTTTTCAAACTGTGCTTTAATGGAACTTTGGTGTTACTGACAAGAGCAGGCATTGATAGATCATAGGGTGACATCCCAGTTTCCTTGGTGACCGATGGAGGAGAGGGTGCCAAACTGCACTTCTGATATAATCCCCAATTCTATTCATGGAACTATTTCCATGCAGGACATTTTTCAGATTTCCACACACTGCTGTTCCAGCGACGGAGCCAACAGCCACATGAGCCCCAAACAAGCGAGAATGCAAGGTTTCTCCCATGATGGGTTTGGGCAACAGGATAACCTGCAAATTCTTTGAACTGATAGTCTGTTTTATTATTGACCCAGTAAATTGGATAGCTGTAGCCTATATTTCTTTACTTAAACTCAACAGCAATTATGCCTTATTTGAATTAGAGAAAACGTATTACCCTCTTTTTTCCTTCTGAGGAAACTGTTAGACTTTCAGTGAAACGAGTTTTATAGCTGGCACCTTGTTAAGGTTTTTTTTGCAGTATTTTCATTATTTGTTATTTAGCAAGTTGTTTTGTAGTATATTACATTAATTTAAGTTCAGTTGGAGGGCTCTTGCCATTATTTACATCCTTTAAGCAGTTTACTACATGTTTGAGTAATTCTGTTCTGTTCAGCAGCTACTCCAAAAAGTTTTTTGAAAGCAACTTAGGTTGTATTACAGTATTTTTCATTATTTGAAGTTTTTTAGAGGGGTTTTTTCATTATTTATAATCTTTTGAATTAGTTACAATGTGTCTGATCATTTCTGTTTGAAAGCAACTTTTAAAAAAATTGAGAGTAATTTAACAGATTTTTTGAATACACGTTTACCTCATTTCAGGGGGTTTTCATGGGGTTATTTCCCTTCTTTTTGCTATATTTCTTCACTGGCAATTGTGAAAACTTACCCTCTGTAAATAAAATTTTATTTTGTCCCCCCCACCCCATAACCTGTCATTATTAAATTTTAATTTTAAAAAATGGGGGGGGATATGGGGGATGCACAGGATTCATTCCTGCAATCCTCTTCTGAGATCTGTTGCCTCACAGGGCCATTTGCAGCACAGTGAAAATATTGTTTTCTCTTTTTTAATAATTTTTTATTTGATTTTCAAAAATAAAGAAGGGGGGGAGAGGAAGAGAAAGAAACAAAGGAAAAAGTGATAAAGTTACATCCAAATGTCTTAGACATTCACGTATCGAGATTACTATGAGTCTCCTGACTCCCCCCCCCCCATCCCATCCATGGGTCCACAGCCAGTGTGGTGTAGTGGTTAAGAGCGGTGGACTCATAATCTGGTGAACCGGGTTCGCAGCTCTGCTCCTCCACATGCAGCTGCTGGGTGACCTTGGGCTAGTCACACTTCTCTGAAGTCTCTCAGCCCCACTCACCTCACAGAGTGTTTGTTGTGGGGCAGGAAGAAGGGAAAGGAGAATGTGAGCCGCTTTGAGACTCCTTCGGGTAGTGATAAAGCGGGATATCAAATCCAAACTCCTCTTCTTCTTCTTCCTCTTAATCTTGTTTTCATCTGCATATCAATACTTGTATCAATAAATACAGGATGGGTGACACCTGGCTTGGGAGCAGTACATGTGAAAAGGATCTAGGAGTCTTGGTAGACCACAAACTTGACATGAGTCAACAGTGTGATGCAGCAGCTAAAAAGGCCAATGCAATTCTGGGCTGCATCAATAGGAGTATAGCAACTAGATCAAGGGAAGTAATAGTACCACTGTATTCCGCTCTGGTCAGACCTCACCTGGAATACTGTGTCCAGTTCTGGGCACCACAGTTCAAGAAGGATACTGACAAGCTGGAACGTGTCCAGAGGAGGGCAACCAAAATGGTCAAAGGCCTGGAAACGATGCCTTATGAGGAACGGCTTAGGGAGCTGGGTATGTTTAGCCTGGAGAAGAGAAGGTTAAGGGGTGATATGATAGCCATGTTCACATATATAAAAGGATGTCATATAGAGGAGGGAGAAAAGTTGTTTTTCTGCTGCTCCAGAGAAGAGGACACGGAGCAATGGATTCAAACTACTGGTACAAGAAAGAAGATTCCACCTAAACATTAGGAAGAACATTAGTAAGAAGAGTGTGGTGGAGTCTCCTTCTTTGGAGGTCTTTAAGCAGAGGCTTGACAGCCACCTGTCAGGAATGCTCTGATGGTGTTTCCTGCTTGGCAGGGGGTTGGACTGGATGGCCCTTGTGGTCTCTTCCAACTCTATGATTCTATGATTCTATGAATTCTGCATATCAATTTTCATCTTCCTAAATTATCTGTAATTTCTATTAAATTACAAGTGTATTTAAAATCCTGCTATTGTTTTAACCTGTTTGCAATGGTTTTGCATATACATTATAAACATTCTTTCTTAAATTTCTTGTCTTCTTGCTTCCTGAGCTTCCCGGTTAATCCCACCATTTCAGCATGGTCCATCAACTTGATCTGCCTTTCTTCTTTGGTGGGGGCTGTCTCTTCCTTCCATCTCTGGGCAAGCAGAACCCGGGCGACTGTTGTAGCATACATGAACAGTGTCTTCTGATCTTTTGGAATCTCAAATTTATGGTTTTCAAAAGCAGAACAAACAGGTACTGACTACATCCCTGGAGATATATTGGGATGGGCTAGACAATTTCTGTGCAGAGCAAAACAAAATAAAAAATGAAAAAATTCCTTCCAGTAGCACCTTAGAGACCAACTAAGTTTGTTCTTGGTATGAGCTTTCGTCTGCATGCACACATGATTCCTGGAAGGAATTTTATTATTTTTCATTTTGTTTTGACTATGGCAGACCAAAATGGCTACCTACCTGTAACTGTGCAGAGCAACTGTGTTTTAGGCTCATGAGCATAGGGAAATAATAATAATAATAATAATAATAATAATAATAATAATAATAATAATAATAATTTATTATTATTTATACCCCGCCCATCTGGCCATGCCTCCCCATCCACTCTGGGCTGCTTCCAACAAAAGATTAAAAATACATTAAAACATCAGTCATTAAAAACTTTCAGATACTGGGCTGCCTTCAGATGTCTTCTAAAAGTCAGATAGTTGTTTATTTCCTTGACATCTGATGGGAGGGCTTTCCACAGGGAGGGCGCCACTACCGAGAAGGCCCTCTTCCTGGATCCCTGTAACCTCACTTCTCGAAGAGATGGGACCGCCAGAAGGCCCTCGGAGCTGGACCTCCGTATCCGGGAAGAACAATGGGGGTAGAGACGCTCCTTCAAGTATATTGGGCTGAGGCCGTTTAGGGCTTTAAAGGTCAACGCCAACACTTTGAACTGTGCTCGGAAACGTACTGGGAGCCAATGTAGATCTTTCAGAACCGGTGTTACATAGTCTCGGCGGCCGCTCCCAGTCACCAGTCTAGCAGCCTCATTCTGGATTAAATGTAGTTTCTGAATCACCTTCAAAGGTAGCCCCACATAGAGCACATTGCAATAGTCCAAGTGGGAGATAACCAGAGCATGCACCACTCTGGCGAGACAGTCCGCAGGCAGGTAGGGTCTCAGCCTGCGTACCAGATGGAGCTGGTAGACAGCTGCCCTGGACACAGAATTGACCTGTGCCTCCATGGACAGCTGTGAGTCCAAAATGACTCCCAGGCTGCGCACCTGGTCCTTCAGGGGCACAGTTGCCCCATTCAGGACCAAGGAGCCTCCCCAAAACAGTACTCCTGTCTTGTCAGGATTCAACCTCAACCGTCAGAAATGATGCTTCGTTGTGTTCCCAATGGCACACTAAGGCTATTGGCTTTTGCAGTATCCCCTAGTGCAGAACTTTTAAGCCACCCACTCCAGCCGCTAAGCAATAACTTTATTAACTCCCTCTGCATCTGCAACTGCTGTTAAATTCCCTCCTCTGCTTTCCTGGTCCATGCCGAGACCTCGGAAATCAACCTCGTAAAACACCAAAGTCCCCACTTCTTCGCGGCCGCTTCACAGTCTTGGAGGCAGCGCGCTCAGAAACTTTTAATTATTATTATTTTCCTAGGACACTCGCAACATGCTGAGTTTATTGCATCCCTGTTCTTGAGGCTATACAGCAGCATGGATCATAAAGAGGGCAGGGGAGAGAGAAAACTAGTTGGGTGTATTATTTGTCCCTGCTGTGGAAAGGCTTCCACTTCTGGCTGTATTGATCATTGCTCTGCTTCATAAAGAAACCCTCAGGAATCAGCACAGCGCTGGCCAGGTATTTGCAGAAACCAATAAAGATGGTGGTTTTAAAGAGGATCGTGTGATTTTTGAGTTTGGGTCTGCCGTGCAAAAAAAAAATAAGTGGGATGAGGTCACGCCAAAGTCATGTTTTGTTTTCAATTTTTATCTGTGTTGTTTTAAATGAGACTATCTTGGCTGTGATGGGACGTGGGTGGCACTGTGGTCTAAACCACAGAGCCTAGGGCTTGCCGATCAGAAGGTCAGCGGTTCGAATCCCCGCGACGGGGTGAGCTCCCATTGCTCTGTCCCAGCTCCTGCCAACCTAGCAGTTCAAAAGCACGTCAAAGTGCAAGTAGATAAATGGGTACCACTCCGGCGGGAAGGTAAACGGCGTTTCTGTGCGCCGCTCTGATACGTAGGTCCAGCTCCGAGGGCCTTCTGGCGGTCCCATCCCTGCGAGAAGTGAGGTTACAGGGATCCAGGCAGAGGGCCTTCTCGGTAGTGGCGCCCTCCCTGTGGAAAGCGAGCGCCAAAACCCGGAAGTAACCCGTTCTGGTACTTCCGGGTTCAGTGCGTCTATAACCCAAAAACGCGCAACCTGCAACGAGCGCAACCCAAGGTATGACTGTAATGAAAACAAACGTCAGGAAAGGAGGGTGGGAAGTCAAGAAGAAACTTCCGGGTTTTGGTGCATACACAGAAGCACTGAATCACAACCCTCACATGCGCAGATGAAGCACTGCGGGGAACGCTGTGGGCTGCGAACGTGCCTCCTGCACGGATCACGTTCGCAACCCGAGCGTCCACTGTATTCCTTTCCATTAGCTGTTTTAAAACAGATACGTTTTTATTAACTAAGCTTACATAATAAACAAGTTTTAACGTTGAGCAAGTTATGATGGTTCAAAGCCCGCTCCCCTCGTCAGCTGCTTCTGACCCTCCCACTATTTCTTGACATTTACAGTTAATTGTGCCAAAGTCATTCTAAATATCCCAATTACAGATGAGATGTGATCTCTGAAGAGCAGGTGGAAGCACATCATTAAAGTGAATGAGAGGGGCCCTTGCTGCTCTTGCTGGTGCTCTCCAGCCAGCGAAATTGCCGTTTCCCAGCATGCTCTGCTTTGCTAGATCAAAGGAGAAGAGCTTCAATGTTGTCTCTGTACATTTGAGATGCTGTCTCTCAAGGAACTGCTCCAATTTGCTTCCCAGTCGCTTAACTCTGCATTCCCCTGCTGCAATCCACCCCCACCCCACGTTCCTGCAATTTGTTTGCAAGCAGGCAGCTCTCCTTTGGCAGGCGCCCATTGTTGAGTGCATGCACTGATTGTGAAGCTGACAAATAACTCCGGGCTCGGAGATTGTTTCCTTGCCATGCATAAATCAATCGGAATGTCTCTCTTCTGCAAAAGACATATCAGAGAACCGGAATAAAACAGGAGTCCAAGGGAAAGCCCTGGGTCCTATTGCCCTACGTGTGATAAGAGTTTCAGGCTCTGGTGTGCTACGCTGCTTTCAAGCCAGTGTGGTGTAGTGGTTAAGAGCGGTGGACTCATAATCTGGTGAACCGGGTTCGCGTCTCCGCTCCTCCACCTGCAGCTGCTGGGTGACCTTGGGCTAGTCACACTTCTCTGAAGTCTCTTAGCCCCACTCACCTCACAGAGTGTTTGTTGTGGGAGAGGAAGGGAAAGGAGAATGTTAGCTGCTTTGAGACTCCTTCGGGTAGAGATAAAGCGGGATATCAAATCCAAACTCTTCTTCTTCTTCTTCTTTTTCTTCTTCTTCTTCTTCTTTTTCTTCTTCTTCTTCTTCTTCTTCTTCTTCTTCTTCTTCTTCTTCAAGCACCTGAGAGAAATGTTAAAGGAACCCGGCTCGGGAACAAAAGGGAAGCATAAGGGGTGACTGCCGTTTTCGTACTCTCAGTGCTGAAGACACATGGAATCAGTATACCTGAAGGAGCGTCTCCACCTCCATCGTTCTGCCCGGACACTGAGGTCCAGTGCCGAGGGCCTTCTGGCGGTTCCCTCACTGCGAGAAGCCAAGTTACAGGGAACCAAGCAGAGGGCCTTCTCGGTAGTGGCACCCGCCCTGTGGAACGCCCTCCCATAAGACGTCAAAGAGAACAACAACTACCAGACTTTAGGAGACATCTGAAGGCAGCCCTGTTTAGGGAAGGTTTTTAATGTTTGATGGATTATTGTATTTTAATATTTTGTTGGAAGCCGCCCAGAGTGGCTGGGGAAGCCCAGCCTGATGGGCGGGGTATAAATAATAAATTATTTTTATTATTTTATTATTATCTGCAATAAAATCCTGCAGTATGAACTGCTGCTTTTCAGCCATCCACCTGTACCCTTTCTCAAGAATCTTCACATACACACCCATCCCTGGATCCCCATTTCCCCCATTCGATGGCCTGTTCCATCCTCAATGGACTGTTTTGGAGGTTAGAATATCCTCTTAGAATTCCCCCCCCCCCAAAAAAAATGATTCTTTTGTATGAAAACCAGCTGAAGTCTAAATTAAACCTTTCCAAATAGCACAGTAGACAATTATGCCAAAGGAGAACTTTGTAACCTTATAGATTTGTACACCCTATTGCTTTGATCAGCTTATTGCTCCATCGTTGTATTGTCCTGCTATAACCCCATTGATTAACTACCCATTTGCTTATTATTATTAGACTTACAATCATATATAGGTTTCCTTTGACTTTAAGTCCCCTGGTGTTCAATAGAATTCATTTTCCCGGTAAGTGCATTTAGGATTGCAGCCTTCACGTCCCAGTGCACTTACTACGTTTTACGCATTGTTGATTTCTTTGCCTAGATCTTAGAATTATACTCAAATGGGAAACTTATTCCTAGAAATACTCAGCTGCATCCACTTTGTTACAATTTTAAAATCCCTGATGGCTGCAGCTTGAAGGGTTGCGTGAGCCCGTGTACAGAAATAGGTTTGAAATCTCACTCCGGCGAGCTTTCTCCAGTGAGTTAGCGGTGGCAATGAGAAAGAAACCAGAGCCAGACCGAAAATGGAATAAATTATACAGATTTATTTGAATCAAAGAACAAAAAAGCATGAAAGTACAGTGGTACCTTGGGACCCAGGTGGCGCTGTGGGTTAAACCACAGAGCCTAGTGCTTGCTGATCAGAAGGTCGGCGGTTCGAATTCCTGCGACGGGGTGAGCTCCCGTTGCTCGGTCCAAGCTTCTGCCCACCTAGCAGTTCAAAAGCACGTCAAAGTGCAAGTAGATAAATAGGTACCGCTCCGGCGGGAAGGTAAACGGCGTTTCCGTGCGCTGCTCTGGTTCGCCAGAAGCGGCTTAGTCATGCTGGCCACATGACCCGGAAGCTGTACGCCGGCTCTCGGCCAATAAAGCGAGATGAGCGCCACAACCCCAGAGTCGGACATGACTGGACCTAATGGTCAGGGGTCCCTTTACCTTTACCTTTACAGTGGTACCTTGGTTATCGGACTCAATCCGTTCTGGGAGTCCGTTCGACTCCCGGAACCATTCAAAAATCAAGGCACGGTTTCTGATTGGCTGCAGGACCTTCCTGCACTCAAACTCAAAATATTTCAGATGTTCAGCTTCCGAAAAACATTTGCAAACCAGAACACTTACTTCCGGGTTTAAGGCGTCTAGCTGCCGCATTCTGGATTAGTTGTAGTTTCCGGATCACCTTCAAAGGTAGCCCCACATAAAGCGGATTGCAGTAGTCCAAGCAGGAGATAACCAGAGTATGCACCACTCTGGAGAGACAGTCTGCGGGCAGGGAGGGTCTCAGCCTGCAGACCAGATGGAGCTGGGAGACAACTGCCCAGGACACAGAATTGACCTGCGCCTCCATGGACAGCAGTGAGTCCAAAATGACTAACAAAGAAATAAAATTCCCCTCGATGAGGATTTGCCTTTGTGAATTACAGTGTCACCTTTCAACCCTCAGAACTAAGACCGCTTCCCCATCCCAGGTGCAATGGGAGTTACTTCCTCATCCATGTATTTATGGTTGGAATCCCAATGTTACTGTTTCTTTGTTACATATTTATTTACTTTGCTCTCCAATGTATGATCAATCAACAGGAAATAGATGCTTACTCACAGAAGTGTGTTCATTTCTCATTTATGCCTTGACTGATTATAAAAAGCAAAGATTGGATGTGGTTTTTTTGTGTGTGAGTTGTTAAGAATTCTAACTTTGCACTTTATTCGTTCAGTTATTTTTACACTATCTTTAGTCAAAAAGACTCCCAGTGTCACCTAATGCCTGTAATGGCATTAAGTTCAGCAAAGAAAACCACCCATTTAGCCTTGCTGTCGCCTGATGATTAGCTGTAACACAACGGGAGACCTGTTCATTGAGTGCACCAGGTCTATGAAAATTCAAGAGACCGCCATCTATATTGGCATACTGCCGGCTTTTGAAAACACTTCTTTACACAAGCATTCTCCTAATCCCTTCACCTGGACATGGATCTCCTGTTTTGTTGTGTTTTTGTGGTTGCTGTTTTATTGGGAACTTTTTTCATGGATTTAAATTGGTTTTGAGTCTTTTATTTTGTAAACTGCTTAGAAGCTAATTCGAGTAGTAAGTGGCATCAACCAACCAACCAACCAACCAATCAATCAATCAATCATAAAACAGATGCAAGTGTGAAATTAAGAGGCTGAGATTTCGTGGCTTAAAGAGGCCACTGGCAGAGTTCATATCCGAGAGCCAAGCTTCATAGCCCACTCAACCACTATGCTCCCCAAGGTGTTATTGTGAGACAACAGATCTGCTAAGTTCAAACATGCTTCCCACCTGACAAGCATCAGAAAACATATTGCCTGGATTTAGAAAGGGGGGGGGGAGAGATTTCGCAACCCTTCACAAATGATTGCTTTCAAGCTGAAATTGTAGAGTCTGGTACAAATTGCTTGCATTCCCCAAGCGCCCAAGAGAGCATTCACTGTATAAAGTATTTCAGAGGGGGGATAAATAATGGTCACCCATCAACTGAAATTGATTTTGGGAAGGATGTGGTTTGTGTGTGTTTGTTTTAACAACCTGTGCGAGATGCCATTCAGAATAAATTGCCACCTCTCCTCAATTTGACCGAATGCACTGGGCTGTGGAAAAAACACAATTTCATATTTTGGAGAGGAAATAGAAGAACATAACTTACGCGCACGCACACCCAATTTCAATCTTCATGTTAAATGGGACTAATGACTGATGTAGTGTCTATCTATTTGTAAGCCTGAGGAAGAGCCATAGCTCAGGGGGGGAGAGCACTTAATTTTCATGCAGAAAGTCCCAGGTTCAATCCCCAGCATCTCCAGATAGGTCAGGGAAAGAATCCTGGAGAGCTGCTGCCAGTTTGTGTAGACAATACTGAGGTAGATGGACCAATGGTCACACTAGCTATGAGGCAGCTTCCTATGTTAGGGATGGACCTCTGCTCAGTGGCGGCATGTTCCCAGGTCCAATTCCCAGAGCTAGAAAAGACCCCCATCATTTTGTTACCTGCACAGGTGAGGCCACGCCCACCTCTGGTCACATGTAGAGGAAGTCTGTCCCAGCCTAGGAGAAACAGGAAGTTCCGACTGGCTGGTCCAGACATCCCCTTTTATGTCCATTCTAGGGATGTTGTACTTGGCTGCTCTTGTGTTTCACACAGGACCGGTGCTAGGGATTTTTGCGCCCTAGGCGAGGAGGCGGGCCACGTGACGTCATTGCGCATGACGTACGGTGCCCCGCCCCCTGCCCTGCCAGGCGCCCCACGCCGCCGTGGTTTTTGCCGCTGGTTGGGGCAGCACCGGGCCGCGGCAGGGGGCGAGGGGCAGGCTGGCCAGCGCCCCCTCCATTTTGGCGCCCTAAGCAACTGCCTAGTTCGCCTAAATGGACGCGCCAGCCCTGGTTTCACATCCCACAAAGTGGATGTACGCCAAGGTTTGTGAACTGCCTGGGCAATGGATGTGATGCAATGTGGGGATCATAATCCTGTTAAAACCTGACAGCAGAAGCATCAGGCTGCCTCTCCTGCGAAGCATGTAGCATAATGTATGTTTCCTTCCCCAAAACAAAATTGCCCTCTGCCCACAGAGGAGATTACCGTGAGTCACAACTTTTTCACTTTTCTTTCATTTGACAGCTGGTGGGAAGGGAAAGTTCATTTGCTTTAATACTTAATTCATGATTCCCCTTCTTCGGGGGGGGGGAGAGAAATGTGTTGGAAACAAAGTTCGTGGTGCTGTAATGAATATTTGCCGCGCCTGCGGTCTCCGGGACTGGAACACGGAGCCCTCCTGGGCAGGAAGCAGATTTATGTATTTTGTGTAAGCGAAAGGAATTGAAGCTGGGGAGATGAGTGAAGGAGAGAAATCCACGTCTTCGGTAGACCAATTATGTAGACATCACTTAGAAAGGATGCCAGCCGGGCCTGTAATTGTTCACCCCCCCCCCCCAGGTTACAAGGCTGATTAACCATGAGGATGGCATTATTCACACAGCGATCATGGCACAAGCTGGCCACCGGCCGCATCCTTTTCGGCAGCTCCGTTCCTAGAAAAGGATCCAGGGCTCTAAGAGAGCACAATCGATTGAGCACAACAGATGCTTTGGCTGTGATTAAAAGGCAAGGGCAGCTAGAGACAGGGTGGTCTCCGATTCTGTTAATGCAAGATGCAAACACAAAACTTGATGCCAGGTGAAAAAATTGCCATCCTGGAGAATAACTGGGAGCCTTTTGCTCCGTGTTTGGCTGCAGTGAGTACCAGGAGCCAGAGGAACATAGGAACCTGTCTCATACCAAGTCAGACCATTGGTGTGATGGCCTGGGATTCAGACTCAGACGCTGAACCTGAGGGATCCCAGCCTGCACAGGATTCCCCGCCTCCAGAACCAGCAGAGCCAGGGCTAAGGCCTGAGTCTGAAGGGTCCTCACCTGTGCTGGATCCTCAGGTGCAGGCATCAGCTGAGTCTGCTCTGGCTCCGGATGGGATGGAGGACCCATTGCCTGCAGGTGCTCCACTCCCCACCCTGTCAGGGGAAGCTGAGGTTGCCTCTGGGTCCGGTAACCCTCCAGCCTCTCCTGAGCTGCAGAGGCTCAGGGCAGAGAGGCGAAGGGAACTGAGTTCCCGCAGGAGGAGTGCTCACCTCCAGGCCAGAAGGAGAGGCGAGTCACCTGAGGATCGGAGCCGCCCTATGCCTCGGGGCAGATAAAAGCCGGCCAGCCCCAGCCCCAAGTTGCAGGAGCAACATCGTCGCTGATCAGTTCGTGCCGGTGTTACTGCTTGATCCCTGTCCTGCTCTCCTGCCTGTGCTCCTGACCCGCCTTGGTTCCCTGCTTACCCACCCGTTCCTGTCTTCGCCTGACTCCCTGCCCTGGACCCTGCTTCAGTGATTTCGGACTGCCTATACATGTACCACTGACCTTGGATCGGACTTAGACCTCGCCTATTGGATACCCCACGGGACCAGCACAATTGGTCTATCTTGCTCAGTGTTGCCTCCGCTGAAAGGCAGAAGCTCTCCAGGACAGGGGTGAGGAACCCCAGCTCAATGAACAGAAAGCAGCCCTCTTGCCTTCTCTATCGAGCCCTCAGGATTCCTTTTTTTATTTAATTTTTTATTAAACTTTATTTATCATTCACATAAAAAATTACAAAATTTCACAAGCATGAAAAACAAAAACTGACAGGAATAAGGTAGATAAAGAAAGAAAAAAGAAAGAAAATAACAGTTAAAATATGACTTCAAACTGTTTATGCATCGTTTCTCATTCTTATTATTGGTATTTTGCTATTTCTAATAAAATTAAACTTTAAATTCTAGATCTTCAAGGATAGCATACAATTGATAAATTACAAGTATTCATTCACTATATAACTTTACTTCTTTCTATCCCCTTGTTTATTTCAGTCTAAGCAAATCACTAGTTCTGTTTTCATATCTTCTTTTTTAAAATACTCTTCTACATATATCCACTCCTCTTTTATTCTTTGTTTCGGTGTGTTTCTAATTGCTGCTGTCATTTTGGCTAAATTCATAAACTCTACCAATTTAATGTGCCATTCTTGGATTGTTGGTAAACCTTCATCTTTCCATTTTTGTGCAATAAGTAATCTAGCTGCAGCACAAGCATACAAGAAAATGCGTTTCCTATTTCCCGGAATGTTTTCAGGTACCATACTCCCTCGGGATTCTCATAGGCCACACACCCCACGCTGGCCATCTTATGCCCTTCTTTTGTCTGGGATGACGTCTCTTGCTTGCCTGGATGGAGGTGTGTGCAGAAAACTCTGGATTTTGCATGGTTGAATGCAGTGCTTTTTTCCTTTTAAAAAAATGTTTAGGGGTGCTCTCAATTTCCTACTCATATATTGAAATACTGCCCCTCAATGAGGCCAAACTTAGATTCACAAAATGTTTAGGGGTATGTGTACCCCTGTGTCCCTCCCCAGAAAAAAAGGACTGGTTGAATGTAGCCTGCTGTACAGAGGGATGAGTTACATCCATTACTCCACCCACTTCCTGTCCCTGGCCCCACCCCCTATTAGCACGTGCCCTCCCCCAAAGGTTTTCTATGACAGAATGGAACCCTTGAGCCAGGTTAGCTTCCTCACCTGCAGTGGCGGAGGAGCCCTCTCCGGCACCCGGGGTGGCGCAGCCCATACGGATTGCACATGTGCGGCATCCGATGCATGCGCACTCTGTACAGATTGTCGTACATGCGCAGTCCGTACGGAATGCCACACATGCGCACTCTGTATGGGCTGCCGCTCGCGCATGGCGGCTGTATTGGCTGCCGCTTGCACGGTGTCCATACGGGCTTCCGCTTGCACGGCGGCAGTACAGACTGCGCATGTGCGGCGACCGTACAGGATGCCACACATGCGCAGTCCGTATGGCTGCTACGCACAAGCGGCATCCCGTACAGACTGCGCATGTGTGGCGACCGTACAGGATGTAGCACATGCACAGTCTGTACGGGCTACCGCTTGCACGGCAACCGTACGGGCTGCCGTGCGAGCAGCATCTTGTACGGACGCTTGTATGGACGGCGCGCAAGCACACACCCTCAGCGCTCTACAGTTGGGGGGAGGCAGGGGCCATTTTGTCACCCCTCCCAGAGTGGAACCCGGGGCATACCGCCCCCTCCGCCCCTCCCTTCCTATCCCCCTGCTCACCTGTGAGGATGCTGCCAGCGGCTCCCGGCTGGTTGCCCAGGAAAGTATAAAGACAAGGAAAAGTTTCTTACCCTCCTTTTTTATTTCAATATTACAGAGAGAGGCTACAGAACCCAGCCTCTTGGATAATGGCATTGTCCCGAGTGAATCTCCGCACACACACCCTGTCTCTCCCACTTCTTCATTCATCACTTCTACAGGTGCTGCTACTTGCCCTCTGTCTTTGAGCCCTTTGCTCTCCTACTTTTAAGGCTCTCCAGGTCCTGGGAGAAGAGGAGGGTCTGGAATGCTTTCTAAAGACACCGTGTCAGTCAGCTGCCGTTCCTTTCCTGCCTCCTCCTCTCCCATTATTTCCCCGCTTTCCCCCTCATGTGCCTCTGAGCTGCGACCTCCCCTGTTGTAAATCTATACTGTCTTCCTCTTCCTCCTCCCTGGAGGGGTCAGGATAGGGAGGCGGTCTCCACCATTCCTGTTCTGGGGGGGATGAAGAATTCACAGGCTCAGGGCTGGCTCTGCTTACCCCAGTTATCTATTGCCACCCCTTCTGGAAAACTAGTATACTGTAGTTAGTAGTAATGTTGTGGTAGTTTTGGGTATCTTCTTCTTTGTCCCTGGCTCCTTGGCTCTGGGCCTGATTCCTGGCTCTTTTCTGGCACCTATACCTCAGGCAATGAATTGCCACTTGAGAAAAGATGAGAGAAGTTGCTAGTCCCTGGTGTCTCTTCTTTGAACGTCTAGTTTAAATACATTAAGGCATCATGCAATGCCTTAATGTCATTCTGTCCTGTCATTCCTAGCTGACTACTGAATGGGACACAGCTGTGGGCAGCCTGAGGAAAAGCCATCCACTATTCATCAAGAAAGCAAACATAGAGTGAGAGAACAGGATGATGTCCACAGTTTTCAGGAAGCAGCATGGGGTGTGTTCAGTCCACATATCTCAAAACATCTACTTATACTCTGAGGATCATTTTAAAGACACAAGCTGCTAAGGTCAAGACTGGCTTGAGATGCCTGACAGAAGCTGCAGAGGGTGCTCAGCTAAGTTTCCAAAACTAGAGGGGAGAGAGTTCTTGTGCAGCTCCCATTCATGTTTTCTGTGGCCCACGTGAATGACAGAACGCATGAATGAAATGAGAGATATGAATGAAATAGCTATTGCTTCAAAGCAGCTTCTAGCACCATAAGCTTTGGAAGTGGCCAAACAGCTGGACACACTTTTCAAACTTAAGAGGGGGCTCGCTAGGCTTTACGTTGCATTCATTTTCTACACATCTTTGACACCCAGGATGGGAAAATGTTGCCCCCCCCCCCCGCGGATAGTGCTGGACTTAAACAGCTCCCTGAACCGCCCTGATTTCTGTGAACCGCCCTGAGACCTCCTGGTATAGAGCGGCATATAAATTCAATAAATCATCATCATCATTGTCAGGCTGCTCAGGCCCCCTTTTCAGCTGGGCATTCAAAAAGACTGTGAGACATTAAGCTATCAAAGCTTTAATCTAAGCTAATGGGTTTACAACCCCGAGCACATCGTAAATGCGTCAATCTCCATCACTTTCAGTTCCCTCAACTACCGAAAGCCTGTTCTCCCGCCACCCACCAAGGCATCTCGGGAGACGGAAGCACTTTGTGCGCCTCCTCTTTCTTTCCCCTGGTACATTGTGATGGCTCTGTGAGGCTGACGGAAGCCCTCTCACTGCTTTCCTTTCCTCGGAGCTTCCTCCTGACGTTCCGCTGGAATCTGTCTCCAAGATAGCTGGTGGCTCACGGTATTCACTCAGAGCTGGGCTGGAGGGACAAGGGGAGGGCAGGCCCCTGACAATCATCATCCCTGCCCACTGCCCATACTGACTGAAGAGTGGCAGTGGGGAATGATAGGAATTGGAGTTCAATGACATCTAGGAGGCTACAGGTTCCCCTGCTCCGTTTTACTTAAAATACACAAAATCCGGAAAAATGTGTAATCTATCTGGGAGTTACGTTCTGGTCAGCGAGCAGGTTAAGAGCACTGGATCAGGTCCGTTGCAAAAAATATGTCCAATCAAATCCTTCTCTCCTCTGTAATCATGATAATACTTTTGCTCTTGGCAAGCACCCACTTTTACCTGCCTCTGCTGGATCAAGCCACGGTCCATTAATAGATATACCTATATACTCGAGTATAAGCCGACCCGAATATAAGCCGAGGCACCCAATTTCACCACAAAAAACCTGGGAAAGCTCCATAGGAGCCACTGCCTGCCTCACTCGAGTATAAGCCGAGGGCGGCTTTTTCAGCACAAAAAATGTGCTGAAAAACTAGGCTTATACTCGAGTATATAGGGTAATTGCTACCTATTACAGTATGTTTGGCTTCATCCATATTTGTTCTTTATCCATCTGATTATGTCCTTGGTGTGGGTGGCCATTGCTGGGGGTGATTTTTATTTCCAAGCCAAAAGGTCAGTTGGGTGGGTGTGTATTGGGAGCAGGGTCAGTTCTGTGGAGCTTCGCAGCCAATTTGCAGCTTCGTTATCTGGAATTTCTTCCATTGTTTGAGTCCTTTCTGTTCTGCCTTTCAGAGCAAACTTTTCTGCAATTAGCACGGGCACTCAGCACAGCCTGCATGGAATTAAACAGGTGAGCAATAGCAGGAAAGGTCCTAGAAAAGATAATTAAATGGTTAGTCTGTGCGCCCATAGCAAAGGATGCTGTGATCACTAAGTATGGGTTTTGCGAAAACAAGTCATGCCAGACGAATCTCATTTCTAATTTTGATAGAGTTACAAACTTGGTTGATCAGGGGAATGCTATGGAAGTAGTATAGCTTGATTTCACCTTCTGACAAAAGAAGGTGATAAAATGAGGGTTGGGCGAGGTAACTGTTAGGGGGATTTGTAGCTGGTCGACTGACTGAGCCCCAAAAGTGCTCATCCTGAAAAAAGTGACAAGTGGGGTGTGGCAAGATAAAACAAGCAGGCTTGGGAGCTATTTTGCTAATAGTTATCACAGTATCTGCTATATGCAGAACAGCAAAAAAGAAAATGTATGGGTAAGTTTCTAACCTTGACTTTTCCAAAAGGAGAGGTTTAAAGGTTTTCCTCTGCACATTCTTTATAAATCAGTCATAAAGAGACTTTTATTACCCAGCAGTAAAACATAATATCCCCCACCTGTTACGTTAGTGGCCATTTTCTTGCACAAACACTTAGCCCCTGCTGTTGAAACTGCCATCTTCAGAGGCATGCAAAGCCCTAATCTCCTCTGCTCCACCGTGGCTTTATTTACTCTAAGTCACAAATCGCCTTGCTTAGTAAGCCCCTCAGCTCCCACAGCAGAGGGGATTTCTCTGAAGGATTGCTTCAGTTACGGTCAAAATTACATGTTTCCTACGTGGGCTTGCAAAGGTCATCGGGGAACGTGATGCTGCTTCCCGTTCTCTCAGATGTAAGCAGACATCCAAGACTCACGTTGGTGACATCAGGAAAAACCTAAGAATAGAATCCCGTGAGGAGTGGGGCAATTGTTCAAAATGTGCGGCTTGGCTCCATTAAGTAAACAGCATCCAAGGAAAGGGATGAGAAGGGATATTGAATTACAATGTATTTGGAGTGTTCTGTAAACAGAGTGATGCTTGGTTTCTTTCTATTCTCCTTCCAGATCATTGCTAACACTTGATTTGTTTTCTCGCTCTCGTAATTTCTCAGGATGGAAGAACTAACCACCCCCTTAATGGGGGGAAGGAGGGCTTGATAGCTTACCCTCACTTCTTTTTTAACTCAGGAAGAAGAGGAGGAGGAGGAGGAGTTTGGATTTGATATCCCGCTTTATCACTACCCGAAGGAGTCTCCAAGCGGCTCACATTCTCCTTTCCCTTCCTCCCCCACAACAAACACTCTGTGAGGTGAGTGGGGCTGAGAGTTCAAAGAAGTGTGACTAGCCCAAGGTCACCCAGCAGCTGCAGGTGGAGGAGACGCAAACCCAGTTCCCCAGATTACGAGGCTACCGCTCTTAACCACTACACCACACTGGCTCCCAAACTCACTTCCTGTTTGGAATTGGTGAGGGGGTCTATCCATGGAGTGTGGAATCCTTTTCAGCCTGAGGGCCACAGCCCCTGGTAGGCAAACTTCTGAGGGCCACATACAGTGGTCACAGGGGGTTGAAGACCCATTACTATTTCCACAGCAGGGTCCCTGTCTCCAGTGTGCTAAAGCCATCCAATCAGCACACGGAAAGGGGCTTTTTAGCCACTGTATGCTCCCAGGCTAAGCATTTGAGGACATTGAAAACACAAGGTGCTTTAGAACATAAGAAGAGCGTATTGGATGAGGTCACCTAGTCCAGCGTCCTGTTCTCACAAAGGTCACCCAGATGCCTGGGAGGAACCCTCAAGCAAGACCCAGGCACATGAGAACTCTCTCCTCCTGTGGTTTCCAGCAAATGTTGGAAGCATACAGATGTCAAGGAAATAAACAACTACCGTCTTTCCCCCTTTTTAAGACACCGTCTTATAATTTTTTTTCTTCAAAAAAACACAGGGTGGCTTATTTTCGGGGGGATGTCTTATTTTTATTACGTCAGTATGGTACGGTACAGCCTCCCCCTGCGCGCTGAGCAGGCGGGGCAGAACTCCGCAAGAGGCGCGTTTTCCCCCGTGCCTCTCACTGGTTCGCTGGCTCCCTGCGCACGCAGGAGGGGCTGAGGAGGCGACGGGAACAATGGCGGCACCATGGCTTACTTTTGGGGTACGTCTTACTTCTCACAAAGGTAAAAAAACTCTGCCATGGCTTACTTTATGACTACGTATTAAAAAAGGGGAAACAGGGTATCTGGCTTTTAGTAACAGGTAGGTAGCCGTGTTGGTCTGCCGTAGTCGAAACAAAATAAAAAAAATTCATTCCAGTAGCACCTTAGAGACCAACTAAATTTGTTCTTGGTATATGAGCTTTCGTGTGCATGCACACTTCTTCAGATACCAATTACAAACTTAGTTGGTCTCTAAGGTGCTACCGGAAGGAATTTTTTTATTTTTTATTTTATCTGGCTTATTATTATTATTATTATTACTATTATTATTATTATTATTATTATTATTTATTTGTATCTTATCTGGCTGAGTTTAGAAGACATCTGAAGGCAGCCCTGTACAGGGAAGTTTCTATTGTTCGGTGTTTAATGTTTTTAATGTTTGAAGCTGCCCAGAGTGGCTGGGGCAACCCAGTCAGATGGGCAGCATATAAATAATAAAATATCACCATCATCGCCACCATCATTCTACAGGGGTGGACCTTGGTAATATGGCACCCTATGCAAGGCCAAAATTTGAGGGGGTGGGCATAGCCCAAAACTGTCTTCCCAAATCCAAGTTTGAGGCATTAGGCTTTTGGAAGGAGGTGTGAGGCTTTGGCAGGATCCTAGTGGAGCACAACAAGTCTTGATTTAAAGAAAGAAAGAAAGAAAGAAAGAAAGAAAGAAAGAAAGAAAGAGAGAGAGAGAGAGAGAGAAATGCTTTGTGTCCATGTCTAATCTTACCCCTTTCTAAAAATTGTTTCTTGGTGTGTGTTTTCCTTTTTGTAAACTGTGTGTGAGATTTTGAATTTGAAATAATAAAGATTATTTTTAAAATTAAAAAAAGAATAAAATAAAATAGGGATTAAGGGATTTTCTCAGGACGGTGGAGGGCGTGTGTGTTGTGCCCCATTGGTGTGGTGGCGGCAGTTGCCATTCTTCTGATAGGAAATGCTCAGTGGTGGTGGAACAACAACAACAAAATGGGGGGGGTCAAGGAGGGTCAGTTGCGAGGAGATGAGAAATGTCCCTGTTTTCACCTGAGGAACGTTGAAGGGTATGCTGTGATTCCCTGCAGCTTGTAGTGGTCCAGCCTGCATAAAAGGTTTGGCTCCTCAGTGAATCCTGGGCCTAAGGATTTAACCCCAAACCGATAGCGACAAATATGAGTTCTTTGTATGTTCTGATACCTTGCATTTGACACTCCTGCTGTATATATGTAAATACAATCTCCTTGTGGGGAACGCAATAAAGTTAATTAAATGTGTGCTTCTGGGAGATATTGGATTATTTGTTTGTTCGTTAGTTACAAATCCACCAAGGTTTCAGGAACGGAGCTGAACTTTATATATAAAAAGTCTGTGTAGAAGTTTGGAAGCATCTAACTGGAAGTCGCCATCTTGAATTTGTAGCGTACCTGCAGCTTCCGGAGAATAAGTGCACACGAAGGATTCAGCACAGTGGCTTCCATTTTACTGAGGCTCACATTTTTCAACAACCACCTGGGGGGAGGGGGGAGTTTTTAATCTGTGGTGTGTTAATGTATCTTAATGCTTGCTGGAAGCCGCCCAGAGTGGCTGGGGAGACCCAGCCAGATGGACGGGGTATGAATAATAAATTATTATTATTATTATTATTATTATTATTATTATTATTATATACCAAATGGAGGCATTGAACCAAGGTCTTCAGTGGCTACTCTCTTGCCCCATCAGCAGGCTGTCACCTCTGTCGGAAAACCAGTACTTATGGAAAGAGTGTCTTCCAAACTTCAGCTCCAGCCTGAAGAGAATCAGCTGACTGTTTGTGTGCTGTCAGCTGACTCTCCAAGCCAGTTGGGAGACATCAGGCCCTTATAAACCCCTTGAAATCCAGCCAGCTTGTCAGTGTGAAGACTCCACCTGGAAAGTTGATGCCCCCTTTGTACGTGACCCATTCAGCCTTCTGTTGCACATTCAGGCTTAACTTTCTGCTTGGCTCTGACTCTGTTCATTAACCTTCCGACCCCCACCCACGGGCACTCAGACTGAACCACCCTGCAGCTTTTTCCATAACCATACCAGTGCCCAATGAGGTGAAGGGGAAGAATTTGGGCAAAGGGGACAAAGTTGGTATGGTACAGAAGAAGCTGCCAAGACAGGCAATTGGTCCATCTAGCTCTTTTATTTCCCAGCTGTCAAGCTTCAGGGACTCGGCTCCTCCTCCGTTTTGGCCATAGATAAGCAGGTGGCGCTATGGGTTAAACCACAGAGCCTAGGGCTTGCCGATCAGAAGGTCGGCAGTTTGAATCCCTGTGATGGGGTGAGCTCCCGTTGCTCGGTCCCTGCTCCTGCCAACCTAGCAGTTCGAAAGCACAAAGGGCAAGTAGATAAATAGGCACCACTCTGGTGGGAAGGTAAACGGCGTTTCCGTGCGCTGCTCTGGTTCGACAGAAGTGGCTTAGTCATGCTGGCCACATGACCCGGAAGCTGTACGCTGGCTCCCTCGGCCTATAGAGCGATATGAGCACGCAACCCCAGAGTCGTCCATGACTGGACCTAATGGTCAGGTTCCCTTGACCTTTACCTTTTAAGCAGGACAAAGCGAAAAGAGTCGCTTACCATTTCAAGAGACTTTAATGATGACAGCAAAAGAACAAAGCAGCCATTCTCGGAATGAAGGTGTTCCCAATTAAGGTTTCCACCCATTCCCCCCCCCGTCACTTCCGTGCCTTGCAACCTGATCTCGCAAGCACTGTGCTTTTTGTGTAGCCACCTTATCTGCTCTACGTGACCTTGGACTGATAGGCTCAACACTTTCAAGCAAGCGAGAGAGTCTGTTAGCTCTCTCTCTCTCCCAGTTCTTCTTCACTTTGCTGTTCACCCCTCAGTTCATCCCAACTTTTGTCTTCAGAACTATGCCCCTCTGCAAACCACCGCTCCATATCTATACTGCTCCACTGTTCCTGGGCAGCTTCAGGATCCTGGTCAGGAGCAGGGTGAGGGAGAGGCTCCCATCATTCCTCATAAGAGCAGTACTCCTCCTCAGCCTGGTCTCTGACACCAGCACACCCTCTTGACATAATGCTAGCATCATTCAGAAGGGATTTTGGGAAATCCCTAATGGTTACCAGTGGCTGGGTACTGTGCTGGTCCCAAGGGATATCCGATAGGCGAGGTCTAGTCCAGTCCAAGGTCAGTCCAATCCAGAAGTCACGAAGCCGAAGTCACAAAGCCGAGGTCAGGATCAAGCCAGGAGTCAGAAGCCGAAGGGACAAAGCCGAGGTCAGGATCAAGCCAGGAGTCAGAAGCCGAGGTGACAAAGCCGAGGTCAGGAAAACAGGAGTCAGGAACCAGGAACTGGGCAGCAACGATGTTGCTCCTGCAACTTGGGACTGGGACTGGCCAGCTTTTATCTGCCCCGAGGCACAGGGCGGCTCTGATCGTCAGGTGACTCGCCTCTCCTGGCTTGGAGGCGAGCACTCCTCCTGCGGGAACTCAGTTCCCTTCGCCTCTCTGCCCTGAACCTTTGCAGCTCAGGAGAAGCTGGAGGGTTACCGGACCCAGAGGCAACCTCAGCTTCCCCTGACTGGGTGGGGAGTGGAGCACCTGTAGGCAATAAGTCCTCCATCCCATTAGAAGCCAGATCCACCTCAGCCGATGCCTGCACCTGAGGATCCAGCACAGGTGAGTCCCCTTGAGACTCAGGCCCCAGCCCTGGCTCTGCTGGTTCTGGAGGCAGGGAATCCTGTGCAGGCTGGGATCCCTCAGGTTCAGGGTCTGAGTCTGACTCCCAGGTCATCACAGGTACCATTTTTCTCCAATAGCATCATTTCCCCCCAAATCAGGATTTGGACCTGAACCCATCTGAGAAGCCTCTGAAACAGTTCAGACTGAATCAGGCTGTTTTCCAAAGTACTGGACTCTGTGTCCAAACTGAACCTTGTGGACCTTATCGCTGAACTTCTGTAGCTTTTGGTTTCTGCAGTAAACAACCAAATTTAAACAAAGGTAACTAAGCTTGAGAACTTCACACTTCCTTTATCTCGAGGAGTCCTCCTGCAATTAGGAGCGCTTGGAGGAGGATAGAGGCAATTTAAATCCCTGATTAATGCCACAGCTGGAAATGGGACCTAATTCTGATAAATGTGCAGGAGTTTGTATCCCGGAAAACACCAGCTGAACAAATTTGTTAATAAATGCCAGCAGGCTCCCTGTTGAAAGAACAATTCAGCCTCCAAGAATGCCATCGTGAGATTAGTTTTTAAATCCATAGGTTTTAGAAACAATAATGTTGTGTGCTCTTGAGATGCATTCTTTGGTCTCTTTCCCACTTCTGTGAACAATCAGAATAGAAACGCACAAGATCTGTGTGGATGGAATGGTTGTTAGATACGAATTTGATTCGTTTCGCCTTTAAAGGCAGACCTACCAAACTCGCTCATTCCAAAACAACAGGAAAATCGAAGCACACCCATCGTTAGAAATTCACACATCTCAGAATTTGACACCTAAAGGATTCAGATACAGTGGTACCTCGGTTCTCAAACTTAATCCGTTCCGGAAGTCCGTTCCAAAACCAAAGCGTTCCAAAACCAAAGCGCGCTTTTCCCATAGAAAGTAATGCAAAATGGATTAATCCGTTCCAGACTTTGGAAAACAACCCCTAAAACAGCGTTTTGACATGAATTTTACTATCTAACGAGACCATTGATCTATAAAATGAAAGCAATAAACAATGTACTGCAGTCACACAATCAATCAGTAGCTGAACTGGGTTCCACACAGTCACACACAAAAAGAGCCGCAAAAACAAAAACGCAAAATAAATAGCAAAAACAGACAGACCTCAGCGTAACACTCAAAACAGAAGTGTGGCACTCAAAACGGAGCACTTTCGGCTTCCGAAAAAAGTTCGCAAACTGGAACACTTACTTCCGGGTTTGCAGTGTTAGAGTACCAAGGCATTTGAGAACTAAGGTACCGGTACTACTGTATACAAAAATCCCCACCAAATTGTGAAATTTGGCTTTCATGATGTGTTTTGCTACTTCTATTTTTCTTTTTCAGAATAAAACTGCCAAAGGAACACTTCACTTTCAGTACCTTCTCTGTATGCCGCCTATATTTGGAATGCATAACCTGGAGGGAACATTGCAGGTAAATTATTGTTTAAGCAGAAAGGAGACAAGTCCCAAGAAACCAAGAAAAGTGATCAAGTACCAATTGGGATCCCAACTTGCAAATAATGCAGACTAAATTAACACAGAGCTGGTATTATGAAGTATGCTGTGTAATTAATATAAGCAATTATCAAGAGGCAAAATAGAAAAACCACCTGATTCAATAAAACTAAACAGGGTTGTTTTTTAAAGGTAAGAGTTGATGGGATGAGACCCTGGGAAATTCCTGCCAGTCTGAGTGGAAAGTGCTGAGTGAGAGGGGCAAATAATTTTTTTAAAAAAATAGATTTATTGGATTTTAACAAATTTAAATGAACAACAAACAACAAACAAAAGAACTAACATTAAACATAATGCATAATACATAAACAAAAACATAACATACATCAAATTTTCCCCTTTCATCTTGTCTGATCATGATGGGGTGACTTCCTCACGTCCCCCCTACTGCGTTTCATTTTCAATCATCTTTAGTAATTTCTTGACATCTTTAAACATTATTTGTTATTTTAACTTATGTTCTTTTCTTATATAAGTCTTAACCTAAAATCATAAATCTACATTACTTAAACCTATTTTTCTATTCTGTAAGCTTTCATTTCTTCCAACTTTTTTCAGTCTTTAAATCTTACAATAGTCCTTTAAATATACTTTAAATTTCTTCCAGTCTTGTTCCACCGTCTCCTCCCTCTGGTCGCGTAGTTTCCCCGTCAGTTCGGCGAATTCCATATAGTCCATCATTTTCATCTGCCAGTCTTCTATCGTAGGTAGTTCCTGTGTCTTCCAGTTCCTTGCAATCAAAATCCTAGCTGCTGTTGTGGCATACATAAAAAAGGTTTGATCCTTCTTAGGGACCTCTTGGTTCACCATTCCAAGTAGAAAAGCTTCTGGTTTTTTAACAAATGTGTTTTTCAACACTTTTTTCATTTCATTATAAATCTTTTCCCAGAAAGCTTTTATCCTTGGGCAAGTCCACCACATATGGTAAAATGTCCCTTCAGAGAGGGGCAAATAATTTGACCTGGTGTAACACGGCAGCGTATCTGCCTAATTTTCAGCAATACTGAGCTGAATTCTTGTCCATGAAAATTGTGAGGGTGAAAGGCGGAGCTTTAGGGTGGGTGTAACGTTCCACAGCTCCTTTTGCCCATCATTTTACACCCTGTTCACCACCTTTTAATGGGAGCATCACTCTCTGTCATTTGTCCCTCCCTTCTTCCTGTAATGATCACAGCCAAGTCAGGGATGGCAAGCAATGAGATGGCACCATGCACCATCATACAGGCAATCAGGGTTGGGTGTGTGGTCTATGTTGTAAAGCCAAATTAGAGTGAGGGCAGGTTCTCTTGCAATTGCTCCGAATAGGCTTCCTTCCAATGCTACATCTTCCACTGGTTTCCATGTTCGGATTACAACCTCAGATGGCCTCTTTTGCACCCTTCTTTCCTGAGTACCCAGATATCAAAAATTGCCTGTGTCTCCAATAATTGAAAATAACAATGTATGACTGGACCTCCTGCTTGCCTGATTCTAATAAGAAATCGGATGTTTTTGCATACAGTACTTTTTAAAAATGACCCTTGAATTCCAGAAATTAATTGGGTTCATATTGCACTGCTGTTCCTAGTCCAGACTGAAAAGTACATTTTTTGGTAATTGCTTGCTGGAGCAAGCTTGTGCTGTTTTTCAAGAGTCAGGGAAGAGGTACATTCAAATTTGAAACTGCAATTGTAACCTTGAGCTAAATGGGTTTGACGCAAACAGCAGCAAATCACCGGGCCTTATAGCTGGATATGAACTTACTATGCAAGGTCAAAACTGGTTTAGTTAACAAGCTCAACACTGATTTGGATTATTTCCATTTAAGCCCTGGAGAGAGAGAGATTTTATTTACTTTTTCAGAGGCAACACATAGCATTTCAGCCTCATTTCTAGAGATATGGGGGGAATAAATGAAAAATGTCCCCCATGCTTTGCTTCCCCCTCTGTGCTGGGAAACTGGAAATTTTAACAAGCAAACAAGACAACCCTTCAGATATTTGAAGATGGTTATCATATCTCCTCTAGTTCAATCAATCAATCAAATTTTATTACGGTCATAGACCAGCATTTAAAATCTGAAAAGTGCTTTACAGAGCTAAAAGAAATTAAAACGCAGAATGAATATAGCAGTCTAAAAATTTAAAAGGGGCTAAAAATATCCAAGAGGAGGGTCCAACTTGCATTTTCCCAGCTTCTGCTCGAGGTCTTCATTCTATTCCCGAACAGAAGAGCTGCTACCCACAGCCCAACACCAAGTTCAATACTCTGGGGAGGTCAGGGACTGAACAAGAGATCTTCTACATACAAAGCCACTGAGCAGTGTCTCCTCCAAAGTAAATGGGGGTGTGGAGCCAGAACTGTTTGACCTCCACTGTGCTTCGGAGCTTTCTGCATCAAATCACATACAGATTGACCCTATCGCCCCGGGGGGCTCACTGCGACTGTTTTCCCCGCTGACTGGCTTGTTGTGGGAGGATAGACTGTGCCTGCAAATCTGCGTGCAGAATCTAGCTACCATCCGGGTTATTTTTTGATCTTTGCCTAGTAAAAGGGCATTTAGTTTAGTCTTATCTGGAAGGTCAGCTAACCTCTCCAATAGGGGGGCAATGATGTCTCTGCGCGCCTTCTCGTAAAAAGGGCATCTAAAGAATAGATGCTCGGGGCTACCTACTTCCCCCAGTGGGCAGGAGCAGAGTCTCTGATCGTATGGGATCTTATCTCCTCTCAGTCTCCTCTTTTCCAGGCTAAACATACCCAACTCCTTCAACCGTTCCTCACAAGGCTTGGTTCCCAGACCCTTGATCATTTTGGTTGCCCTCCTCTGCACATGTTCCAGTTTGTCAACATCCTTCTTAAATTTTGGCGCCTCTGGGGAATCTGCAAGTGTGACCTAGACACAACAGCAATCTCCCCTCCTGCTTCTTCCAGCAACTGGTATTCATTCAAATCTCTTGGTCCATCCGGCTCAGTATTTTTTGAGTTCTAATTATTTTGTTACATATCTCATCAGGAGAGGAGATGATTCCCTTCATTTGCTTTGAACCTGGAAGGGGAAGTACATAGGAAGCTGCCTCATACCAAGACAGATCATTGGTCCATCTAGCTAAGTGTTGTTTACACTGACTGGCAGCAGGTCTCTCCCTGCTCTCATTCATCATGACCCTACCTGGAGATGCCCGGGATTGAAACTTGGGACCTTTCCCACACAAAACCTAACAGCACTGAAATGTCACAGATTATACAGGAATAAAGTGAGCTTGTTTATTAATATCCTTCCTAACTTGCGCTAGCAAGTTCCTTTACTTAGCAGAGTGCATCCCCCTTTACACAGAAGAAAACTTGTTGCAAACTCGTGTCAGTTTCTTAAGACAATACACAATTCAATTTGGCTTGTCCAGATTGAAATGTGTTCTAAAATTTTCCTGGTAAGACCCACAGCTGTCAACCCTCCCTTTTTTTGTGGGAAACTCCCTTATTCCAATGCCGTTTCCCACTGCTATCCCAGATTGTTGATATCCCTTAAATTTCCCGGATTTCAAAGGAAGCAGCTCCTCTCTTTCCCTCCCTGCCGGCCAGGGAGGCTCCTCAGCTGCGTTGCTCAGCTGCCAATAAGGAGTCTGAGACCAACTGGGGGCGGAGCTTGCATGCCTTGTGCAGCCAGACCCTCACGCCCAACCAGACAGACAGCCTGCCTGCCGTCTACACACTCGCTCTTTCGCTCACCCGTTCACGCGCAGCCTCTGGAGCGCAGGGTGGCGAGGCTACTTGGTGCCATTGCACCGCCCTCGCGGCATCCCTTATTTTCAAATCCGAAAGTTTTTAAAAATCCCTTATTTTCAAATCCGAAAGTTGACAGCTATGGTAAGACCCCTTGAATCCCTCCTAAAAGAAACCACAGTCATATTCATAAGTAACAAAAAGAAAGTTTACTCATGATTAGGCAGAGCACAGTGTGATGATCCCTGAAGTCAGGCTTTAGGCTTAAAGTTGCAAACATATACAAACCGGTTTACCCCAAAAGGAAGATTTACCTAGTGACTGCAGGCTAGCAGTCCAGCAGTTCACAGGAGGAAAGGAAGATAGAAAAGAGAGAGTGACAACATGCATTGGCCTTTTATCAGATCTGGAAAGGTCATGCCCACCCACTAGTCACATGCAAGGAAGGATGCTCCAGGCCAGGAGGAACAAGAGGAAATTTCGACTGAATGGACCAAACTTTCCCTTGCATGTCCCCTCTAGGAAAACAAGGAATGTTGTATTTGACTGCTCCCAGTGGATTACATCCCACACTGTGTTTATAGTGTCATTGCACTGATTTTTATTTATTTTTTAAAGTGTTAAAACAGCTGGAGAGATTTCATCTATTACACCATTTCCCCCCACACCAGATTTTCTCAGCAGTGGGGCATAAGGCAGTTGAAATTAGATGGAGAGGCTGCCCCTTGACCCCTTTTTGCTGAGTCGTGATTTATGGCCCTGCTGCTCGCTCGACGAGAGGGGAAATGAGATGGTGCCATGAGTCAGCTTTTGCCGGCAGAGGAATCACTGGAATTCGGGCCACAAGGGGCCTGGGAGGCATTCATGAAACTTTCAGTGTGACATTCCACTTGATTACCCTGAATGCCTAAATAAGCCGGTGGTGCTTTAGAATGTGTGATGACACTGAATGACCTCATAGGCAGCAGGCAGGGATGTCATCAGGACAAGCAATTTTAGTTTTCTTCGAGATGGGATGCAAGAAATGTTGAAAACCTGGCTTGCGGAAATGATTGTTGCAAAATGGAACATCTGCTCTACAGTTTTGGAAATGTTAAAAAAAATGTTGTTTTCTAATACTTCCCTGGTTCTCTTTTAGCTGTATAAACTCCCCAAACCTCTCATGCACGGTCTTTAATGAGGCTTCCAGCATCATATTGATGTGAATATTCCACAACATGGCTATAGGCCACTCATGTGAAAAGGCAAGAAGGAAAGCCAGCACAGTTTAGGGCTGGAGAGCTTAAAAGATCCAGCAATCAGCTCCTTCCCTGCTTCAAGAACTCTTCAGCACTCCACCATTAACAACCCCTTTGATTTGCTCCTTCCTCCAGGCAAGGCCCTGGAAATCAATGGTACTGTGGAGATGCCAATGTTTTCAAAATTGTACAACCGAGAATACTCACTTCTACCTCTTAATTTTTCTGATGCAAGAAAGAGCAAGAGGCAAGCCCACACTCCTTTCTTTTGAAAATGTGAAACTAATATGGATTTTGGAGCTTTAGTTGACTCAGTGAAAGTCTTGTCCTGGTATTCATTATGGAGGCAAGTGAATCCATTTTACTTCCCCGCAAAAATCCCTGGACCTCTTTATCCATAATTTGGAATGCTTAATTTACTCCGCTCCTGTGCCTGCAAATTTCATGCGATCCTGCCAAAAGGGTTAGAACGTTATAGGCTTTTTAAAAATTCCCATCAGAGTGAATGAGGTACACAGAGCTTCATTTTAGAGTGAGTGAACTCAAATCACAAGATCAAAGCAGACAGAGCACACAGAGCAAATAAAAGATACAAGGTGAACCTTAGTGTGTGTGTATATATATGTGTGTGTATATATGTGTGTATATGTGTGTGTGTGTGAGAGAGAGAGAGAGAGAGAGAGAGAGGGAGGGAGAGAGAGAGAGAGAGAGATGATAGAGAGAGAGATAAAGATAGAGAGAGAGAGAGAGAGATGATAGAGATAGAGATAGAGATAGAGATAGAGATAGAGATAGAGATAGAGATAGAGATAGAGATAGAGATAGATAGATATTACTTCCTGTATGAGACGCAGTATGCCTCTGAATTTGAGTTGCTGGGGATCATAAGTGGGAAGGGTACCATTTGGCTATTGGGAGAATAAAATGTTGGACTAAATAGGCCATTGGTCTGATCCAGCAAAACTCGTCTTATACTCTTATGCTCTAACCATGGCTACTTGGTGAGGTTCATTGCCAAGCAGAGGTTCAAACCCATTTGATTCAGAGTAACTTCCCCAGAGAGTGACTAAGGTGAAAGCAAGCTCTTACAAATCACAACAAAAGAGAGGAATAAAGGCCATTGCTGAGGCATACAGGAGGCAACACTCATTATGTTTACATCATCATTGCTTTCATGTAGACTTGAATGCTGTTATTGTTTAATGCATCTTCACTTTAGATCTGTATGACATCAAGTGTATGTCACTGAGTCAGGATTCACTTAGCAGCATAATTCAATCCGGCTACAGAAAAGAGGGACCATTCATTCACATCATTCTCTCCGGGCCGGGGGGGGGGGGGACGGACCTGGCAACGTTTTGACTTCACTGTAGTTTATTTACTTCTGTAAACAAACACAATCCATCTTCTTAAGCAGCAGAAAGTCATTGGAAGTAATTACAAAATTATCTCTATCAACCTCATAGGCAAATACTCGCTGGCTGGATAAACGGTGCATTCTAGAGTGCTTTCCCCAGGAATAGGATGGTGGGAGTTGTCACCATCCTTTGGTGTCAATGAGAAGAGCTGAATTTGAAACCATTTGCTAAGTCTGTCTTCCATCTTGTTGTTGTTGTTGTTTAGTCATGTCCGACTCCTCGTGGCCCCATGGACCAGAGCACGCCAGGCACTCCTGTCTTCCACTGCCTCCCGCAGTTTGGTCAGACTCATGTTGGTAGCTTCCAGAACACTGTCCAACCATCTTGTCCTCTGTCGCCCCCTTCTCCTTGTGCCCTCCATCTTTCCCAACATCAGGGTCTTTTCCAGGGAGTCTTCTCTTCTCATGAGGTGGCCAAAGTACTGGAGCCTCAACTTCAGGATCTGTCCTTCCAGTGAGCACTCAGAGCTGATTTCCTTCAGAATGGATAGGTTTGATCTTCTTGCAGTCCATGGGATTCTCAAGAGTCTCCTCCAGCACCATAATTCAAAAGCATCAATTCTTCAGCAATTCTTCTTTATGGTTCAGCTCTCACTTCCATACATCACTACTGGGAAAACCATAGCTTTAACTGTACGGACCATCTTCCATCTTTACAACTTTCCAAAGCTCAATTCTCCCTCCTTGTACGTGTTTGGCTGCATTAACTGAAGCATCATTCGCAAGACATGGAAAGGAATTGTGTCATGGGTGAGGGCAACCCATGTTCTCTGGGGCTATCAGAACAGGTCTTTGGGGCAGAAATCTAGAGTCCCATCCAGCAGAATATGCAGAAGACACCCAATGATCCAGGAAAGACATAATGGAAACTCGGTGGATACCTTAAGCAGGAAGCCTCCTCACTACCCAGGGCGGTGAACGGAGGCACCCCTGGGGGTGGGGTGTCATGACGTGGCGACGTGGCGTCACGATGCAACGTCATGACAGACTGCGCGTGCGCGAAATGCCGTGCATGCAAACTCCATTGCCGTGCCGCTGCTGCTCCTGTGGTGACTTTGCGAGCCACCGCGCGAAAAGCAGCAGGGGCGGGGCAGCCCCACGAGCCGCCGATCGCACGCGGCAGCCCCATAGCAGCGCAGGCGAATGGGCCGCAGGGCGGAGCGGCCTCACTCCGCTGCTTGCTCGGGGCCTGCCGCTGGGGTGGGGCGGGGTTGGCCCAAGTGTCACCCCCCTCCCCTGAAACCCGGGGCGTACCGCCCCCCCGCCCTCTCACGACGCCACTGCCTTAAGGAAAACATTGACCCAGTATATGGCTGCTCTGAAAAACCCAGATTGCATGGTAGGAATCATTAGGAAAGGGACTGAAAATAAAAACTTACCAAACCTTCTTCTTCTTTTTTGGAGATCTCTCGTAGGCGAGTAAGATTGTCTTCCATAAACACGGTTTTAACAATGAGTCCATAAGTGACTGTGGAGGCCAATTCTGGAACCACAAGTCATTCCACAGTGGGGACATTGGTTTCCAGGCGGGAGTTGATCCCGGTGTGGATTTGCCAAGCGTGCCTTCCTCTTAGCACGTTTCTCCCTTGCGTCCTGAGTTCGAGTGTCTTCAAAGCCCATGACACCTTTGGTAAAGGCTGTTCTCCAACTGGAGCGCTCGCAGGCAAGTGTTTCCCAATTGTTGGTGTTTATACTACATTTGTTAAGATTTTCCTTGAGACAGTCTTTAAACCTCTTTTGTTGACCACTAACATTACGCTTTCCATTTTTAAGTTCGGAATAGAGTAGTTGCTTTGGAAGATGATAATCAGGCATCCGCACAACATGACCACTCCAACGAAGTGGATGTTGAAGAATCATTGCTTCCACACTGGTGACCTTTGCTTCTTCCAGTACACTGGTATTAGTTCTCATGTCTTCCCAAGTGATATTGCAGAACTGGAAAATGTTGAGGAAGGCTCATAGCTCAGTACTAGAGCATCTACTTTGCATACACAAAACCTCGTGTTTAATCTCTGGAATATTCAGGTATGGAATGTCCTCTGCCTGAAACCCCATTAGTTAAGATAGACAATTAGATGGACCAATGGTCTGACTCAGTTTAAGGCTGTGTGTTCTGTGTTTCCTCAGTTTAACTCCATCTGGTACGCAGGCTGAGACCCTACCTGCCCGCAGACTGTCTCGTCAGAGTGGTGCATGCTCTAGTTATCTCCCGCTTGGACTACTGCAATGTGCTCAACGTTGGGCTACCTTTGAAGGTGACCCAGAAACTGCAATTAATCCAGAATGCGGCAGCTAGACTGGTGACTGGGAGTGGCCGCCGGGTCCACCTAACACCGGTCCTGAGAGATCTACATTGGCTCCCAGTACGTTTCCGAGCACAATTCAAAGTGTTGGTGCTGACCTTTAAAGCCCTAAACGGCCTCGGTCCTGTATACCTGAAGGAGCGTCTCCACCCCCACCGTTCAGCCCGGACACTGAGATCCAGCGCCGAGGGCCTTCTGGCGGTTCCCTCACTGCGAGAAGCAAAGCTACAGGGAACCAGGCAGAGGGCCTTCTCGGTGGTGGCGCCCGCCCTGTGGAACGCTCTCCCATCAGAGGTCAAAGCGATAAACAACTACCTGAGATTTAGAAAATACCTGAAGGCAACCCTGTTTAGGGAAGTTTTTAATCTGTGATATTTCAATGTATTTTGATATTGTTGGAAGCCGCCCAGAGTGGCTGGGGAGACCCGGCCAGATGTGTGGGGTACAAATAATAAATTATTATTATTATTATTATTATTATTATTATTATTATTATTATTATAACTATGTGTCCTGTCTTTCTTATAGAAGAAGAGTTTGGATTTGATATCCCGCTTTATCACTACCCGAAGGAGTCTCAAAGCGGTTAACATTGTCCTTTCCCTTCCTCCCCCACAACAAACACTCTGTGAGGTGAGTGGGGCTGAGAGACTTCAGAGAAGTGTGACTAGCCCAAGGTCACCCAGCAGCTGCATGTGGAGGAGCGGGGACGCGAACCCGGTTCACCAGATTACGAGTCTACCGCTCTTAACCACTGCACCACACTGGCTCTGGTTATGTAGTACATAGCTAAACTATGGAATTCAAGAATTCATAGCTGTTATCCTATTGTGCTGGGTGCTTTCGGAGTAGGGTGGGATGAGACTTGTGACTATTTCTGGGAAGGTAGAATTTCCCGAGGTGACTTACCACCACCAATGTCTTTTGGAGGGAGATGGTCTTGTGAAAGAGCCTCTGGATGGAATAATCCCAGGTTGCTGCATCCTCTTCCCAAAGGATTTTCAGGGAGGCAGAAGGAGCTCAAAGCTGCATCACGAGAAATAGAGCATGGCGTCTAGGGTAGAATAGACAGCGCCTCATACAAATGGTCCTGCCATGTAAGAAAGCCTTAAAGATGCAATTACATTTTCATTGTTTGTGCAATTCAGAGCTGAGTTATGTGACAATTACGCTATCATCCCACTGGCTAATGGCTAAATGATGGCAATGTGTTTAAGCATTTGTAGTATTCTGCGGTAACGGAAGTCAGGTGCTTTGGAATAATGGAAGGATGATTTGACCAATCTTCTCTTTTAAAAGCATTATCGCTTAACAACAGTATAATGCATGGGACAAATACATGGCTGCATAGAAAAATCTATTGAAGCTCACCTCTGGGTTTTTTCCCTGACTGCATTAACATCTTCAGTGTACATTTATTGTATATTTATCTCTTCTGCATGCCATCTCTTCTTGCCTTTGTCTCATTTCCTCTTGCTATTGACTGTTTCCTTCACTCTTGTTTAAAATCAGACTGGATAATTGTGTGTTTCCTGTAAGTTTAGTCTCGGAGTCTGCCATCAAAATTAGATAGATGCAGTTTGCTATTGATTGCATTCAGTTCATCTCAGTGGTTTGATTATGATATCAAATTTTAATTCTGGAGTTTGGAAGTCAAATCCCAGGAGCAAAATTTTGAAATCGGCACCTGCACTGCACATTTCTAGAATTTCATTTCAGCCCTGCAGAGAATCCCCAAAACACTCCTTACCTTTTGAACTAAGCAGGTAACATATCAAATGGAAACATCTTGCCTGGATGCTGAAATGTCCCAGTGCTGAAATGTCACTAATTGATTTGAAGTGTCAAAAGGCTGCTCTTAGGTGTTGTTCCTATTGATTCTAAGTTTGCTTTCTGAGGAGGAAGTAGCTTTCAGTTCTACCTCTTATGTTCTGTTTGCTTTCCACAAAAGCTCTCGCATTATCTTCTGCAAACTTTATATAGCAATTGATGTTCCAGATTAACAAACCACACAGCAAAATTAGAATGTTTACATGACTGTTTGATGCTCGTTTTAGGCCATGTTCCAAGTCTTTAACTACATCGAACTACATCTGAAGGCAGCCCTATTTAGGGAAACGTTTAATGTTTAATAGACTATTGTATTTTAATATTCGGTTGGAAGCCACCCAGAGTGGCTGAGGAAACCCAGCCAAATGGGCGGGGTATAAATAATAAATTATTATTATTATTATTATTATTATTATTATTATTATTATTCAGGACTCTTTCATCAAAAATGCAGCTATGTGAGAGAAGCCTCTCCATCAGTGGATTCCATATGGCTGTGGACCAAGTATCTGAATGACACAATCTCATGGCTCTGGTTGGGACTTTCCTATAGGATTAACCCCCAAGGCAGGGCCGGATTTAGGTTTGATGAGGCCCTAAGCTACTGGAGGTAATGGGGCCCTTTATATATCCAGCTGTCCTTTGTCAACAACAAATTGTCGTTGTTTTTTTGTGTTGAATATATGCTAGATGCGGGGCCCATTACTTACATCATAGGAGCCTAAAGGTAAAGGTAAAGGGACCCCTGACCATTAGGTCTAGTTGTGTCCGACTCTGGGGTTGCGGCGCTCATCTCGCTTTATTGGCCGAGGGAGCCAGCATACAGCTTCCGGGTCATGTGGCCAGCATGACAAAGCCGCTTCTGGCGAACCAGAGCAACGCACGGAAATGCCATTTACCTTCCCGCCAGAGCGGTTCCTATTTATCTACTTGCACTTTGACGTGCTTTCGAACTGCTAGGTAGGCAGGAGCAGGGACCGAGCAACGGGAGCTCACCCTGTTGCAGCGATTCGAACCACTGACCTTCTGATCAGCAAGCCCTAGGCTCTGTGGTTTAACCCACAGCGCCACCTGGGTCCTACACAACACATAGGAGCCTACACAACACAAAACACTGTTGCTGTATGTAGGTTTAATTTAATTTAATTGTTTTTTATCTTATATTTTGGAAATGTACATCCAGGTTTTTTTTCCTTTAAAATTTTTGGGGGGGCCAAGAGAGTGGGGCCCTACGCTACAGCTTGTTTAGCTTATACATAAATCTGCACCAAAGTAGCCAATAGAGAATGCACACGAAGGGTCAAAATTGCCCTCACATTTTCTCTTCATTTACCAGCTATAGAAGAGGAGGATTTGTGTTAATTTGAGGGAGCATGTATGAAGTCTGAATCATGCAAACCTCCCTGGCACTCCTCCCAACAAGCAGCTACCATTTTAGTTTCTCCAGAGTGCCCTATAATAAGAACAGGGCTGGCCCTCCGAGCGTTCCCAGACTAAACCACTGAGCCTCTTTGGCTTGCTGATCAGAACGTCAGTGGTTCGAATCCCTGCAACAGGGTGAGCTCCCATTGCTCCTGCCAACCTAGCAGTTCGAAGAAGAAGAAGAAGAAGAAGAAGAAGAAGAAGAAGAAGAAGAAGAAGAAGAAGAGTTTGGATTTGATAACCCGCTTTATCACTACCCGAAGGAGTCTCAAAGCGGCTCACATTCTCCTTTCCCTTCCTGCCCCACAACAAACACTCTGTGAGGTGAGTGGGGCTGAGAGACTTCAGAGAAGTGTGACTAGCCCAAGGTCACCCAGCAGCTGCATGTGGAGGAGAGGGGACGTGAACCTGGTTCCCCAGATTACAAGTCTACCGCTCTTAACCACTACACCACACTGGCTCTCAGTTTGAAAGCATGCCAGTGCAAGTAGACAATTAGGTACTGCTATGACGGGAAGGTAAACGGCATTTCTGTACATTCTGGCTTCCCTCACGGTGCTGGCCACGTGACCTGGAAAACTGTCTGTGGACAAATGTCGGCTCCCTTGGCCTGAAAGTGGAGATGAGCACCACCACCCCATAGTCGCCTTTGACTGGACTTAACCGTTCAGGGGTCCTTTATCTTTACCTTTTACCTCCCAGACTACAATTCCCATCACCCTTGGCCATGGCTCTGCAATGAAGCCAAGGAGGAAAAGAATTGCCAAGTTTTCCCCATAATACAGATAAGAGGACAATCAATGGGTTTTCTAGGCACGTCCAGAGCGCATGCCATTTCTTGAAGAATGGCCCCAGAGTGAGTCATTACAGCAAATTTCCTCTCTAAAACACCGGAGGGCATAAAAATGTATGTAGATCACAGGTAGCATCCTGTCTTGCTTTTTAATAAAACAGAGCAAAGTGACTTGCAAACAGAGTTTAATTTACAGCAGTGAATGATGAGGGGTGAGCGGAAAGATTCCTTGCAACAATTTTTGGGTTGGTTTTTTTCTTTCAAGAACAAGATGCAGACAGGCAGAAGAGAAAAGCACAAAATTGTTGTCCTGCAGAAAGAAGGAGAAGGAGACTAACAAAATGAATTTCAATAGGGACAAATGTAAGGTTTTGCACTTAGGCAGGAAGAACCAGCTGCACAAATGGGGGGGGGGGCACCTGGCTTGCTAGTAGTACATGTGAAAAGGATCTGGTGGATCTTAGTAGATCACCAGCTTAACATGAGTCAACAGTGTGATGCAGCAAAAATAAAAAGAAAGCTAATATTCTTCTAGGCTGCATCAACAGAAGTATAGTGTCCAGGTCAAAGGAACACTCTATTCTGCCTTGGTAAGACCACACCTGGAATACTGTGTGCAGTTCTGGGCACCAAGATTTAGGAAGGATATTGACAAATCAGAATGTGTGCAGAGGTGGGCTACCAAGATGATCAAGGGTCTGGAAACCAAGCCTTATGAGGAACGGTTGAGGGAGCTGGGTATATTTAGGGGAGACCTAGCGGAGATATGATAGTCATCTCCAAACATCAGAAAGTGCTGTCACGTGTAAGATGGAGCAAGCCTGTTTTTGTCAAGAAATTCTACTCAATATTGATCCAGAATAGATTCCAACGTATGGTTAGCAGAGTAAAAACTTAAACATGTTGCAGGATTCCCCAAAAAATAGATCAGAGGCAATTGTATTTCATCCAGCAGAGCTTTACTGCTGCTAAAGGCAAATGAGCGTAATGGTCACAAATCCAATACGTTCAGGATGGGCCCTGTCCATAAGAAATCCAGTTGCAGAAGACTTAACTTACAATACAGTGATCCCTCAACTTACGAATGCCCCGACTTCCGTATTTTTCGAGTTACGAGGGATCAAAGCGGCCGCCACTTCCGAATTTTTTCGACTTCCGATCGGAAGCCGCGGCCGCTTTAGATAGGGGTTTTTCGAATTGCGAAGATTTTTTCGAGCTATGAATGCATTCTCCAACACATTCCTCTGGGGACTCGACTTATGATTTTTCCGAGTTCCGACGCTCTCGTCGGAACGGATTACATTCGTAAGTCAAGGGTCCACTGTAACTTATAATAAGACTAAACCTTAACACTATATACAGAACACCACACCAGAAGGAAGAGAGATAGAAAGAGAAAGTGAAACCCAGGCTCCTTCTGACCTTACTTTTATAGTCAGCATGACCTTGACAGAAAAGATAACAGAACTAGTTTAAGCCAGCTGTACTCTGCTTCTCTGAAGGAATAACCCAAACATGAACCTTCTGTTTGTTTCTTTCACACAGAGAAGCATCCAGAAGCTTCTTGAATTAAGTAGAATAGGAAATATCTCTACACAGATCAACACTTTCTGCACTAAGAAATGCAAACGGACAGTTTTCTCCGCCCCTGGAGGGCAGGACTCAAGGCAATGGCTTCATGTTACAAGAAAGGAGGTTCCGGCTAAACATCAGGAAGAACTTTCTGAAGGTAAGAGCTGTTTGACAGTGGAACAGTCTCCCTCGGGAGGTTGTGGACTCTCCTTGCTTGGTAGTTTTTAAGCAGAGGTTGGATGGTCATCTGTCATGGATGCTTGAAAGACCTACTGTCAAGTTCGCTAATGGTTGCTCATGACTAAAGACCAAGTCCGTATTACCTTTCAACTATTTTATTGTGCAAAGTATGTACAGTGTGGAGCTATCCTAAAACATGACCACCTAGTTGCTAGCAGAATCCGGAAGTGCCGCCCTCCTGTTGCGGCGCCAACACCAGAGTCTCGGCACCCTAAAGTGCCGCCTCTTTTCTCCCCTGACCCTTCTGCATAAAGCAGGCGCCGGAAGCAGTGTCTCCCCCTTGGGGTGGGTCTGCTGAGCGGTGCTGGGTCTCTCTGCATCATCCTGGAGACCCCTTCCCACCTGGCTCCTCCCTGGTGACTCCTCCTCCCCCGGGGAGGAGCTGGCAGACTCACTGGGAGACGTGTCCATCGACAGCAGAGGCTGAGGCTGCCGGTACCCACTCAGTGCTGGACTGGCAGGGCAGGGCACATCCCTGACACCTACATTGGCTCCCAGTACGTTTTGGTGCTGACTTTTAAAGCCCTAAACAGCCTTGGCCCAGTATACCTGAAGGAGCGTCTCCACCCCCATCAATCTACCCACTACGAGAAGCCAAGTTACAGGGAACCAGGCAGAGGGCCTTCTCGGTAGTGGCACCCACCCTGTGGAATGCCCTCCCACCAGATGTCAAAGAGAACAACAACTACCAGACTTTTAGAAGACATCTGAAGGCAGCCCTGTTTAGGGAAGCTTTTAATGTTTGATGGATTATTGTATTTTAATATTTTGTTGGAAGGCGCCCAGAGTGGCGGGGTATAAATAAAAAAATATTATTATTATTATTATTATTATTATTATTATTATTATTATTCCTGCATTGCAGGGGGTTGGACTAGATGACCCTTGGGGTCCCTTCCAACTTTACAATTCTATGATTCTAAGGAGAAGTAGAAGAAAGCCTCACTGGACCAGATGCTTAGCTGTCTAGGAAATCAGTACCTTCGAAGGTCCTATTTATGTATGCGATGACAGCGGGAAGAATGTTGTATGCCCAGGGATGGAAGGAAGAAAGAACCCCATCAAAAGAAGAATGGATATTAAAACTGATGGACTATGCTGAAATGGCGAAATTGACCAGGAAGATTAGACACCGAGAGGACAATAAATTTTAAAAAGAATGGATTAACTTTGTAGAATATATGAAGGAGCATTGCAAACATCTAAAAACGTTAGCAGGATTGGACTAGCACTTGTAATATAATCTGACAAAAGATATTAACAAGGAAATTTAATAGACTGGATAAAGGTATTTAGACGCAGAAAAGAGAAGAGATAATTATTGGAAACTGGGAAGAGGGGTGGGGGGAAGTTTGGGGGTTTGAAGAACCCCCATAAAGATATTGAGATTGTTTCTGGAGTCATGCAAATAATAATGTATGTTAAAACTTTTTGAAATAAAATTTATTTATTTTTAAAAAGAAATCAGGGCCTTCACTGCCTCTTTCTTTCATCATGGAGGATAAGAAAACTGGCCATGATGGCTGTATTCCACTAGTGGAATGCCTTAAAATGCTAAATGCCATAATCACCCTGATGCCTTTATAATGGTAGCTTAAATTTTATTAACAAGATATATGCCAGAGTTCATTGTGTTTTGTTTGGGGTTTAGTGCTGTTTTGTTTTTTGCTTGAATTTTCAGTGCTATTAATTCATTTTCATGCCCAGCATGCAAAGCCAATTCCTTAAGACCGGCTCTGCATCTGCTGTAATTATTGTCTGGTTACTCATTATGCACTTCTACGTCGGCCCAGAAAATCATCATTTTCTTCCCTTGGAAATTTCAATGAAGTATCAGGACTTCAAAGTGACTCCAGCTGGGTATCTGCTCGCTTATAGCACCCCTTAATAATCGGTAGTTATGTCTGGTAATTAAATACTAATTAAATTGACTGAATAATGTGTTTACTTCTGGGCGTTCTCATGAATATTGATGCCTTTGGTGGAGATAAATTAAAGTGCCCTAAGTAATTGCAAATGTTTTAGCAGACATTTTATTGAAAACAATCTCTGAGACCAACGGGGGGAGGGGGGCGTTTAAAACTAAAAAACACCTTGCACATAGGAGCAAATATATATATATTTGCCTTTGTTGAGATTTAGTATTTGCTGAGATGAAAAAGTGGCTATTTATATACAATTTGCTTTTATATTTTATTTTTTTATTTGCATCTACCCTCTGTGGTGCATATGCTTAAGACAGAGTTGTGTCCTGTTCTGGTGTCACAGAGGGAGCCATCGATTGAGATGTGTCCATTATTTCAGCACTACGGAGAGTTCCTAGTGAGCAACTTGCTCCCAAAAGGGTTGGAAGCAAACTGGCATCTTTTGAGCTTCTGCTTCCAGTCTACCACGCCTAGGTAAAGGTAAAGGGACCCCTGACCATTAGGTCCTTCTACTCTGTTCACTTGTACTGAGTCAGACCATTGGTTCATGCAGCTGAGTATTATCTACTCAGTGGCTCTCCCAGTCCTACCTGGCGATGCTAGGGATTGAACCTGGGACCTTCGGCTTGCAAATCAGATGCTCTTCCACTGAGTTATGGCTCTTCCCTTACTCCGACTAGGTAAAGGTAAAGGGACCCCTGACCATTAGGTCCAGTCGCGGATGACTCTGGGGTTGCGGCACTCATCTCGCTTTACTGGCCGAGGGAGCCGGCGTACAGCTTCCGGGTCATGTGGCCAGCATGACAAATCCGCTTCTCGTGAACCAGAGCAGCGCACAGAAACACTGTTTACCTTCCCGCTGGAGTGGTACCTATTTATCTACTTGCACTTTGACGAGCTTTCGAACTGCTAGGTTGGCAGGAGCTGGGACCGAGCAACGGGAGCTCACCCCGTTGCGGGGATTCGAACTGCCGGCCTTCTGATCGGCAAGCCCTAGGCTCTGTGGTTTAGACCACAGCGCCACCACTCCCAGGAGCTGCCTTTTCTGGGGGAAGGGGAGTCTCTTTAAGGGCCAGCCTTCTGACCGGAAAAAGAACATTTCTCCTCTGCTCCATGGCCTCCTGACCATCACATGTCATCTATCCTCAGACTACCAAGGAGGACATATGGTTCATTGGGCACACAGAAAGGTGCCTGTGTGGGTCCTGGTGCTGGTGCCATGGGCTCTAGTGCCCTGGCACCTGTTTCAGTTGGCTCCTGGCCTTGACTTCAATGTTCTCCAGAACACCATTATCAGAGTCAGAGCCAGGAACCCAGTCTAGCTCCTCAGACAGTGACACCGCAGTCTCTGATATAGTGTCCTGGTCACTCCTGAGAAACCTGTGGTCCCCTGGATGTTCTTGGGTTGCAGACCCCATTATTTCTGACCATTTGGCCATGCTGGCTTGTGCTGGTGGGAGTCAGAGTCCAACAACATCTGGAGAGCTACAGCTTCTTCATTCCTGGCCTAAGAGAGAATGGATTTAGAGAGATGAAACCGAGGTTGCTTCATCTCGGTCCTACCCCAGCATGCCACATTTTTTTGCATATAACCCTTCCTTTTCTGTAATCACCTCTACAATACAATGTTAATATTTTACATAGAGCCATAGCCCCATTCAAGAGGTCATGATGTAGCTTTCCCCTTTCTCTGTTAGTTTTTAATTGGCTCAGATTAGGTCTCAGCTAGTCACAGAGCCTAGGGCTTGCCGATCAGAAGGTCAGCGGTTCGAATCCCCATGACGGGGTGAGCTCCCGTTGCTCGGTCCCTGCTCCTGCCAACCTAGCAGTTCGAAAGCACGTCAAAGTGCAAGTAGATAAATAGGTACCACTCCAGCGGGAAGGTAAACGGTGTTTCTGTGCGCTGCTCTGGTTCACCAGAAGCGGCTTTGTCATGCTGGCCACATGACCCGGAAGCTGTACGCCGGCTCCCTCGGCCAGTAAAGCGAGATGAATGCCGCAACCCCAGAGTCGTCTGCGACTGGACCTAAAGGGGTCCCTTTACCTTTACCTAGTCGGAGTAAGGGAAGAGCCACAGCTCAGTGGAAGAGCATCTGATTTGCAAGCTGAAGGTCCCAGGTTCTATCCCTAGCATCGCCAGGTAGGACTGGGAGAGCCACTGCCAGTTAGTGTAGATAATACGCAGCTGGATGAACCAATGGTCTGACTCAGTACAAGTGAACAGAGTAGAAGGAGTGTGCCTGAAGAAGGAGAGATGTCGTGCTTAGAATATATAGAGCCCTACGTGCATACCATCTTTGTAAAGAAAGCTGGAACACATTGCATCCATACTGTAGAACATGCAGCTAAGAGAATGATAGATAGATTTTTTTATGGCTATCTTATAAATTTTTAACTTCATGTGAAATTTAAACTCGGTGCTTCCTAGCTCACATTTCACACTCTTAACCACTATGTTACAGAAGTTCACTGGATACATTTGGGGTGGGGGAAGACTTCAAATCAAGTCAGCATAGGTTTTTACTCTCGAGCGAGCCTTGTGAATTCATCACATCATGATTAGAGGTGACGGGAAAATTTGTCAAGTTGACGAGAGATATCTTCAGGGTCTGAGCACCTGAGTCAAATTCCCTTGCCTCATCGAATTCACATTAGGATGGGAAGCCAAGCTTGTTTCAAATCAGTGTCACTGCTGCATTCCTCAAATGAATAAAGGGATATTAAAATATCAGAAGGGCTTGTCCTTCACTTCCTAGCAATTTGGGAAAGAACAGAGATGTGCAAAGGCAAATCCCATCCTCACTCAACTCAGTTAGCATAAGTTAACATCAAATAACGGGACAGCCAAACAATGCCCTCATTGTAAACATATCAGGAACATTGGGTTGGCCAATGTTTGCAAAGGAAGAGTATGATAGATCAGGGATAACCAACATGGTGTCCTCCAGGTGTTGTTGGACTACAATTCCCATAACCCCTCACTATTAATCACGTGAGTTGGAGCTTGTGGGAGGTGGAGTTCATCCACACACAAAGGGTATCACGTTGGCTAGTGCCTCTGCACTAGGTAGACACTTATCCAATTCAGCAGGCCTCTTCTCCTGTGCCCCAGTTCCAAAGTGAGAGCAGGATAGATAGGGGAGTGGGCTTTGGAAAACAATTTTCAAGGTTTGAAAGAGAGGTAGTAGACAATAATGATAAACTGCTATCAAAAATGTATAAATTACTGTTGGAATGGGAGATAAAGGATGAGGAAGTTAAGGCGGTCATGATGCACTGGGCAAAGGATGTGGGGTATAATATACCTTTAATTCAGTGGGAAAAGTTATGGAAAGAGGACTTAAAATTTACAGCTTGTTGATCACTGAAAGAAAATTATATGAAGATGATGTACCGATGCTATTTGAGTCCGACAAAACTAGCAAAAATGTATAAAAGTGCATCAAATGTGTGTTAGAAATGTAAGGAAAAGAAAGGTACTTTTTACCACATGTGGTGGTCCTGTAGAAAAGGAAAAGACTTCTGGGAAATGATATATAATGAACTGAAAAAGATGTTTAAGATAACCTTTGCTAAAAAAAACCAGAAGCCTTTTTACTTGGATTAACAGGGAATAGAATACCTAGGGATCTAAAAAGTTGAGTTATGTATGCGACAACAGCCTCAAGGATGTTGCTTGCCCAGAATTGGAAACAGGAGAAGATGCCAACAAAGGAAGAATGGAGAACTAAGATGCTATGCTGAACTATGCTGAAATGGCAAAGATGACCGTGAAGATCAGAGATCAAGATGAGAAAGAGTTAACATCAAAACCATGCAGTAACCTATTAAACAGACTCAATAAAACTGCAGCCCGACCATGCCATCACTAGACAACAAAACTTTCGTGAACTGTAAAATGCCTGGGAGGAGAGAGGAGTTTTTATTGGGTGCCAAAAGTACATGAATGATGGCATCCGGAGGATTTCATTGGGGAGAGCATTCCACATATGAGGAGCCCCAGCTGAAATGGATCTTTGCCTTGTCACCAGCCTCTGAAGCACCTTCAAAGCAGACACCAGAAGGAGGCTCTCAAGTAAGACCTGGCTAGTCCCAATACTAGGAGGAGGAAGAAAACTAATGACAACAGCTTTAAGTTGAGGTATATAATTGGAATCTACGGGGGTAGGAGACGCAATGCAGCGCTTTCGCAAAGAGCAACTGGCAACTGGAGCCCAAGTCTGAGAAGGACGGGGAGCCAAAAGGTAGGTAAAAGATTAACTACGCCTTGCGTTCTCTCTGCTATTCAAAGCAGAGCCAAGTTGACAGAGCCAATAAAGAGGACAATTAATAAACTCTCCAGGATGGAAAGATTTTCCAGGATTGAACCAGAAAATGTGTTGTTATCAAAGGGATTAGTTCCGGTGTGTGGTTTCCAGTGAAGTAATTAGCCGGCCGTCTCGTTGCTGTGCCGTGCTCATTTGGATAATGTGAACTTTTGGCTTCTCCTAGTGTTTCCCTCAGATTTCTTGCAGAAATATGGATACCTGGATTTCAAGGGAACCAAGCAGGCTAATCCAAAATAGAGGGTGTTAGTACTTAGATCTCAGAAAAGAGTGTTGGTTAATCTCAATAGTTCACAGAGCACACACTCATTATATGACTTAGGACCCAAATAGCTTCTGGAATAAACCTACCCAGAGCCTTAGACCTTCTTCTAAGGCCCTTCCCTGGGTCCCCCCTTTGAGGAAGCCTTAGAGAGAGATGACAAGGGAGAGGGGTCTTTTTAGTTGTGGCTCCCTTTCTGCAGAATGCTCTCCCCTGTGGGGTCTGCCTGGCACCTTCTTTAGCTTCGTTTTGTAGCTAGATAACAACTTGCTCCTTCCACATCTTTTTATGGAATACAACGTTATTATTTTATTGCATTTATTTCCCACCTTTCCTCCAATGAACTCAGAGTGGCATACATCATTCTCCCCACTGTTGCCCCCCCCCTTTATCCTTACAGCAATGCTCTGAAGCAGGTTTTTCTGAGAGGCAGTGACTGGCCCCCAATGTGACCCAAGGAGCTTTGTGGTCAAGTGGGGACTAGAACCCTGGTCTCCCAGGTCCTAGGATAACACTCTAACCACTATGCCACACTGGTGCATGATAGTGTCTGTTCTTCAGGGTGCAATTGAAGCTTTCAGCTGCTGTTATTGGGGGTTGTGTTGTGGATTCTTTATGAATTGCATGTGTTTCTCTATAGAAGAAGAAGACTCCTTCGGGTAGTGGTTTGAATCCCCGCAACAGGGTGAGCTCCCATTGCTCCTGCCAACCTAGCAGTTCGAAGAAGAAGAAGAAGAAGAAGAAGAAGAAGAAGAGTTTGGATTTGATATCCCGCTTTATCACTACGCTAAGGAGTCTCAAAGCGGCTAACATTCTCCTTTCCCTTCCTCCCCCACAACAAACACTCTGTGAGGTGAGTGGGGCTGAGAGACTTCAGAGAAGTCCACCCAGCAGCTGCATGTGGAGGAGCGGAGACGCGAACCCGGTTCACCAGATTACGAGTCTACCGCTCTTAACCACTACACCACACTGGCCCTCAGTAGATGCATCTCACTGTAGATGCATCTTTACTTCTGCTTACGCTTTTAAATACATTGTGAGTTGCTTGGAGACCTTTCAGTGTAGCAAGTAACTAACTAACTGATGATGATGATGATGATGGAGCGGGTTACACTGTGGTCTAAACCACTGAGCTTCTTGGGTTTGCTGATCAGAAGGTCGGCGGTTCGAATCCCCGTGACAGGGTGAGCTCCTGTTGCTCTGTCCCAGCTTCTGCCAACCTAGCAATTCGAAAGCACACCATTGCAAGTAGATAAACAGGTACCACTGTGGTGGGAAGGTCAATGGCATTTCCGTGCGCTTTGGTTTCCGTCACGGTGTTCCATTGTGCCAGAAGCGGTTTAGTCTTGCTGGCCACATGTCCTGGAAATCTGTCTGTGGACAAACGCCAGCTCCCTTGGCCTGAAAGCAAGATGAGCGCCGCAACCCCATAGTTTCCTTTGACTGGACTTAACCGTCCAGGGGTCCTTTACCTTTACTTGTAATAATAATAATACCAGTTTAGGAGAGGCAGACTTTGGTCAGAGAACTTTGGCAAAACACCTAACTTTAAGCACGCCAGATCTCCCCCTAGTCTTACAACTCTGTTCAGCCAGTGCTGAAAATAACTGCACTTGAATTAATCTCTCTGGCTTCCAACCTGAACTCCCCATCATGTTTGTCCAAATGGTAATAAAAAGCTATTTGTTTTTCTTCGCAGAGATTGTTTCAATCCTTGTCAATGCTCGAGGTCTTATCTTCAATAGCCTGGGCTGCTTTTATTGGGCTGCCTGGTTTGCCAGAGAATAAGTGCTGTCAATTGCCAAGTCATATAATTGATGTGTTGACTGCACATGAATGCAGGGCAACCAACGAGCTGAGTTCACTACTTGACTGCATTTCACTGTCCAACATGATTATAGAGACCCATTGAGGCTAGATAGTCCCTGTTCCAGCTGGTAACAGTTTTAGGAAGAACATGATGACACATTTAACCAGTATGAATGACACTTCTGAGTGGGATGCTTAAATTAGCAATTTACCTTTTAGAATTTTTAGACTTAGTGGCTGTGTTGCATTTTAGGTCTGTGGACTTGTTAAGGATTATCAATCCCTGGTAATCCATTTTATTTGAGTATTTCTTCACCTGTTGGATTGTATTTTATTTTATTTGCTATTTCTGCTTTTGAAATTCTGCTGTTAAAAATATCAAATAAATGCTTGGTTCAAATAAATGCATTAATTGTATATTGTATGTTTAATGAATTGTCGTAAGTGATTTTCTGAGCTAATATTTTGATATTTGTGTTTTTACTGCTGAAAAGAGCGTAGGCGGTTTATGAGTATTTTTCTTTTCTGTTGGAATGTTTTTCTCAGTTTGATGTAAACCGCTTTAGAAAGGTGGTGTATTTTAAAACAACAACAACAACAACCACCCCATCATTACTAATTACTTATAGAGGACATCAAACATGCAATGTCATTTGCAGCACAGGAAGCCCAGGTTATTCCTGCATTGCACAGCGTTGGACTAGATGACCCTTGGGGTCCCTTCAATTCTCTACAATTCTATGGTTCTATGATGCCCTCCAGAAGTTAGAGATACGCCTTCCACTGTCCTTGACCACTGGTCTTGGTGGCTGGGACTGTTTATTTATTTATTTTGTTTATTTATATCCCAACTTTGGGATTTTTCCACTCGCTCCTCATATAAACCCCACAACAACTGTGTGACTTAAGTTAGGCTGAAAAGCAGTGACTGGTGGCCATCTGCCTGGGATCATTTAGCTGTGATTCCTGGGTTGCACAAAAGTTGGGCTAGATAATAATAATAATAATAATAATAATAATAATAATAATAATAATAATAATTTATTTGTACCCCGCCCATCTGGCTGGGTTTCCCCAGCCACTCTGGGTGGCTTCCAGTAAATATTAAAATACATTAACATGTTACAGATTAAAAACTTCCCTAAACAGGGCTGCCTTCAGGCATTTCCTAAATGTTATGTAGTTGTTGATCCCTTTGACCTCTGATGGGAGGGCGTTCCACAGGGCGGGTGCCACTACCAAAAAGGCCCTCTGCATGGTTCCCTGAAGCTTTGCTTCTCGCAGTGAGGGAACCGCCAGAAGGCCCTCGGAGCTGGACCTCAGTGTCCGGGCTGAACGGTGTGGGTGGAGACGCTCCTTCAGGTATACAGGACCGAGGCCGTTTAGGGCTTTAAAGGTCAGCACCAACACTTTGAATTGTGCTCGGAAACGTACTGGGACCCAATGTAGATCTCTCAGGACCGGTGTTACGTGGTCCCGGCGGCCACTCCCAGTCACCAGTCTAGCTGCTGCATTCTGGATTAGTTGTAGCTTCCAGGTCACCTTCAAAGGTAGCCCCACGTAGAGCGCATTGCAGTAGTCCAAGCGGGAGATAACCAGAGCATGCACCACTCTGGCGAGACAGTCTGCGGGCAGGGAGAGTCTCAGCCTGCATACCAGATAGATGACCCGTCCAACTCTACAATTCTATGACATTGGGGATTTGAACTCTGCTCTCCCAGGTTCTAGTCTGACACTCTAACCACTACACCACACTGGCTCTCCAGAGTCCACCAACCTCTGGAGGGCACCATTTTGCCTGCTCCTGCTTTACAGTTTATCCTGCAGCCCAGGATTCTAGCTGGATAATTCAAATCAACACTTGAAATTCAACCCTCCACCTTCCCTCCCTTATTAACTACTTCCCGTCTCACATCTTGGTCTACTTTGCTGCCTGCCTCAATCTTCTTCCCTTTAGCTTGTTTGCTTATTAATTGTCATTCATATGCATAGTGCTATCTATGTATACAACGCTCTTGACAGGTTTGACATGCCCCTACTTTGAGGAGCTTACGACCCCAAAGCAGAAACAAGGAAGGAGCAGAAGGGAAACAGAGGCTCCACTGGGGCTCTAGTGGTTCCCTAGGAAGGATGGAGCAGTCAGGACAGTTTCTGCCTGGAAGAGTTCATCAGCCTGCCACTCTCTCCTGCAAATTGTACACTCACCCTGCTGCTTTGCAGACTATCAGCAGAGCCCAGTATTCCCAAAAGCAAAGCGTCTATTTGTAGGCAATGAGGTAACTGCCTTAGGCAGTCGATGCTGTGGGTGGGGCTGCAGTGGTGGCAGCTGCACTCTTTTGCTGCAGAACAGATATCTGTCTGCTACACAGCATGTCTCATAAGTAGCCTACTGTTGTCAAAAGTGCCAGTGTGGTGTAGTGGTTAGGAGCGGTGGACTCGTAATCTGGTGAACCGGGTTCGCATCCCCACTCCTCCACATGCAGCTGCTGGGTGACCTTGGGCTAGTCACACTTCTCTGAAGTCTCTCAGCCCCACTCACCTCACAGAGGAAGGGAAAGGAGAATGTGAGCCGCTTTGAGACTCCTTTGGGTAGTGATAAAGCAGGATATCAAATCCAAACTCCTCTTCTTCTCACTATTAATCACGTGAGTTGGAGCCACTCTGGGCGGCTTCCAGTAAATATTAAAATACATTAACATGTTACAGATTAAAAACTTCCCTAAACAGGGCTGCCTTCAGGCATTTCCTAAATGTTATGTAGTTGTTGATCCCTTTGACCTCTGATGGGAGGGCGTTCCACAGGGCGGGTGCCACTACCAAGAAGGCCCTCTGCCTGGTTCCCTGTAGCTTTGCTTCTCGCAGTGAGGGAACCGCCAGAAGGCCCTCGGAGCTGGATCTCAGTGTCCGGGCTGAACAGTGGGGGTGGAGACGCTCCTTCAGGTATACAGGACCGAGGCCGTTTAGGGCACTAAGGCAGGCATGTCCAAAGTCTATTTCTGGGGCCTAATCTGGCCCGCCGGTCGATTTAACCCAGCCCCATGGCAGTATATGTCCTGGGGTAAAATCCTTCGAAAAGCTCAACAACTTTGGAGGAAACTTCAATCCTTTGGGGTAAAATGTAAAATTGTTTAAAAAAAAACAAACTCAACAACTTCAATCCTAAAAAAGCTCAAAAAATTTGGTCAGCACTCATGCATGTTCACTTCATCAGATCTGACCCTCTTTGAAAAAATATGGGCACCCCTGCACTAAGGTAAAAGGGAAAGGGAAAGGACCCCTAGACAGTTAAGTCCAGTCAAAGGCGACTATAGGTTGTGGCGCTCATCTCCCTTTCAAGCCAAGGGAGCAGGCATTTGTCCGCAGACAATTTTCCAGGTCATGTGGCCAGCAGGACTAAACCGCTTCTGGCGCAACGGAACACCATGACAGAAACCAGAGCGCACGAAAACGTCATTTTACCTTCCTGCCACAGCGGTACCTATTTATCTCCTTGCACTGGAATGCTATCGAACTGCTAGGTGGGCAGGAGCTGGGACAGAGCAAAGGGAACTCACTCCATTGCGGGGATTCGAACCACCGACTTTCTGATCGGCAAGCCCAAGAGGCTCAGTGGTTTAGACCACAGCGCCACCTGCGTCCCTTGCTATTGCACTACCGGCACTGATATAAGAGTCCACTGCCTGTCCAGGTGGATCTGAACATGGCAGGAGTTCCCATCTGTTCTTTGCCTCAGGTAGTTAAATGTTTTGTGGCTGCCTTGTCTGTGGCAGTGATTCCAGACTGTGTGATCTGAAGGAACTTTTTAAGTGAGCGGGGGGAGCATTCGGTCATAACACCACACATTTGCAGCCTGAAATGGTACAACGCAGGCTGCCACCTCCAGACGGTAGAGCATGAGACTCTTAATCTCAGGGTTGTGGGTTTGAGCCCCACGTTGGGCAAAGGATTCCTGCATTGGAAGGAGTGTACCAGATGACCCTGGTGGTCTCTTTCAACTCTACAATTCTATGAATGTACCAGCTTCAAAATTATTGGGAAAGTATGGCATGTACGGAAGTGAGAGCTGGACCATAAAGAAAGCTGATCGCCGAAGAATTGATGTGTTTGAATTATGGTGCTGGAGGAGACTCTTGAGAGTCCCATGGACTGCAAGAAGATCAAACCTATCCATTCTTAAAGAAATCAGCCCTGAGTGCTCACTAGAAGGACAGATCCTGAAGCTGAGGCTCCAGTACTTTGGCCACCTCATGAGAAGAGAAGACTCCCTAGAAAAGACCCTGATGTTGGGAAAGATTGAGGGCACAAGGAGAAGGGGACGGCAGAGGATGAGATGGTTGGACAGTGTTCTCGAAGCTACTAACATGAGTTTGGCCAAACTGCGAGAGGCAGTGAAGGATAGGCGTGCCTGGCGTGCTCTGGTCCATGGGGTCACAAAGAGTCGGACACGACTGAATGACTGAACAACAACATGGCATGCAAGTCTCCATAACGAGGCATTCTCCAGAGCATGACAATAGGACAGACTAATCAGTGCTTTCCCACCACTAGTGATGATGCACCTTACAGCACGCTGCTGACCACTCTGTAATGGGATTGAGAAAGCATGAGTAATCAGGGATAATCTTTCTCTACTAGTTCTGCTGGACATCTCAGAAAGGTTGGACCTTATCAGAAAGATGAGAACTGACCTGCAGTGTTCCACAAGGCCAGGGGTCAGCAACCTTTTTCAGCCGTGGGCCGGTCCACCGTCCCTCAGACCATGTGGTGGGCTGGAGTATATTTGGGGGGGGTGAACGAATTCCTATGCCCCACAAATAACCCAGAGATGCACTTTAAATAAAAGCACACATTCTACTCATGTAAAAACATGCTGATTCCCGGACAGTCCGCGGGCCAGATTTAGAAGGCGATTGGGCAGCATCCAGCCTGCGGGCCTTAGGTTGCCTACCCCTACTCCAGTCATTGCACATGGACGGTGCTCCCTGCAAAGTCATCCTGCCTCTTGGCTGGCTGCTGTCCAAGGTTCTGAAGTGGACAGCGGGGCTCCCCTTTGTTTATAGCAGAAGCTTGATTAACAAGCTACGCCGAACCGGTTGGTGGCCCTTTCGTCGTCAGCTTGCAGCGTGGATTGGGACATGTCGTTTGGAACCCTGGGTTAAGTGCAATTTTCTAATAGAGATGGTTAAAACAGCTGCTGAGAGTGTACCGAGAGCCAAGATTCAATTAGCAAGGCTCAAGTGGCAAAGCCTCTGACCTTAGCAGCACTTACTTGTTTTTGAAGCAGATACGCGGGGGACCCGTGGTTTTCCCAGCAAAATGATGAGATAAAATGTGGTGGCTGTGAAATGAGTTGTCCAGATCAAGGGTTTAAAACACGGGGGGGGGGGAGCGCCTCAAGCGTAGGGATGCTGAATAACGGGCCTGGATAGCTCAGTTGGTTAGAGCATGGTGCTGATGACACCTAGATTGCAGATTCGATTCCTGTATGGCCCTCCTGTCAGACATAGGTTTCTGTTCAGTTGCCTATAGCAGGGACGTCCAACTCCCAACAGACTGCAATCTACTCACAGTATAAAAAAAACTGGCAGTGATCTACCCATTCACTGGACCAAAGTTGTTGAGCTTTTTATTAGGAAGCCAAGGTTGTTGAGCTTTTCTGGGGGGGGGGATCACGGAGGGGCCAGAGATTGGCCAGGATCTCCCAGGACACCCACAATCTACCAGTAGGTCGCGATCTACCTGTTGGTTGTGCCTGCTGTGTAGGATAGCTGCATATCCCACACAAGGGGTTGGGGCAGATGACCCTCAGGGTCCTTTCCAACTCCACAATTCTGTGTTTCTATGGAATCACTAGCCCTGTTTGAACTCTCTTGGGAGGCTTTCCTGGCTGAAATGCATATTTGAACATTGATAGTGTCTCTTCCTTATCTGGATGGAGGATAAAGAGACGTGTGTGTAGGAACTGGCCTGCAGTACAAAGATTAATATTTACATCCATTGCTTTGCCCACTTTTGCTTCTGGCCCCACCCACCACTGGGATGTGGCCCCCAGGAGTTTGTGCAGAAGGGAATGTGGCCCTTGGAATGAAAAATGACCCCCCCCACCCCCTATTTCAAATAGAAAAGCATAGCACCGCCACTACTACAGGAATAAACCGGGAGGTTGGTTTTGCTACCTTCATGCAAAGTATCTTTGCTTAGGAAAAAATAATGGTTTTGACGAAGAAAAGGATAATATACATGTAAGGTAAAAACAATAATGTGAGCATCTGTAACCATGGATATTCCCAGTCAGCTGCAAGCTGTCTGTTTCTAAAAATAAGGAGAAAGATAAGGAGAAAGTTGCAAAGAGAGATAAATAAGGAGAGCAAATGCTTCAAGATCAGCATCAGCCCTATAGAGCCCAGATGCCCCAAGCGGGGCCTGTTTGCCACTGGCCCCGCCATCTGCCACTCTCCAAGTGAGGTCCTGGACTTTGTCCCTGAGTTTTTCTCCTTCTCACATAATACTAGAACTTCTGAACATCCAATGAAGCTGAATGTAGGATGTTTCAGGACAGACAAAGGAAAGCATTTCTTCATGCAGTGCATTAATAATAATAATAATAATAATAATAATAATAATAATTTATTTGTACCCCAACCTCCCCGTCCAGAGCCGGGCTCAGGGCAGCTAACATCATAAAACTAACACAGTATAAAAATAACTTTTAAGATGATAGATAGATAGATAGATAGATAGATGATAGATAGATAGATAGATAGATAGATAGATAGATAGATAGATAGATAGATAGATGATAGATATAGATAGATAGATAGATGATAGATAGATAGATAGATAGATAGATAGATAGATAGATAGATAGATAGATAGATGATAGATAGAGATAGATAGATAGATAGATAGATTAGATAGATAGATAGATGATAGATAGATAGATAGATAGACAGACAGACAGACTATGGGTGGTGATGGCTGCCAATCTAGACAGCTTTAAAAGAAGGTCAAGCAAATTCGTGGAGGGTAGGAAGCTTCCTTATACCAAGTCAGATCATTGGGTGTCACTCAATGCTCAGGGGGCCTCAGTGGTGCAGAGTACCATCAGCTTTGGCTAGTGTCCCAGCTGTACTGCTATCTGGTCAAGGATAGCCTAACTACTGTTGTCTGTGCTCTGGTAACCTCTAGGTTAAAGGTAAAGGGAGAAAGATAATGATAAGTATCTGTTAACATATATATATGGAATAAGAAACGTGGTGGAGGGGGGCGGGGGAAGTCCACCCAACAAGTAATGAAATAAGAAGGGTTTTTGTGTATTTTGTTAGGTTTTGTCTTTTGTGTTGTTTGTTTGTTATTTTAGGTTTATGATAAGGATTGATATGAAATGATATGAAATGATTGTTTTATGTGTAAAAATTTAATAAAAATTATTTTGGAAAAAAAAAAAAGGTAAAGGGACCCCTGACCATTAGGTCCAGTTGCGGACGACTCTGGGGTTGCGGCGCTCATCTCGCTTTATTGGCTGAGAGCCGGCGTACAGCTTCCAGGTCATGTGGCCAGCATGACAAAGCCACTTCTGGCGAACTAGAGCAGCGCACGGAAACGCCGTTTACCTTCCCGCTGGAGCAGTACCTATTTATCTACTTGCACTTTGATGTGTTTTCGAACTGCTAGGTTGGCAGGAGCTGGGACCGAGCAACGGGAGCTCACCCCGTCGCGGGGATTCAAACCGCCGACCTTCTGATCGACAAGCCCTAGGCTCTGTGGTTTAACCCACAGCGCCACCCGCATCCCTTATGAACCATCAAAATCTTGTAAGTGCGCAGTGGAGGCTGGTGCTCATTGGGGTCAGTCGGATGCAAAGCAGGGAGGCCAACAGTACGTTGAGCTATAACAAATGACTGGTAGATTCAGAGTCAATGAGAGGCAGAACCCAATAGTTCACGTTTTGTCTCCACCCTCCTCCTCCTCTCTGCTGGCTTCTGCAAGGACAACACTAAGACTAAGAAGGAGAAAGATGGTGGGCACTCCCAGGACTTGTTGTAAATAAGAACGCAGGCATTTGGGCAGAGGGCACACTGAGGTTGATGGGGCAGTGCCCTGTTAATGGACCAAACACCATGTTAAGTCCATATGTAAGCAAGTTTCAATTTAGTGTGCAAAGCTGCCAGGTTAAAGTAGCAAATACTTGCCCAAGTTAATCTCCAAGTAATAGGAAATGTGTAGGCTGTCTTAGCTAACTGGATTTCCCCGTTTGCCTAAATTAAACATATTCTCCAGAGCATGACAAAGAAATGTTAATAACAAGCTTTATGAAATGCGTGGAACTTATTAGAAGGTTGTTTAATGGATTGCGCTAAGGTCCAAATCTGTCCCAAGGTGGTTTTAAAGATCAGTAAATTAGGCTCCTTCAGAACAAACTAATGAAAAATCAGATGACAACTCCCAGGGGGAAAGCTCTTAGAAATGGCCTTCCCACCAAATGTTTCTTAAGTTTGCCAGAAACTTGGCGTTCTTTAAATTTCACTAGGTGTCAAATGTGCTTTGTGATTTTAGATACTTTATTAGGGTCAGGCTGACTTTCAGAAATATGCTAATAATAAAGGCCTATGATTGCAAACCTGCCTGGTTACTCCTCAGAACATCAGTTCTCTGATCCTCAGGATTCTCTCCCAACTCTTGCCTATTCAACTGCATTGATTTTCAGCGTTCTGTGATTAACCCTTTCCTTACAGAAGCTGGAATGTCGGTGGATATTCCATGACTTAGCCGCAGCCACAGAGACTAGGGCTTGCCGATCAGAAGGTCGGTGGTTCGAATCCCCGCGACGGGGTGAGCTCCCGTTGCTCAGTCCCTGCTCCTGCCAACCTAGCAGTTCAAAAGCACACCAGTGCAAGTAGATAAATAGGTACTGCTCTGGCAGGAAGGTAAATGACATTTCCATGCGCTGCTCTGGTTCACCAGAATCAGCTTAGTCATGCTGGCCACATGACCCAGAAGTTGTACGCCGGCTCCCTAGGCCAGTAAAGCGAGATGAGTGCCACAACCACAGAGTCGTTCTTGGCTGGACCCTTGGCTGGTCAGGGGTCCCTTTACCTAAGCCACATGGTAAGATCTCTGCAGGGGCAGGAAACCACTTTATTTAATCGTAAGTGTGATTACATTCAGAATAGCCTTTATGTGTGTGTACCAATCTCTGTGTGTACTGATCACATACCCCTATCTTGGCCTGGGAATTTAATCAGCAAACAGATAAGGTCTCTTGAAACTGGGGGAAGTGTGATACAGTGCTAGATACATTTCTGTAGGGCTGCCATTTCCCGGACACATCCAGGATTCGTCTGTTGGAAATAGAGTCCAGGCGGGAAAATGTCTGGGATAACCCTGGTGTATGGCAACCCAAGTGTTGATGTTTTGGCGAATTTCCTAAAAAAATACCGTATTGGTCCAAATATAAGCCGCACTTTTTTTTTTTTTCAAATTTCAACTGTGAAAAGTTTAGGTGCAGCTTATTTGCGGGTGCGTCTTATATTTGGGCCAATACGGTAGTTCAAAAACTCCAAGTTTGAAGCATGGGAAGTACAACAAATTTATAATTTGGCAGAATATTTGGACTATTTGATATGCTTATGTATAATTTGGAATATTTTATGTGATTTGATTTGTTTGTTAAAGTGGAAAATTTAATAAAATTTTAATTAATAATTTTTTAAATTTTTTTTTAAAAAACCCGTCAATTTTGGGAGGAGATTTTGCAAAATAAAAAAGTCCAGATTGTCACTTTTTGAAATATGGCAATCCTAATATCTGTGACCATGCAACAGTGCTTCTGTGAAGCCTAGAGGTGGGATTATTAGTTGCTTGACACCACTGAAATAAAGATCCCCATGCAGGGAGGACACAACAGACACTAGGCCAAAATCCATTCATTTTGACTAGCTAATGAGAACAGCAAACCTAGACAGCATCATAAAAAGCAAAGACATCACCTTGCCGACAAAGGTCCGTATAGTTAAAGCTATGGTTTTCCCAGTAGTGATGTATGGAAGTGAGAGCTGAACCATAAAGAAGGCTGATTGCCGAAGAATTGATGCTTTTGAATTATGGTGCTGGAGGAGACTCTTGAGAGTCCCATGGACTGCAAGAAGATCAAACCTATCCATTCTTAAAGAAATCAGCCCTGAGTGCTCATTAGAAGGACAGATCCTGAAGTTGAGGCTCCAGTACTTTGGCCACCTCATGAGAAGAGAAGACTCCCTAGAAAAGACCCTGATGTTGGGAAAGATTGAGGGCACAAGGAGAAGGGGACGACAGAGGATGAGATGGTTGGACAGTGTTCTTGAAGCTACTAACATGAGTTTGGCCAAACTGCGAGAGGCAGTGAAGGATAGGCGTGCCTGGCGTGCTCTGGTCCATGGGGTCACGAAGAGTCGGACACGACTGAACGACTGAACAACAACAAAAATGAGAACAGAGCAAAAATAAAACAAAATCCAACAGTGGATCCATTTGATCCATCATCGTGCGTTTTCCGCAGTGACCAAGCAGGGCTTCAAGGCAACAGCTCTTTCCTTTTGCTCCTCTCCAGTCTGGTGAGGTAGAGGCCTTTGACCATATAGCTATCCTGACTAATAGCCGACTTCCGCGAATTTGCTTAATCACCTTCCGGAGCCAACTGGGCTATCAAGACGTAGCCATGAGCGCTGTCAGGCTTACACTGCACAGCTTATTGGCAGCTGAGCCAGCAGTCCTGGGAGAATAAATTGAAGCTGCAATCAGCCCCCTGTCGATCTCATCAGACCCTGACCATCATCTCAGCGGGGCATTTTCATTTTAATCAGTAGGCATTTGATTACTTAATGTGCACAGCTGAAAGTGATACCGTAAGCATTCTGCAAGATAGCCCTGCTTCCCATGGGCTTCAAAGTACCAGTCAGGATCCCAGGCTTAGAGAATGGTTGCATGCACCTCCATCGTGGTGAGATGGATGAGTTCCTGGTGTGGGGCAAGTCATGCTTCCTGCTTAGGATTCAGTTTGACACTAGGGGTGTTCACACATTGCATTCAATATGACAGGAGCATAGCTGTCAACCTTCCCTTTTTTGGCTGGAAATTCCCTTATTCCAGTGCCGTTTCCCGCTGCTATCCCGGATTACAAGAAAGAAGATTCCACCTATACATTAGGAAGAACTTCCTGACAGTAAGAGCTGTTCGACAGTGGAATTTGCTGCCAAGGAGTGTGGTGGAGTCTCCTTCTTTGGAGGTCTTTAAGCAGAGGCTTGACAGCCATCTGTCAAGAATGCTTTGATGGTGTTCCTGCTTGGCAGGGGGTTGGACTGGATGGCCCTTGTGGTCTCTTCCAACTCTATGATTCTATGATTGATAGATATCCCGTAAATTTCCTGGATTTCAAAGGAAGCAGCTCCTCTCCCTCCCTGCTGGCCAGGGAGGCTCCTCAGCTGCGTTGCTCGGCTGCGTTGCTCACCAATAGTTACAGAGAATAGGATGCCATTAGACAACAGCACTGTTTGTGCTTTCCTTGCATGTAAAATCAACCACTCTGGCCCAGCCCACAAATACACTCCTTCCAAAAGAGTGTTAAAGGATGCAAAGCCTGCAACACGTTTGTATAATAAGTCATTAATGGATGCCAGAGAGCCAAAAGAGTGAACCTGATCAATCCCCCCATGAAGAATTGATGCTTTTGAATTGTGGTGCTGGAGTCCCGTGGACTGCAAGAAGATCAAACCGATCCATTCTGAAGGACATCGGCCCTGGCTGCTCACCGGAAGGACAGATCCTGAAGCATCGCATGAGAAGAGAAGACTCCCTGGAAAAAAGACCCTGAGGTGGGGAAAGATGATGGTGTGTAGCTTGGTGTAAATTAATTTGTAGCCTGGGGGGCTTAGCGCGGCGTGGACTGTCCCCGAGAACCGTAGATTGTCCCCGGACAGGTGAGGCTGCTGATCCCTTATTTTCAAATCCAAAAGTTGACAGCTATGGACAGGAGTGAGGCTGTATCAGAGATCTACACTGGTTGCCAATTTTCTACCAGGCTAAGTTCAAGGTGCTGCTGTTAGAATACAAAGCCCTGAACAATTTTGAACCAGTTGACCTGAGAGATTGCCTTACCCCTTACCCTGGACCACATCAATATGAGGAACTGGCACTATTACACAATATCCATTCTTTATCTATAAGAAATTGATCTTTTAGCATGAAAGATCATGGAACTCCCTACCTATATTGACATCAGGCAGGTGCCTTCGCTGTACTCTTTTGGCACCTGCTAAAATCACTTTTGTTTAGAAGAAGAGGAGTTTGGACTTGATATCCTGCCTTTCACTCCCCTTAAGGAGTCTCAAAGCGGCTAACAATCTCCTTTCCCTTCCTCCCCCACAACAAACACTCTGTGAGGTGAGTGAGGCTGAGAGACTTCAGAGAAGTGTGACTAGCCCAAGGTCACCCAGCAGCTGCATGTGGAGGAGCGGGGACGTGAACCCGGTTCACCAGATTACGAGTCCACCGCTCTTAACCACTAACCACGCTGGTTTAGACAAAACCTACCCAGTTACCTAGAATGCTGATGTGTTTCTAGTGATTCTAGTTTCAGAATGTTTCAATTGCTTTAAGGAGAGAGAGAGAGAGAGAGAGAGAGAGAGAGAGAGAGAGAGAGAGAGAGAGAGAGATTTATTATTTTTGTAAACCACTGTAGTTCCAGAGCTTCCTTGGACTCATCCATGATTATCTGGAGCTTTGATCATCTCCTTCGAGGTGTGTGCGGCAGCTTGGTCGGAGCTATATGAGGGTTGCCCAAGGCCAAGGCCACAAAACAGACTCAGTAAACATAGCTATGAATGAAAAGAACACTCTGCATCTCTGCATAATCTTGCTGTACATTCAGGGCTGCAGAACAATGTGCAAGGAAATTGGGTTTGGCTCATGTAATCTGTGTGAGCATTGCAAAAGGGGCATATTCGTATTCTGAACCAGGTCATTGCGACATTCGGTGACATCCTTGGTTGTCAGTTCTTGGGAGGCGACCTGGAAGACCAACAGGCCCAGATAGTGCCCTGAGACATTCTGGGACACTTCCCAGAATCCTCTGCACATAGCTGTCAACCCTCCCTTTTTTTGGCGGAAAACTCCCTTATTCCAATACCATTTCCCGCTGCTATCCCGGATTGTTGATATCCCTTAAATTTCCCGGATTTCAAAGGAAGCAGCTCCTCTCCCTCCCTGCCAGCCAGGGAGGCTCCTCAGCTGCGTTGCTCGGCTGCCAATAAGGAGTCTGAGACTGACTGGGGGCGGAGCTTGCATGCCTTGTGCAGCCAGACCCTCACGCCCAACCAGACAGACAGCCTGCCTGCCATCTATGCGCTCGCTCTTTCACTCACCTGTTCACACACAGCCTCTGGAGCGCAGGGTGGCGAGGCTACTTGGTGCCATTGCACCGCCCTCGCTGCATCCCTTATTTTCAAATCCGAAAGTTTGAAAAAATCCCTTATTTTCAAATCCGGAAGTTGACAGCTATGCCTCTGCAACATACACAGACAAGCTTCCCCCCCCCCCAAAAAAAAAAAATTTATTGGGTTTTACAATTTTAAAAGCATATAACATACATAGTAGTTAAATTTTCATACTTCCCCCCTCTCACCGTGGGAAGCCAAAATCCATTTCCCCCCCCCCTCACAGGGGTAAACATATTCATTGTGCATTTAACCTTACTATTATTTTTACTGACATTGCTTAGGCCTGGCCCCATTCCGTGGGCCAGATTCTATCTTTCTTCCTTACATATTTCGGTTGACTTTCTCAAGTCCCCCTCAGCTGAATTCAGTTTAAATCCTCTTTAACAGATTATTAATCTATTTTCATAACATCTTAAAAACAAAATACAAGATACATTTACTTATTTATCCTAACTTTAAACCTGAGCCTACTGGTACTTCTGCATCTTCCCTAATTTCTTATCCTCTATACGCTTTATTATACTCATTTTTTTCTTTTCCCAATTAAAACTTCCCCCCCTTCCTCCCCTTGGTTTCAGAGTTTTTAGCCATATTTTCTTTTCTTTAATAATCATTTTATATTAATCATCATTAGTAATCCCTATGCCAGACACCATTTCCATATATCATCCTCCTTATAGCCAGAAAAGTAGTCCAATTCGAATATAATTCTTATTCACCCCTCACCCTCCCTTTCTGCAATCCATCCCCATTGTTTTTCCTGCCCCACTGGGCCTTGTCTCTCCTTTCTCTGCAGTTTTGCCTTCTCATACACAGACAAGCTGGTGGGGAGGTAGGAAGTTTGGAAACCCACTTGCTTAAGTTATGGAAATGTTGGACTAGATGAGACATTGGCCTGATCCTGTAGGCTCTCCTTATATTCTCATATCGCTGCCCCAAAGCCCCTTCGCTCTAAGTCTACGGTCTAAAATCATCTGACTATTCCATTGCCTTAAATCAAAGCTACTTGCTTTAACTGCCTGGTTAACGCACTGAATCTGCAGAGTGGTATATAATTGGCAGTGGGAAGCCATCCGAGAGGTGGAGTCAGGAGACAGAGGCTTTTGAATATTCATGACCTCCCCTGATTAGCATGCCAAAGTGGTGCTGCTCTGGTTCAAATCCAGATAGGGATGGGTTGTTCCTGCTGTTGTTTTTAAGATGCAGCCATGTACATCCTGGCGTCTTAAAATTACCTGTGTTCCATTATGCATTGTTTCCGCTTCCCCTGCAACAAATGAATTTCTTATAAAATGTTGTTCGGCCCTAAATTCTCCATTAAAAAGCATGGGGAGGGGGAAATGGGAGAATATTGAATTTGGCTCAGAAAAAGAACAGAGAATATTAGAATGCCAGGCAGATAGGCTCTGGTGTCTTCATCTCCTTGACATGCTGGCTTTCTGGGTGCAAGGATTTTGGAGGGAAGAGATGGAATCATGTTTTCACTTTAAAAAATAAAAAAATAAAAATCTATACCGCTTACCATTCAGATACCATGTAGCAGTTTGCAGCATTAAATATAGATTCTGTTATATGACCTGCCAGTTGCAGTCAGAATTTTCATTCATTCTTAAACAAATGCAATGAGCCGTAAAAAAGTATGAATGGGTGTCAGTTTCATCATCTCATTTAGCACTCCTTCGGGTGAGGTGGGGATGTTACTTTTCCTAGCAGTGGTTGCGGCAGAGCTAAACCCCAGCATCTGCTTCTATCAGCTACTATTCTGCTTTCCCAGAATGCCCCAGAACGCCAAGCTGGCACAACCTCCAGACTTTTTGGACTACAACACCCATCATCCCCATCCGGCATGGGCATGGGCTGATGTGAGTTGTAGTCAAAAAGATCTGGAGAGCATCCAGGGCATTCAAAGCAGCTGACAGTGGCATCTGCCACCCCACCCACCCCAAACAAACCATCCTAGAACGATGCCACAGCAGTCTGGGAAAACATAATGACAGCCACAGAAATCAGCTCTGCTGTTGCTACAGCAGAAATCAGTCTCCGCAATAACTTCACAAGAATAAGATCATGAAAGCTTCCTTAGCCTCTTTTGAAAGTAATTTACAAGCTATGGGGCTTGTGTTTGAACCTCAGTGTAGGTTTTTACCTTGGAGAAGAAGCTAAGTCAGGTGTTTTGAGTGGACAATTACCACATTTTGTTTGGGAGTTTTCTTTTTGAAGTCCTTTTGATTCTCCCCATAAACCTAACAGCAATTATGCCTTTTTGAATTATAGTTAACGCATTACCCTCTTTTTTCCTTCTGAGGAAACTGTTAGACTTTCAGTGAAACGAGTTTTATAGCTGGCACCTCGTTAACGTTGTTTTGCAGTATTTTCATTATTTGTAATTTAGTAAGGTTGTTTTGTAGTATATTACATCAATTGAAGTTTAGTTGGAGGGTTCTTGCCATTATTTATATCCTTTAAGTAGTCTACTACGTGTCTGAGTAATTCTGTTCAAGAACTACTCCAAGTGTTTTTTGAAAGCAACTTAGGTTGTATTGCAGTATTTTTCATCATCTGGAGTTTATTTGGAGGGTTCTTTTCATTATTTATAATCTTTTGAGTTAGTTTACAATGTGTCTGAGCATTTTTGCTTAAAAGCAACCCAAAGAATTTTTTTGAGAATAACTCAACACATATTTTTTGAATACACGTTCACCTCCTTTCAGGGGTCTTTCACAGTGTTATTTCCCTTCTTTTTTGCTGTTGCTACAGTCATGGGCAGCAATGGTGAACAGTAAGGAAAATAAAATTAAAATAAGTACCCAACTGAATGGCATTTAAGCTGAAAGCCTGACAAAACAAGTGTGGTTTTTGTAAACGAACAACAAGGAAATGTAAGCCTTTAATAATGAAGATGAGTGGCATGCTAAAATGAGAGGGGGGCGAATCTCGCTTGCTTCTGTTGTGAAGGGAATATCAACATTCAAACAAACCTCCTCTTTGTGAAAGTCATTCTTGAACGACAACATTGTACTCGCTCAAGGAGGGAGCATCCTTTGTAACACAACAGACCGACACAAAACACAAAACATTCCCTATTGGTGGGAAGATTCAGGCCAAGACTGGCCAATTAAGTGGGGGGAAACCCCAACTTTTTGCATCCATCCTGGATAGTCTCATGGGAATGTGCATCAAAACCATACCTTCTCTGAATCTCTGGTTGATTGGGCCTGAGTTCATGGAGTGCCTTTGCAGCCATATTGGATTCTTCTTTGGAAGCACAGGATACACATGGTTCCATTTTGCCTAAGTGGTAGTGCTTCTGGATACAACCACCCCCTTGTTGTAGACCTGGTAGTGTGACCTGAGTCATCTGCTGAAGACCAATGCTCTGAGGAACACGTGTTGGTTGTGTTTATTCAAGGAATAATAGGCATAAAAATTAGAATTCCTGGATGCCAAGATCCAAGGTTGGGGCAAGTATTCCTTGGTGAGGGAACTCCAGCAGAGATTTAAAATCACAAAATACGCAACAAAGTAAAGCATAGAAATATAGGCTTTTGAATCTTTAAAATACGTCCTTGTGATTTCCAGAATAGTCCCCCCATTTGCTAAGTTAAAAATGGAAATGAGAAGAAGAAGAGTTTGGATTTGATATCCTGCTTTATCACTACCTAAAGGAGTCTCTAAGTGGCTCACATTCTCCTTTCCCTTCTTCCTGCCCCACAACAAACATTCTGTGAGGTGAGTGGGGCTGAGAGACTTCAGAGAAGTGTGACTGGCCCAAGGTTACCCAGCAGCTGCATGTGGAGGAGAGGAGACGCAAACCCGGTTCACTGGATTACGAGTCTACCGCTCTTAACCACTACACCACACTGGCTCTCATGTGGGGCAGGTGGGGCTTGTCTACCAAGGAAGCTGGCCACTATAGGAGAAGGACAACTCTGATCCTAAACCTCCGCTGCCTTTTCATTCATGAGAAAAGCTTTGGGAGTAAACCCCATGTAAAAATCCATACCTGCCGCCTTGCAGGACATCTTCATGAGTCCCCCACCCTCTGCTGAGCACTGTACCGGGGACATTCTGCAAGCAAAGCAGACCTATGCCTGTTTAATGTGGGGACGTGGGGGTCAGCCAAAGGAAAGGAGGTCTCTGAGATGTAGGTGTTTAAAACGTTAGCAACCAGCTCTTTGAATTGTGGAGGTTGTTCACATTTGAAGCCTCGCCTGGAAGAATGCAAGTGTAAGGGATTCTCTGGTTCTAATTATGCTCCAAAACAATGCTTGTACCTGCATCGACTCAGCTCCTATCAGGGACTAATGATGAGAAGGCCTTGCCGCCAGCAAGGAAATCTCTATCACTTTGAAGGCATTTGGAGTTGGCAGCTCTAGCACATATAAATAATGCATTGTCCGAGGGTGTCTCATCCATCTTTGTTACGCCCGGAGGGCCTTGCAGTTGCAAAATTGCATCTTGAACAACCAGTCCCCCAAACTTGTAGAATTGCATGATTTACACGTACCAGGTGTCCCTGATAATGACCCTGTTCAAAAGCTCTGCACCATTTTTCTCTGGTGCTACCCTGTTTCTCATAAAATAAGACATAGCCAAAAAAAAAAAAAAAAAAAAAAAGCCATAGGAGGGTTTTCAAGCGTTTACTAAATATAAGCCATACCCCGGAAATAAGCCGTAGTGATAGGCACAGTTCTGGAGGGCGCCAAGGAAGAGGAAGAGGCCTGTTGGGTTGGCGCCCGGAACCGGATGCTGCTACCGCTGCTGCCCCACCAAAATGTCCAGCAGCGCACACGCTGCATGGAGCCTTGAGCTAGCGGGACCCAGCAGCAGCAGCAGCAGCCAGGGCCGTCTTAAGCCTATCTGGTGCCCTGGCGCGAAGATCCCTCCAGCGCCCCTCGCGCTCTGCTGGGCAGGGCCAGGCTGCGGAAGTGGGGTTTTTTTTCAAACTTTCGGATTTGAAAATTAGGGATGCCGCGAGGGTGGTGCAATGGCACCAAGTAGCCTCGCCACCCTGCGCTCCAGAGGCTGCGTGCAAACGGGTGAACGAAAGAGCGAGCGCATAGACGGCAGGCAGGCTTTCTGTCTGGTTGGGCGCGAGGGTCTGGCTGCACAAGGCATGCAAGCTCCGCCCCCAGTCGGTCTCAGACTCCTTATTGGCAGCCGAGCAACGCAGCTGAGGAGCCTCCCTGGCTGGCAGGGAGGGAGAGGAGCTGCTTCCTTTGAAATCCGGGAAATTTAAGGGAAAGTTGACAGCTATGTCCTACACACAGGTTTTAGATGTGTGTAAATAAAAGCATATATCCTACAGACACCACACTCTCCCCTGACCTTCATTCCAAGGAAACTGAACCCTGGGTAAGAGCCTCGAACATTTTGGCTCCCGAATGCCACAAACCCGGAAGTGACTGTTCCAGTTTGCGAACTATTTTTGGAAGCCAAACATCCAGCAGGGCTTCCGTGGCTTCCGATTGGCTGCGGGAGCTTCCTGCAGCCAATCAGAAGCTGTGCTTTGGTTTCCGAACATTTTGAAAGTTGAACAGATTCCGGAACAGATTCCAAGGTAGTGGAATTCTGGATTACACCCAGTCTTGAATGCAGTGGTCAGCAACAATCTAACTTTCAAATCTGAAAGGAAATGTTGTGCAAGTAATTCTCTCTCTCTGCCTTCCAGAGTGTGCTCAAACTGAACTGCCTGAGAGAAAGATAGTATAAATCTCTCTAATAATCAGACAGCTCATACGCTCTCAGTCGGCACTGAAGATACTCCCTTCATTTCCTTCCATGCCAGAGATGCTGAATCTATCTGATGAGTCTATAACTCACCTGCCGCCATTTCCAATGGAACAGCATTATCTCCCTGGAAAGAGAAGCCTCATTTCAATTCAGGTGGGGAGGAGGAGGGGGACAGATTTGGTCTAAGCCCACATCCCACTCACCTTCCAATTAGCCTAATTTATTCAACCAGGCAGCAAGACGTTGCACTCAGGAGCAAGTTGCAACCAGCTCCCAGGGGTTGTTTGGGAGTACTGACCATCTGCCGGTTCAGCCTTACATTCTAATTGCCTATTAATCCTCTACTAGATATATGATAAAAGCTGCAGAGTTGGCGTGGGAGGGAGGGCGCTTTAGACTGGATGCTCAGTTGAGCAAAGGACTTTCTAAAGCTGCTCTGGCAAGATTAAATGAACTATAAAACAGGTGTCGCTAACAAGGAACTGTAGCACAATCTGGACCCAGAACCCAAGCCAGGAGTGATCCTGAGCAACAGAAGGTTAATGTGCATTGTGCATCAGTGATTCAGGCGGTTGGAGGATAGATGGCGGCTAACAGATTGAGGTTGAATCCTGACAAGACAGAAGTACTGTTTTGGGGGGACAGGGTGCAGGAGAAAACAGGCTTGTTCCCTCTTCCATGTGATAGCCCTTGAGATATTTGAAGATGGCGCTCATATATCTCCTCTCAGCCTCCTCTTTTCCAGGCTAAACATACCCAGCTCCTTCAACCATTCCTCATAAGGCTTGATTTCCAGACCCTTGATCATCTTGGTCGCCCTCTTCTGCACACGTTCCAGCTTCTCAACATCCTTCTTAAATAGAGGTGCCCAAAGCTGAACGCAGCACTCCAGGGGTGGTCTGACCAAGGCAGAACAGAGTGGTACTATTACTTCCCTTAGGGATGCGGGTGGCGCTGTGGTCTAAACCAGTGAGCCTAGGGCTTGCTGATCAGAAGGTTGGCGGTTCGAATCCCCATGACGGGATGAGCTCCCGTTGCTCGGCCCCTGCTCCTGCCAACCTAGCAGTTCGAAAGCAAGTCAAAGTGCAAGTAGATAAATAGGTATCACTGCAGCGGGAAGGTAAACGGTGTTTCTGTGTGCTGCTCTGCTTCACCAGAAGCGGCTTAGTCATGCTAGCCACATGACCCAGAAGCTGTACGCCGGCTCCCTCGGCCATTAATGCAGGATGAGCGCCGCAACCCTAGAGTCGATCACGACTGGACCTAATGGTCAGGGGTCCCTTTACCTTTTTATAGTACAGTATCCACGCCTCGAGCCTGATCTATTGTGTGTTTACTCTGCTGAGAAATGTGTGCTCTTGCATGCACAGCAGCTTGAGTCACAGACGCACGTCGGAGGAGGATGACTGATGGATCTCCGCAGCAGCAAGGCTGAGAGGGGAGACGCTCCATCTGGGGCTGAGCCAGCTGGCTTTTCATCCCCGGTCCTGACAAGGCAAACTCCGGCCCTCCAGAAGTTTGGGACTACAACTCCCATCATCCCTAGCTAAAAGGACCAGTAGTCAGGGATGGTGGGAATTGTAGTCCCAAACATCTGAAGGGCCAAAGTTTGCCAATGCCTGCCCTAAAATAACACCCCGTTGGGAAATTTATTCATAGAAATACTAATTTTACAGGATCTCTGAGCCAGTCTCCTGTGCCAAATAATGGTTAGGGTTGCTTGGAAACTGAGATGAGAGAATAGGATCAGAGCACCATGAATATGTCTGGGAACAAATAAAGGGAGACAAGAAATTTGGTTGTGCAGAAATGGGAAGACCATACACACACCAAAAAAACATATGGAAGTGTTGTGTTTTAGCACAATCCTAACCATGTCTACTTAGAAGTCCTATTGAACTCAACGGCGTTTACTCCCAGGTATGTGGGTTTAGGATTGCAGCTTACAGTGCAATTCTATACATGCTTTCTCAGAAGGAAGCTCATTGAGTTCACAGGTACTTTATTCCAAGTACGTGTGCCCATGATTGCATCCTAAAACCTTGAATATTGTTGAAACAGCACAGCAAGAGACAAGGCTTGTTCAGTGTGGGTGGGTGCGTGTTTGTGGATGTTGAACAATGGCAATACACAGCAAACACACAAATACATAACATTTGTTGTTTAGTCGTGTCCAACTCTTCGTGGCCCCCTGGACCAGAGCACTCCAGGCACTCCTGTCTTCCACTGCCTCCCTCAGTTTGGTCAGACTCAAGTTGGTAGCTTTGAGAACACTGTCCAACCATCTTGTCCTCTGTCATCCCCTTCTCCTTGTGCCCTCCATCTTTCCCAACATCAGGGTCTTTTCCAGGGAGTCTTCTCTTCTCATGAGGTGGCCAAAGTATTGGAGCCTCAGCTTCAGGATCTGTCCTTCCAGTGAGCACTCAGGGCTGATTTCCTTCAGAATGGATAGGTTTGATCTTCTTGCAGTCCATGGGACTCTCAAGAGTCTCCTCCAGCACCATAATTCAAACACATCAATTCTTCAGTGATCAGCCTTCTTTATGGTCCAGCTCTCACTCTCACATAACTTAATACAGTTCAAAAAACCTGCCTTCCTTTTATTGCCTTCATAAACATCATGTTCAACCATGACAGTAATAGATGCATATTACTCATTGTGACATGTGTATTATTGGATATCTAAGTTATCATGGTCATCTACAACTTTAACATTAACAACGTAGATCCAAAAATATCAAACCCTTCCCTGCACATGGGTACTAAGGTTGAAACATGATTTGTTGATCCCATCTTCTTTTTCAGCTTAGAGATTCTGTTTGATGAAGGCTGTTCCGGGCCTGATTTTATTGCTGTGGGATGCTTAAAAGGGCCTCCCGCTTTATTACATTCATTTGATTGTTTAACGAAGCACAAGTAGGCTTGATTAATATGCCGGGCAGTTCAACAAACACATCACGTTCTACTGAGTCATCAGATTTTGCATTTTGCAACAATAGCCCAATAAGACGATAAAATATGGTCTGTGGGGTCTTGTCATGGGCTCAGTCTTCAAACTTTGAAGCTCCGCTGATTCCAGAGGGGAATTAAAACACCGGCTTAAATATTTTCCAGGGGAGATAAAGACTAATTCAATGTCTAGATTATGCCCCATAAAGAGAGTTTATTTCAGTGTCTAGCTCACAGTGCACAGAGGGCATAAGGTGAGTATCAACGTACAGGCTTGCATGTTTATAAAACTCGGAAGAGATGCTACGATGTGGTTCTTCAGACATGCCACACAATGACGCAGCAAAACCGTTTCCTTGCACTGTGGGTGTGTACATTTTATTTTATTTATTTATTCCATAAAATTTATGTACTGCTTGATTTAAAAAAACAAAAAACGAAGCCGTTTCCAAAAGGAATAAAGCAATAAAATTGGCAGATAAATCAAAACCTTTTTTAAGAAAAGCAATTAAAATCAACAAGCTAAAAGCAGATCAACATTCTACAGATCTGGGTCTGTGACATGCAAGTTTTCAAGGCTGAAATTACCCATTTCAAAACGCATATGTTCTGAATGTGAAATTTGGCCTCCAAATTCAGCACTCAGGTTCCTTGAGCAGCCTCTCCAGATTAATCTTTTTTTGATTGATGTGTCAGATCCCCTTTGTCAGAAGACAATGCTGTCAAAACTCCTATAGCAATTGTCAAATACGATTGTACCAAATGTCAGTTTCACTTGAGAAGTAGAGTTGTATCAACCGCCGGAACCTCTTTGGAATAAAAGGTTTCCATGGGTCATGTTAGAGGAATGCTTGTAGCCCTTGCAAGCTCTCCTGGACCCTATGAAATTCTGTTCTGCCCGAAACACTGGAAGAGCCCAGAGAGATTAGGAGAAGCCAATGCAGTAACTTCCATAAGTTGCAAGACTACAACTCACATTATCCCTGACCACTGGCCATGTTGGCTAGCACTGGTGGAAGTGGTAGTCTAATTACATCTGCAGGGCATTATATTGGCTACTCCTAAATTAAGCTAAAGTTAGCAAATGTGATGTGATATGTAGACTATGGTGCTGGAGGAGAGTCTTGAGAGTCCCATGGACTGCAAGAAGATCAAACCTATCCATTCTGAAGGAAATCAGCCTGAGTGCACACTGGAAAGACAGATCCTGAAGCTGAGGCTCCAATACTTTGGCCACCTCATGAGAAGAGAAGACTCCCTGGAAAAGACCCTGATGTTGGGAAAGATGGAGGGCACAAGGAGAAGGGGACAACAGAGGACGAGATGGTTAGACAGTGTTCTCGAAGCTACCAACATGAGTCTGACCAAACTGCCGGAGGCAGTGGAAGACAGGAGTGCCTGGTGTGCTCTGGTCCATGGGGTCACGAAGCGGCGGACACAACTAAATGACTAAACAACAGCAACAACATGTAGACTACAATACCCATCAGCCCCAGCAAGGATGGCCAATGGTAAGAGATTGTGGGAGAACTAGTCCACAGCATCTGTGCAGCATCATATTGCCTACCCCTGGATTAAAGCACCAACCCAGCATCCTGCTGCCAAGAGACAGATGCTGCCCACCCTCTAATGTGCCAGCAGATAGAATTCAAAGGGACTCTTTTGGTTTTGTGGTTTCAGTTTCTCTCTGTTTCTCATTTATCCTATCTTAAGTTTAGTTCTTTGCATTTCCATACCCTTTTTTAAAAAAAGAAGTCATCGTGAAAATTCAGCAGCTTTTAGTGCAAATTTATCCAAATATACCAACCTTTGTATGGATTTCTCTTAATATACATAGCATCAATTCAAATATAATGTATTTTGTACATTGTTTTCACTAATAAATGCATTCTTTTGTACATTTTACCCTTTTTGCACACATCGCCTGGATGGAGAACTGCATTGCAAAATTTGGAGGTGCGAATTTCAAAGGACATCTGTGTTTGGGTTCATGTTTTGATTTAGAAAGTATGAATTGGGCAGGTCCACTTCTAAATGCAAACTGGATCTAATCTCCTCTCATGCCTGCAATTCAGGTCCAAGATTATCAAGTTGTGGGATTTTGTGCTAGATGTGGAACCCATACAATCCCAACTGTCATTAATATCAAAAATGGAATCTCTGGTGCTCTCTCACTTCCTTCTTCTGTATAGCATTGCTAATTCTTGTGAGTGCTACAAGGCACACACTTGCAAGAGAAATGCTCTGATTTCCTTATATCATCTATCTTGCTTTGTTTTGTCCCTTGCCAGCAATAGACTCTGCATAATTGCTTTAATACAGTAGCAACAGTCGTAGTTCAAAGCCATTCAAACCCGACATCACTTGCAATCTATATATAGATGTTCCGAACAGAACATTGTTGCTGAGTGACTATGTTTTACTCACTCTCTCACTCACTTTCTCTCTGTGGAGCAATTAGTGCATTAATGTATTCTTCGGCAATAAGAATGGGCTAGATTGATATGTTTTATAAGGATCCGACAGGCAGGCAGGCGGGCGGGCCTGAGGGTCAAGTCACACAATTGCTTCTCTTCCTTTAGGATTTGAGGTTGTCCAATTGCAACCGTTTAAACAGCAAGGATGGGGAACCCGCAACCCTCCATAGAACCAGTGTGGTGTAGTGGTTAAGAGCGGTAGACTCGTAATCTGGTGAACTGGGTTCGCTTCCCCGCTCCTCCACATGCAGCTGCTGGGTGACCTTGGGCTAGTCACACTTTTCTGAAGTCTCTCAGCCCCACTCACCTCACAGAGGGTTTGTTGTGGGGGAGGAAGGGAAAGGAGAATGTTAGCCGCTTTGAGACTCCTTCGGGTAGTGATAAAGCGGGATATCAAATCCAAACTCTTCTTCTCTTCTTCTTCTTCTTCTTCTTCTCCTCCTCCTCCTCCTCCAGATGCTGGACTCCTAACTCCCAACATCCCTGACCACTGGCCATGTTCACTGATGCTGGTGGGAATTGGAGCCCTATGACATCTTGAGAGCCAAAGTTTCCCTATCCCTGAAATACAGGTTGCTGTGCTCTCTCATAACTCTACAGTCAATCAAACATTGGAATGTCCAGTTAAAAGGATCTCAAGAACATAGGCTGGGGGAGACAGGCCCAGAGCTTTTGTTTGAGAAGCTAAAGCAAAGGGTTCGGTAAAGAGGAAAGGGTCGATGTGATGCACCACTGAAAGGAAGGGTGCAGATGCAAGAGCTTCTGGGTTTCACATCATTTGATTGGTCACTGTGAGAACAGGATGCTGGAATAGATGGACCAGTAGACTGGTCCAGCAGGCTCTTCTCATGTTTTTATGTTCTTAACGCTACCTACTGCCTGAGCATGGCACATCCACAGGAAACTCATCACAACTGGAGGAACTGAGAAGAGCTTAGGGTTGAGCATGGAGTGGTCATTCTTATCCCAGGATGTAGATGATTTGGGGCAGTACTTTCAAGACAGATGGAACCTCAAAAGATGTTGGTCAACAGGGGACTGGCACAGAGATCCTGTGAAATGGCCTGAGGTCCAGTCAACAGGAAGCCTCTACAGCAGGCATGGCCAAACTTGACCCTCCAGGTGTTTTGGGACTACAACTCCCATCATCCCTAGCGAACAGGACCAGTGGTCAGGGATGATGGGAGTTGTAGTCCCAAAACATCTGGAGGGCCAAGTTTGGCCGTGCCTGCTCTACAAGCTACCTAGATGAGTAAGGAGCCTGGGTGGGTTGGTTGAGACTTGTTGAGTAGTGGATCCAGATTTATGTATTCATTTATTTTCAGCAATTCCTACACTGCTTAACACCTTAGGATGCTTCCAGACTGTCGCTCTTTTTCGGTGGGGTTTAGGCTCATGCTGCCAAATTCAGGTTCTGTCATTAGAGTTAACTGAAAAGTGTCGTGCTGGAACCACCAAGGGAAAATCATTCCACCTGCCTTGCCCACCTGACCTCACCTGGGTCTCGAAAGGTGCCTAATTGCTCATCCAGCCTTGGGGATCCAAGACAAGGTGTGTGTACAAGTTTTTAACAACCTGATTTTATTGCCACTAATTGTTAACTTTAAGGCAGCCACCCACCAGAACTATAATCGGACTCCAACAAGGAGAACACAAAGGGCTTAAGCAAATCCATTCAAGAGGATTTGATCAGTAGGTCGGAAGCAGAAGATCCAGCCAAGGGCAACTATGTCTTGGGGGAGAATTTGAAAGGCTCTTTTAAAGATCTGCCAACGCAAGAGCAACAAAGGATTGTTGAAAGACTCAAATGCATAAGAACTAGCCTGCTGAAGATCTCTGCAGGCATCATAACTCCTGCTGCTTGTACCAGCCCCTCTTCAAAAAGAAGAAGCTCATTTCATCCATCTTAGCTAGCGTCAAGTGATGCAACTCACCTGATGTGCCTTCTAACCCTTGCCTAGCCCTATGTATCATAAAGTGGGAGGGGAGAGGGAGCTGGGGAACAAGGGTTCAAAACCCCACTCATCCATGAAGCTCCCTGAGTGACGTTGAGCCAGTCAGTGTTTCTCAAGCTAACCTACCTCACAGGGCTGTTTTGTGAGAATATAATGAAGAGGGATGGGGAACCCTGCACACCACTTTAAGCTCCTCGGGGGAGAAGGTGGGATCTAAATGTTATAAAGATGCTGGCGCCATTGCCTCAAGTAGAACCTTCAACAATTGTAGGGCAGCCCTGGCTATTAAAAGCAGCATCTCAGAGGAGTGTGAATGCCATTTATTCCACTCCACCATGAGCCTCGCTCTCCTGGCTGCAGTTGTGTAACACAATGGCTCCCCTTCTAATTTGCGGTGATAACATGGGTGGGAGGGGAAGGGGGGGCTGTATAGAGAGGGCATTATGCCTGGATCCACTCATCCCCGCAATGATAAGGCATGTTCCCTGTCGTTGCTCTTCCATTTCGCTGGCTTGATTGATACGCTTTTCAGCATAATTGAATAATTTCTCTCTCCAACCTGCTGCATCCAATTTAATACTCACCCCAAGAAAAATGCTGTTTTCTGCTGCCTTGCCAGAACTTTTTGTGACTCTCCTCAGATACCCTTTACTGTGATTTATAACAATTGAGCCAAATGACAGTATCCCTGGATGGATGGATAGATGATAGATAGATAGATAGATAGATAGATAGATAGATAGATAGATAGATAGATAGATAGATGATAGATAGATAGATGATAGATGATAGATAGACTCTTCGTGGCCCCATGGACCAGAGCACGCCAGGCATGTCTATCCTTCACTGCCTCTCGCAGTTTGGTCAAATGATAGAGAGATAGATAGATAGATAGATAGATAGATAGATAGAGAGAGAGAGAGAGAGATAGATAGATAGATAGATAGATATAGATAGATGATAGATAGATGATATAGATAGACAGACAGATATTTAAATTTCACAGTTATTGTTCATACTGTGCATCCTTCATAAGACTATTGAGGCTGAAGTACAAGTTATACAGGATTCTGTGTAACTTACCCCTGAAGAGCAACCATTGGGGCTCTGTAGTCATGTAAAAAATAAAGGTAAAGGACCCCTGGACCTATGGGGTTGCGGCGCTCATCTCGCTTTCAGGCCAAGGGAGCCAGCGTTTGTCCACAGACAGCTTTCCCGGTCATGTGGCCAGCATGAGTAAACTGCTTCTGGCACAATGCAAAACAGAGCGCACAGAAATGCCATTTACCTTCCTGCCACAACAGTACCTATTTATCTACTTGCACTGACATGCTTTCAAACTGCTAGGTTGGCAGGAGCTGGGACAGACCAACGGGAGCTCACTCCGTCGCAGGGATTGAAACCGCCAACCTTCTCATCAGCAAGCCCAAGAGGCTCAGTGGTTTAGACCACAGTGCCACCTGTGTCCCTGCAGTCATGTATGGCAGGTAGGGCAGGTAAGGAGCAAGTGGTTAACTGCTTCCTTGCTGGCCATTCCGCTCCTTTCAAAACCACCTCACTCGAGCTGCTTTTTTCTTCTTGAGAGAGACAAGAGGCCGGCCAGAGAACATGGAACATTCTGACTCATTCCAGCAATTTCAGAATTTGCAGCTAAATATCAGCCTAAAGTTGCATTATAACATATGGATCACGATCAGGTGTTGGAACTGAAAACCTGGGGCATAAATGCATCCACTGCGTGCTCATCAAAAGAAGTACAGATCCCAGTAAGGTTGGCAGAATACTTCTGCTGTCCCGTTGCTTAGATTTGAAGTTTTGCTATCAACATGTTAGAGCGAGCACTTTGCTCGCAGTCACGCTGCATCGTAGGCATTGTAGTCAATGGTGACTGTATATTGCAAGCCTCATGGTGTTTGTGAGCAAAACAGAAGGTATCTCTTATTTCAAATTCATAAGACTGTGTTCCCTCATACAAACCTACCGGGGTTTTGGGATCTTCTCTTGGTCCAGCCACCCTCACAAGCAGGCTTGGTGGGGACACTTGAGAGGGCCTTCTTGGTGGTGGCTTCTCCCAGACTTTGGAATTCCCTCCCTAGGGAAGCTAGACTGGCTCCCTCCTTGTTGTGCTTGCGCCAACAGGTGAATACTTTATTTGTTCCAACAGGCTTTTGCAATGACTGCTTTTAATGAAAGGGCTGGTGCTTAATAGACATTATATATGTGTATAGTTTTACTTCTATCAGTTGTTTCATTTAAAAAAATAATAATAATGGTTCCCCCGCCCCCATGTTTTTAGTGGTTCTTATTTTTAACTGTAAGCTGCCTGGAGCCCCATCAGGGGAAAAGGAAGCTTATCAATCAGAGAATCAAAGGACTGTAGAGTTGGAAGGGACCCCCAGGGGTCATCTAGTCCAACCCCCTGCAATGCAGGAATCTCAGCTAAAGCATCCGGGACAGATGGCCATTCAATCTCTGCTTGAAAACCTCCAAGGAAGAAGAGTCTACAACTTCCAGAATATTGAAGAAGAAGAAGAATGTGCTTCAGCATGAAGGGCACTGTCAGGGATCTGCCTCCCCCTGCCAGTCCAGCCCTGAGTGTTTATAGGGAGCAGCCACCTGTTCTGACTACTGACTCATCTGCGAGTGAAACCAGCAGTTCCTCGGGGGAGAAACAGTTAGTGGCTGGGAGGGAAAGAGTGCCAGGGCTCAAGAGATATAGTGAGAGGCCTGGCACCACCCAGCAGGCTTGGACGGAGGGGGAGTCGTCAGGTCCGGCGCAGAGATTACATTGGAGGAAAAGGCGATTTCGGCTGCCAAGAATGTTGTGTTGGCGCCAAAATCGCAGGGAGGCACTTCCGGATTCTGCTAGTGAGTGAACAGACATGATAAGATTCAGCTCTGCACTGTATATCGTTTGAGCACTGATTAAAAGAACTAAAAGACAGATGGCGTAGCTCTCTTATTGAACAACCGATGAGGGGGAGGACCTGACAGGCACCATTGAGAATTCTATGGAAGCACTCTATGGATTCTGGTAAGACATTACCCAAATTCTTTCCTGAATCCTGCCTTGCCCAAATGCCCCAAATTCTGTGTTCATCAGAACCTTGCAGCAACCTTTAAATCAGGGGTAGCCAACCTAAGGCCCGGGGGCCAGATGTGGCCCAATCGCCTTCTAAAACTGACCTGCGGACGGTCCGGGAATCAGTGTGTTTTTACATGAGTAGAATGTGTGCTTTTATTTAAAATGCATCTCTAGGTTATGTGTGGGGCATAGGAATTCGTTCATTTATTTATTTTTTTCCAAAATATAGTCTGACCCACCACATGGTCTGAGGGACAGTGGACCGGCCCATGGCTGAAAAAGGTTACTGACCGCTGCTTTAAATCAGTGCTCAAAAGATCTCTCCTTCTGACCATAGAAGAGGAAAACAACAGCTTTCTCACTTCACCGCCACACTCTTCAAGCTGGAAGACTTTAAAACACTGAAAATTACTTTCCCCTCTTTTCTTGATCTCTGATTTACAGCCTTAGTGCCTCTTAATCCCGTTCCTAGATTCCTGATGCTTTTATGCCTGGCATCTGAAGTGCTTCAGCACTTACTAAATAGTTTCAAAGTTTGGAGTGCTTTTTTTTCCTTTCCTCTCTTTTTGTGTGTGCTATATACTTCGTCTCCCGAGTGCCAAACATTAAATGTTTACAACCTGTTGACAGAGAAGAACGCTTGACGGCATGGTCTTGGGAGTTAAGGCTGAGGCTCAGATGGCTGCCGGCTCAGCTTTCATTTCCAGCATTGCAATTTGAAAGGGGATCCTTTCAAATTGCAATGCTGGAAATGAAAGCTGAGCCGGCAGGCATGGATTGGCCCACTGCAGTCGCCATGGGGAAGAGTCACAGCTCAGTGACGTAGCATCTGAGCCACATACAGAGTGTCCCAGGACAAATTCTCAGCAGTTCCAGATACAGCTGGGAGAGACCCCCCTGCCCAAAATTCTGGAGAGCGGCTGCCAGTCAGTATGAGAACTATAGAGCTGGGTAGAATAATGGTCTGATGAGGCCTCCTATGAACAGCTCATGGTGATCTCCAGAAGTTGGTCTCCGTGCAACTAATGGATGTTCTGCCACACACCAATTATAGCATACCAGACAGGAGCATAGCTGTCAACTTTTGGATTTGAAAATAAGGGATCCGAGTCCGGTGGGTGTTACTCCAAAGTAAGCCTGACCACGGTGACGCGAGGAGGGGAAGCAGAGCGAGCTCGGGGCCCCTTCTCAAGCAGGCAGATGGCTCAGGGATGCCGCGAGGGCGGTGCAATGGCACCAAGTAGCCTCGCCACCCTGCACTCCAGAGGCTGCGTGTGAATGGGTGAGCGAAAGAGCGCGTAGACAGCAGGCAGGCTGTCTGTCTGGTTGGGCGTGAGGGTCTGGCTGCACAAGGCATGCAAGCTCCGCCCCCAGTCGGTCTCAGACTCCTTATTGGCAGCCGAGCAATGCAGCTGAGGGGTGGTTTGACCTAAGGGAGGGAGAGAGAAGGGACCAGAGCGGGTGGCACCTGCAACACTTGCTCAGGGATCCGAATGTGCCAATGGGGATGAGCGAGAGAGATTGGCCCTGGCAGGGACTTGATTGCCAGCTGGGCAAAAAACAGAATGAAACAAAAACACCCAGTGGTGGTGGTCATAGCTGTCAACTTTCGGATTTGAAAATAAGGGATTTTTTCAAACTTTCGGATTTGAAAATAAGGGATGCTGCGAGGGCCGTGCAATGGCACCAAGTAGCCTCGCCACCCTGCACTCCAGAGGCTGCGCACGAACGGGAGAGCAAAAGAGCGAGCGCGTAGATGGCAGGCAGGCTGTCTGTCTGGTTGGGCATGAGGGTCTGGCTGCACAAGGCATGCAAGCTCCGCCCCCAGTCGGTCTCAGACTTCTTATTGGCAGCCGAGCAACACAGCTGAGGAGCCTCCCTGGCCGACAGGGAGGGAGAGGAGCTGATTCCTTTGAAATCCGGGAAATTTAAGGGATATCAACAATCCGGGATAGCAGCAGGCCAGCATGACTAAGCCGCTTCTGGCGAACCAGAGCAGCGCATGAAAACACCATTTACATTCCCTCCGGAGTGGTACCTATTTATCTACTTGCACTTTGACGTGCTTTCGAACTGCTAGGTTGGCAGGAGGCAGGGACCGAGCAACAGGAGCTCACCCCGTCGCGGGGATTCGAACCGCCAACCTTCTGATCGGCAAGCCCTAGGCTCTGTGCTTTAACCCACAGCGCCACCTGCGTCCCATGTGCATGTGTATCTGAAGAAGTGTGCATGCACACGAAAGCTTATACCAAGAACAAACTTAGTTGGTCTCTAAGGTGCTACTGGACAATTTTTTTTATTTTTTTATATACCCCGACTGCGACAGACCAACACGGCTACCTACCTGAATCAGTCTCTTTTTGTTATTAAAGAAACAGCGGCCAATTTTTAGCCGTGACACCCCTTCTGTTTCTTAAATGCAAAAAACCCCCAACTTGTCTTAAAGCAAAATTCAATGCAATATTCTCTGTGGCAGCAGGATTGTAGTGGCAGAATCACCAACCCTTCTGTTTACACCTTGGTGAAAATAAATCCTAGCCAATGCCAGAGAACTCTGGCCCAGAAGTGTATTTAAGACTGCAAAACATTCCTTGCACTAACAGTAATGGCATGTTAATACAGCAGTGTGCTGTATTAACCAGACGAAAGTTATCTCCATCTATAACTAGGGCATCTATTATGCTGAAGGCCTTGCAGACCACCTTATCAAATGCAGCAGCCTTTCACATCCTTATCAATAACAAGCCCAGCTCTCGTTTGCAAATCCAATAGAGCAGCTTGATGCTTGTAGTTCTTTCCAGACTGGGATATTAGGTTGCTCCAGAAGGACACGGCGCTCCATAAATGTATTCATAGATATGGTTTCCCCATTACTATTTCCTTGCATCCCGACTTAATCTATGCAGACCCTTGATTCATACAGGCACAAGGGCACACTAGATCTCATCTAGTCCAACCCCCTGCAATGCAGGAATCTCAGTCCCCAAGCCTGTGCTGAATATGCTCCCCTCTCTCTAGTGCCTGCACCAGCAGCTGATACTTCCAGGAGGCTGCAGAATATTCTGACCTGTCTTAAAGGCAGCTTCCTATATCACTGGGGACACGGGTGGCGCTGTGGGTTAAACCACAGAGCCTAGGGCTTGCCGATCAGAAGGTCGGCGGTTCGAATCCCCTCGACGGGGTGAGCTCCCGTTGCTCGGTCCCTGCTCCTGCCCACCTAGCAGTTCGAAAGCACGTCAAAAGTGCAAGTAGATAAATAGGTACCGCTCCGGCGGGAAGGTAAACGACATTTCCGTGCGCTGCTCTGGTTCGCCAGAAGTGGCTTTGTCATGCTGGCCACATGACCCGGAAGCGGTACGTCTGCTCCCTCGGCCGGTAATGCAAGATGAGCACCGCAACCCCAGAGTTGGACACGACTGGACCTAATGGTCAGGGGTCCCTTTACCTTTTACCTATATCACTACGTAGGTGTCCTTAGGAGGAATCATTCTGTTTTAGCATCAGCCCCCTTATGGGGATAGAAACCTCAGCCTACCATACCAGGCTGTGGGATGGATTACAGGGATAATTTTTGTAAAGTTCTTTGAGGACTCATCATATACAAAATTTGGCCTTCTTTGGAGCACTGCCCTTTCTAGGGAGACGTGTTATTTTGTCTCTCACTGTGATTATTAAAGAATCTAACTGGTAAGCCATTCCTTTCATCTGATCTTCTTATTTACTGCTACGGTGAAGGAAGCTGATCCCCCGAAGCCTGACCGTGGGCTAGTATCCACACACATTCACATGCCACGCTGAATCCTCCATCCAGAGAAGCAATGAACAAGGACATGTTTCAGCCAGGGAAAAACACCTGGGGGAGTGTTATAAGAAGAGAAGAAGAGTTTGGATTTGATATCCCGCTTTATCAATACCCGAAGGAGTCTCAAAGCAGCTAACATTCTCCTTTCCCTTCCTCCCCCACAACAAACACTCTGTGGGGTGAGTGTGGCTGAGAGACTTCAGAGAAGTGTGACTAGCCCAAGGTCACCCAGCAGCTGCATGTGGAGGAGCGGGGAAGCGAACCCGGTTCACCAGATTACGAGGCCACTGCTCTTAACCACTACACCACACTGGCTCTCTTATGTACTGAGCTGGATCCTAGAACAATAGGATCCAAAATGCAGCAGTCTGATTGGTCCTAGAACAATAGGATCCAGAATGCAGCAGTCTGATTGGTCTGCAGAAGCCACCCAATCCAGCTCCAGGTGGAAGTGAATCAGCAACCTGATTGGCCTGCAAGAGCAGCCAATCAGGCTCCTGGATGAAGTGAATCCGCAACCAGATTGGCCTACAGGAGGTGCCCGGAATTAGTCAATCCCGTGGGGCCCATTGTGTAAATAATGTATATATAGCAGACGTTTTGGGGAAAGATTCATTCCTTGCTACTATGAGCTGAATAAAGAGCATGAAATTCACACTTGACTCCGAGTATATTTCAGGGAGTGAAGTAGGCATGTGGCCTGGGGAGACGTCCAAGGGCCAGATAGAGAGAAGTGAAGAGCCACATCCCCAGAGGAAGTTGAGGGAAGTGCAACCGCCAGGCAGGGGCATCAAAGCGATGCTGCAGAGTGAAATGCAAGAGGCAGAGGGCACCAATTTTTAGTGTTGCACAGGGCACCGCTGAAATTTGAGAGCCCAAACTCCACCACTGCATATGTGGCCCCTAGATCCTGAGGTTCCTGACCCCAGATGTAAAAGAAGACCACACACCCAACTCGGATGAAACAGATCTGAAGGGCACAGCTGTACCCATATATATATTTTAAAAAAGCAAAACCCTTCTTTTTCAAAAGGAATTTTTTTGTCATTCCAAGAAAGTGACCTTTTGTGCCCCTGAAGACAGCAACAGAGTCCCGCACCAAGAGCTGACTTTTCAAGCTGGCAAGTGAATGATAAAGATTTCCCATAACGTTCGGAGTAATTACCTTTTAATTTGCTGCGCAGGATTCCTTGGACTGGTTCCAATTTTGCCATTAGCAGAACTCCATTCTTTCATAAGTAGGGGGGATTAGCATTCCTGCTTCTCATTGACTGCTCAACTTCTTTTGTTGAGAGAGAGAGAGAGAGGAGATTCAAATAAGAGCTATCAGGTTGGCTCTAACTAATTCCTACTCTGAGCAGACTGACTAAAATAAATGAGCCTTAGTTATGTTTGTTAACTTCAATGGGTTTACTCCGAGTAGAGCTAATATGAGATACAGCCCATAGACAATGTCTGGGCTTTAGAGATGCGCCCTCATTTCTCCCCACTCCACTGAACATTCACAGAGTACAACTAAGTCAGGGATCGGCAACCTGCGGCCCGTGGGCCACAAGCAACCCACGGGGGTTGTTTAACCAGCCCAAAAGCCTCCCCCCAACAGAGCCGCCCGCTAAACTGGCGCAGTGCGGCGCAGGGACTTGCTTCCACAGTGCCGGAAATCACATCTGCGCAGGCGCAGATGCCAGAAATCACGTATGCGCAGACGCAGATGCCGGAAATTATTGGTGCGGGCGCAATCCGGCCCACAAAGGGATCTCCATTGGAGTGAACTGGCCCAGGTGAGGTACAGTAAGCCTTGCCAATTCCTGAACTAAGTCATACTCAGAATTATGGAGGAGCAAATCTGTCAACCTCGTTTTCTTTCAGTTTCACACTCCTCCCCCAGGAATATGTTCAGTTCTCCACATTTCCACAGAAAATTGTGCATTTGTGTCTTCTTTTAATCCTCATGAAAATTCCTTAGCATCTTAGTATGAATTTTTACTCATAAGCACATATTTGTATTCAGTTTTGACTAATCTAAACCTTTTTGCAAGCACTTTCCCACAATGCAATGCTTTCTTGGATGTTGTCGGCACTGTTATATGCATTTTTAGGCACACTTTGCTCCCGGTGTGTGCATTTTTATACTTATTGCTGGGCTTGAGCACTGCATTGAAAAAGTCAGAGAGGTGTGAACAGATAGCTATGTTTTCGTTCACGCATTGGATTGAGAAGTGCAGATCAGATAGCTTCTCATTAAAATGCGAGCTATTTTCAGTCAGAGGGCCACATTCTCTCCCAGGAAACCTTCCAGTGGCCACATGCCAGTGAGCATGTAGCAAAAGGCGCAGGCAAACGTGAGAGAAGCAAAGAAAGGAGAGAAAAATGGGTGGGGAAACACATCTCAGAGCTCTGGGGTCAAATGCCTCCTCCCAAAATTCCAAAGGCTTTCATAAATAATTTTTTATTATTTTCTTAAACAACAGCTTCAACAATACAATGCCAAACAATAAAACTTTCCGCTCTGCCGAGCTTGTGACTTCCCTCCCTCCCTTCAACAGGTATACATACTCAAATCCAACCGCGTACTTATAAGTCTTTAGTTTGCAGTCCTCTTTGTAGGATTTATATCAAACCTGCTAGTGTCTTCAAGTTTGTGCAATTATCCTATATAATAATCTTGAAGTGTCCCTGCGTCCACCTTATTTTTCTGTGTGTCACGGAAGTGCGCTCTGCGCATGACACACACGGACGCAGGGATTGGCCAGCGGACAGGAAGTGACGGCCGGCCGGCCGCCTCCCTCACAGCCCCGCCGGAGGACGGCCGGCCCGGCCTGGAGGCAGCGGCAGCGAGGAGAACGAGGAGCCCGGGCCAGGCCGTGGCGGCGGCGCCGGGGCCTCGGGCAACCAGCTCGCCCTGGCGCTGCTGCTCCTGCGGAGGGGTGGCGAGGTGGGCGCTGGCGGGCGCCGCAGAGCGCGCTCGAAGCGGGGGGAGCAGGGCGCGCCGGGGCCCCGCGAGCCGCTCGGAGGGCCGGCGAGGCGGGAGCGGCCGGAGCGTGCTCGAAGTGGGGGCCGGGAGCAGGGCACGCCGGGGCCCCGCGAGCCGCTCTGCCGCCTCCTGCCTCCTCTTCCTCTAGAGCCCGTTAGTCAACGGGCTAACTTCAACTAGTTATTCATATAATCAATAAATTTATTCCAGTCTCTTTGGAACTTCTGTTCGTCCTGGTCTCGAATCCTGCAGGTCAACTTGGCCATTTCTGTAAAGTCCAACATTTTCGTCCACCACTCCGCAACGGTAGGTACTTCTTGTAATTTCCACTTTTTGGGCCAACAACATTCTCGCTGCAACTGTGGAGTACATGAACAGTCTTTGATCTACCTTAGCAATTTCATTTCCCATCAAACCCAGAAGAAATGCTTCTGGTTTTGGGGGGAAAGTATAACTAAACAGTAGTAATGTATGGAAGTGAGAGCTGGACCATAAAGAAGGCTGATCACCGAAGAATTGATGTGTTTGAATTATGGTGCTGGAGGAGACTCTTGAGAGTCCCATGGACTGCAAGAAGATCCAACCTCTCCATTCTTAAGGAAATCAGCCCGGAGTGCTCACTGGAAGGACAGATCCTGAAGCTGAGGCTCCAATACTTTGGCCACCTCATGAGAAGAGAAGACTCCCTGGAAAAGACACTGATGTTGGGAAAGATGGAGGGCACAAGGAGAAGAGGACGACAGAGGACGAGATGGTTGGACAGTGTTCTTGAAGCTACCAACATGAGTCTGGCCAAACTGCGGGAGGCAGTGGAAGACAGGAGGGCCTGGTGTGCTCTGGTCCATGGGGTCACAAAGAGTCGGACACGACTGAACGACTAAACCACAACAACAATAACTAAACATCTTCTTTAGTTCATCCCAAAATGTTTTAATCTTAGCACAAGTCCACCACATATGAAAAAAAATCACCGTTTGAATCTTTACACTTCCAACATGCTTTATCTCTCATTCTATACATTTTTGCTAACTTCACCAAAGGCTTTGAGCATCATTCAGACCAAAGTACGCAACTCTCGTCTTCGGTTCAGAGCTGAACAACTTAGCTCCCCCACCAGCTAAATAGGCATCCCTTGAGAATTTAGAAACACATTGGGGTGGGTGCTTGATGGCTGTTAAAATGTTTGTCTTCTGCTATCCACCACAAGCCACCCCCCCCCCAAATGAATCAGCCTGCATTTCTTCCCACCAGCTACGTCAGTGTGAAAAACCGAGGATGCCTTTGTAGCCTTGGGAACTAAGAAAGTATCTTTGGAGGAGAATTCAAAACAATAAACTGGCTCTGCCATTGAGATCTCTACTAGCAAAAGGCCCATCAAATGATGTTCATTTCTCTGTTCATTTCGCTGTTTCTCTTCTTAATATGCCCGCATTGATAGCCTTTGCTTTACAGAGCAATTTGGGCTCCTTTCCAAGGTGTGTAAGGTATATAGGTTGCTGGACGTGCAAATAGTTCTGAGATGAGGACAAGGATTGGTGTAGTGCATGGGCAGGCAAACTAAGGCCCGTGTGCCATATGTGGCCCAATCGCCTTCTCTTTTTTTTAAAAAAAAAATAATATTTATTAATTTTACACATATGAAACAAATACTCACAAGACAATACAACATTAAAACATACACAACAAAAATCAAACAAAATACATAACTATTCTATTCTTATTCCTTAAATCCTTAACATTATAATAGTGTGACTTCCTCCTGTCTATCCCTCTGTGTCTCTTAACTTTATCCTAGTTCCACTGGCAATTTCCTTAATCCCATTACCATATAATTCAATATTTCTTTCTCACAATCCTTTATTATTATTTATTATCATTCTTTATCTCCAATACTTTAATATTCTAATCTTCCATTTATTCCATCTATTGTTTATCATTTATTAATTCTAATAATTTCACTTAAAATCTCCTAATATTTATTACTTCATATTTCAAACACATATATTTATTTTCTCTATTCTATTTCTACTACTACTCAACTAATCTAGTTTTAATCTATAAACTATTTCAACTTCGACATCATTTCATTTCTATACTTTATAATATTTTCTAAGATAATCTTTAAATTTTCTCCATTCTTCTTCCACTGCATCCTCCCTCTGGTCGCGGAGTTTCCCAGTCAGTTCAGCGAGCTCCATGTAGTCCATCAGTTTCATCTGCCATTCTTCTAGAGTCGGTAAGTCCTTTGTCTTCCAGTATTTTGCAATCAATATTCTTGCTGCTGTTGTGGCATACATAAAGAAGGTGTGATCTTCTTTTGGTATCTCATGGTGTACCATTCCAAGCAAGAAGGCCTCTGGCTTCTTTGCAAATGTGTTTTTAAACACTTTCTTCAATTCATTGTAGATCATTTCCCAGAAGGTCTTCAACCTTGGGCATGTCCACCACATATGGTAAAATGTTCCTTCTGTAGTTTCACACTTCCAACATTTATTGTCCTGCAAATGATAGATTCTGGCCAGCTTTACTGGGGTCAAATACCATCTGTATATCATCTTCATGATGTTTTCTCTTAATAGATTGCAAGCGGTAAATTTTATTCCTGTCCGGCCCAATCGCCTTCTCAATCCGGCCCACGGACGGTCCAGGAATCAGTGTGTTTTTACATGAGTAGAATGTGTCCTTTTATTTAAAATGCATCTCTGGGTTATTTGTGGGGCATAGGAATTTGTTCATTATTATTTTTCAAAATCTAGTCCGGCCCCCCACAAGGTCTGAGGGACAGTGGACCGGCCCCCTGCTGAAAAAGTCTGCTGACCCCTGGTGTAGTGCATTACATCCAACCAGAGGGGTTTTTTTTATTAGGAATTTTAGATGCAGAGATACCAAGGGAGCAGAAAAGATTATTTATGTATGCTACAACAGCAGCGCAGATTCCACTGGCCCAGAGATGGAAAGCAGATAACGTCCGGACCAGAGATGAATGGTTGATGAAGATGATGGACTACGCTGAACTGGCAAAAATGGCCGGGAAAATCAGAAACCAGGAAGATGGAAACTTGAATAAGGAATGGAATAAATTTACAATTTACTTAAGAGAACACTGTAAACAACTAAAACCTTTAGCAGGATTTGAGTAAATCGTGTCCTCCAAATCATGGAGAGCCAAGTGTTGTGGTGAGATCACCCAACTGCCTTCTTGTTGCTGGGGCGGGCCCGTTTGGATGATCTCCTCACCTCATTGGTTGCCCCTTTGTTGCTGGGGAAATATTTCTGTCGGTTGGGGTTTGATTGGCAACTAAGGAGCTATTTAAGGGGCTGCACGAGGCAAAGTACTTTCTCTTTTGCATCGTGCAGCGGATCTCCCGCCCTCCCTCCCTATAATTTAAGGTTGTGTTTTTGACGCTGCTATGCCTGTCTAAGGGATGCGGGTAGCGCTGTGGGTTAAACCACAGTGCCTAGGGCTTGCCGATCAGAAGGCCGGCGGTTCGAATCCACACGACGGGGTGAGCTCCCGTTGCTTGGTCTCTGCTCCCACCAACCTAGCAGTTCGAAATCACGTCAAAATGCAAGTAGATAAATAGGTACCACTCCGGTGGGAAGGTAAACGGCGTTTCCGTGCGCTGCTCTAGTTTGCCAGAAGCGACTTTGTCATGCTGGCCACATGACCTGGAAGCTGTAAGCCGGCTCCCTCGGCCAATAAAGCGAGATGAGCGCCGCAACCCCAGAGTCGTCCGTGACTGTACCTAATGGTCAGGGGTCCCTTTACCTTTACCTTTATGCCTGTCTAGGGGTCGTTTGTTTTTGGAGCAGGGGCCCGGTAGGAATTTTGCCACTTGGCTGATTGGCTGGTGCCATTTTGGTTTTTGCCTTTGTTGTTGTTGTTTAGTCGTTTAGTCGTGTCCGACTCTTCGTGACCCCATGGACCAGAGCACGCCAGGCACTCCTGTCTTCCACTGCCTCCCGCAGTTTGGTCAGACTCATGTTGGTAGCTTCGAGAACACTGTCCAACCATCTTGTCCTCTGTCGTCCCCTTCTCCTTGTGCCCTCCATCTTTCCCAACATCACGGTCTTTTCCAGGGAGTCTTCTCTTCTCATGAGGTGGCCAAAGTATTGGAGCCTCAGCTTCAGGATCTGTCCTTCCAGTGAGCACTCAGGGCTGATTTCCTTCAGAATGGATAGGTTTGATCTTCTTGCAGTCCCTGGGACTCTCAAGAGTCTCCTCCAGCACCATAATTCAAAAGCATCGTCACAACTTTGTAAGGTTGGCAGTTAGGCATTGGTTCATTCTTTGGTGGAGGGGATTATGGATTGGCTGTGTCTGCCCCTCATTTTTGTTGCTGCTGCTAGGGAATTCGTTAAAGGAATCCAGGGGCTCGATTTGCTCTGTCTGGTCCCCTCTCAGGTGTAGGGCCATGCCAGAGTAACTGGGAGCATCTGGGGTGAACTAAGAGGCAGAAATCCGCCTCTGTGCTCCCCCAGTATGGAGGTTCCAGTTGTCAGTCCTGTTCCTGCGGGTGCAGGTTCTGGTAGTCTGAACCAATGCCTAAGCAACCACTCACATGCTTTAATCAATAAAGTTGTGGCCAAATTAATGCCAAAAGTCTTAAACAAATATTCTGTGTCCTGTGTGATTTATTTTGGAGGAGGTTTGGGGGTCTTCATATGCAATGCTTGTAATGAATTAAAAACTAAGATAAAAACGGATTGTTTTAAGAAAAATAGAGAAAGTATATGATGCAGTAGAAAAAAGTTTGATAATGGAAAATATGGAGGGGTGGAGAGAAGTCTAAGGATTCAGGGAATCCTAAATGTTGATTATTATGATTATTGTTTGAATTTAAATGTATAATGTAAAACTGAAAATATTTTTTTAGTTAAAAAGAAGTAGTGCATTACATCCACCTTCCTTCCATCAGGGAAGCCAAGGTGACCTGGCTTTTAGCTGAATGCAGCCAGACAGCCATGAAATGCTATTCTGTATCCACCCTTATTTCCTTTTTTTGCCTTCCAGGTCTCTTAGCCTGGTTATCGCCTACGAACAGGAGGTTGCCTTGTTCACTAATGAGATAGGTATCCCTCTGAAAGAAATTGCCTACTAATCTCTCTCAGTTTCCCCGTCTATTCCCTTTCGCTGAAGTTCAGTAAGTGAAACGAAGAGTGTAATTGGAAAGCAACAAACACACTCAAGTCTTCCCAAAGCTAGCAATTTCTGTGGATATTGACGCCAGCCCAAGACAACACAGAAAGGACTTCTGAACCTTAATGTGCAGCACAAGGACCCAAATATTAGTGTAGAAATAATTCCCACCAAGCTGCACTTGGCTTACTCCCAAGTAAGTGTGGGTAGAATTGCAGGCCTGGCCTATTCATATAGCTGAATGTACTACGATCCTGAGATGATGATGATGGTGGTTATTATTATTATTAATAATAATAATAATTTATACCCTACCCATATGGCTGGGTTTCCCCAGCCACTCTGGGCGGCTTCCAACAGAATATTAAAATACAATAGTCTGTTAAACATTAAAAGCTTCTCTAAACAGGGCTGCCTTCAGATGTCTTCTAAAAGTCTGGTAGTTGTTTTTCTCTTTGACATCTGGTAGGAGGGCGTTCCAAAGGGCAGGTGCCACTACCGAGAAGGCCCTCTGCCTGGTTCCCTGTAACTTGGCGTCTCGCAGCGAGGGAACCGCCAGAAGGCCCTCGGCGTTGGACCTCAGTGTCCGGGCAGAACGATGGGGGTGGAGAGGCTCCTTCAGGTATACTGGACAGAGGCCGTTTAGGGCTTTAAAGGTCAGCACCAACACTGGTGCTGGGAGAGGTGACTGCACTGCTTCAGAATACACATGGGAGATACCATTTCAATATTACCAATATTATTATGGTTTCCCTGCAGGTAGAAATGTAGCACAAGAGGATGACAGCTGTTGCTCAGACTGCTCTCTGCAATGTCTCTTTTTCTTTCCTTTCCTTTTTTTTTTTTTTACTTACTCATAGGGAGAATCTTTTTCTTAAGTGCAACTGTCAATTCTTTGACATTATTGTTTGTTTGTAGGTCTTGCATCCCATCTTTCAAGTGAATGGCCTTCAAAGCAGTTCATAGCAGACCGTAGTACAATACACATATACCCCCCAAACTCATACAACCTAGCAACCTTTAGTCTCCTGGCTGATGGATAGGACCAGAGTCTCTTTGCCTCTCCCTTCTGCATTCCCAGAGAAACTGGAAGATGAAACCATGTGTTCTTTCTGATCAGGAAGCAAACAGCCTGGAGCTCCTCCATCTCTGGCCGATGGGTGGGTCCCTGCTGGTCTTCTGCTTATCATAGAATCACAGAATTTCAGAGTTGGAAGGGACCCCAGGGGTCCTCTAGTCCAACCCCCTGCAATTCAGGAATCTCAACTAAAGCATCCATGACAGATGACCTTCCAAACTCTGCTTCAAAGCCTCCCAAGGGAGTCCGCTTCACTGTCAAGCTGCTCTTACTGCCAGAAAGCTCTTCCTGATGTTTCATTGGAATGCTCTTTCTTGTAAATTGAAGCCATTGGTTCAAGTCCTACTCTCCAAAGCAAGGGAAAACAAGCTTGTTCCCTCTTCCATGTGACAGCCTTTTAGCTATTTGCAGATGAATGTCATATCGCCTCTCAGCCTCTTTTCCAGGCTAAACATACCCAGCTCCTTCAACTGTTCCTCATAAGGCTTGGTTGCTGAAATATACTCGGAGTCTATAAAGAAGCTGCACCACTTTGAGCTGATCCTCAAAAAAGCAGGGCTTTCCCCCTTTCCTCCTCTAAAAACTAGGTGCGTCTTATGTTCAGGTGCGTCTTATGGCACGAAAAATACGGTAAGTACTTCATTTTCAGTCCTGATGGCATGAGTTTTCACCAGCAGTTATCTGAGGGGTACATATTCCCATGAACAAAAGCAGCCCATCTCTTGTTTGTGGGTTTTAATTCTCCTTTCGCAACTGCACCCAAGAGTCACAGTGCAACCCTAACCTCATCTACTGAGCAAGAAATCCTACTGAATTCAATGGAGCTTACTCCCGGGTAACTGGATTGCAGCCTGAGTCCCGGTGTCTTGAGCGATGCTAAGCGAGGCCAAGAGATTTGTGCACATTTGCTGTTAGCTATTCAATGCAGGGCTTAGCAGTTCATTGAAAAGTCTCCTGTGAGATGAGTCAGGCTTATTTATATATATATATATAAAAGGGAAGATATTTCTTCATTCCCTGGGAACAATAACAGTGAGATATGGAAGAAAGGCACCGTGTTCCCCTAATAGCAATATTGATATAATGCAATAAAGAGTTGCTTCATTTCTTCACGGATACTAATTAAGCTTTCAGATCTTGAGCGCATTGTTTATAGAGACACGGATGAGCCGCCAGGCTCTCAAGAATGTGGGTTTTAAAGAAATGGAAAACACCAATGGAATGATGGGGTGGGCCTTGAGTCACCTTTTGGGGGGGCAGGTCTGGAATGGTTTCTAAAGACACTGTGTCTGTCAGCTGTCCCCCCCCTCTGGTGCTTCTTCTTCCTCCTCTCCCATTATTCCCCAGCTTTCCCCCTCATCTTCCTCTGAGTTGTGATCTCCCTCAAACCCCTGTTGTAATTCTGAACTGTCCTCTGGAAGGGTCAGGCTGGGGAGGCAGTCTGGTGTGTGAGGCAGTCAGTGTGATGTAGTGGTTAAGAGCGGTAGACTCGTAATCTGGGGAACCGGGTTCGCGTCTCCCCTCCTCCACATGCAGCTGCTGGGTGACCTTCTCTGAAGTCTCTCAGCCCCACTCACCTCACAGAGTGTTTGTTGTGGGGGAGGAAGGGAAAGGAGAATGTGAGCCGCTTGGAGACTCCTTCGGGTAGTGATAAAGTGGGATATCAAATCCAAACTCCTCCTCCTCTTCCTCCTCCGCTTCCTCCTCCTCTTCCTCCTCCTCTTCCTCCTCCTCCTCCTCCTCTTTCTCTTCTTCCTCCTCCTCCTCTTCCACTTCTTCTTCTTCTTCTTCCACCACCATTCCTCCTCTGCCCAGTCCCTGAAACTTGATCACTGAGAAAGCTCCTAAATGCTTTTCAAGCTATTGACATGGACTCATGGAAATGTCAATTTATATATGCTGCTGGCAGGTGGAAGATCATTCGATGTCAGTGACAGCCCTCGTTCTGTGAGATAACGATGGCACCAAGAAAAGCAACCATGCCGCTAGCCATTGATCACGGAGGCACCTTAACAAACAGAACCTGAAGAAAACTCAATGTGAGACACCACCGTAAATCTTCCCCTTGAAGGAGAGAGTGACTTTGCGGTGAGGGACCAGCCAGACCATCAGTCAGTGTGGAGAGCTCCGAAGACGAGATGGACTTGTTTCGCGCACAGGGCTCTTGCAGAGGATGAAATGCTTAAACCGAAAAAGCACAACTCATATATGTAGCCCCAGGATAACTCTGACAAGCATTATCTTCCCCAAACAGAAAATATTTGAAGTGAGCTCGTTTTTCATGTGTGACAACCAATTTCAACCAATCTCTGCAGGGCCCACGATTCCTTTGCAAAGGCCCTCTCAGGGTGAGCAGATGAATCCAAAATGGATTCCGCTTCCTTTCTGCAGCCTGTTAAATGCAAAATGTGAGTTTCATTTCCCAGAAAGACAGTCATACTGTTAGAGGAAGTTCCATTGCTGTGCACTGCATGAAGGACTTCCTTTTTCCCTGTCCGTCATTCAGTTTCATTGTGTTTCCACTAGTTCTAGTGTTATGAACCCTTCTCTATCTTGTCTTGCTGCAGCTTGACCCTGTATCTGGCCTGAATCTCACTGGGAACTTACCCTGATTTTTGCCTTTGTTTCAACAGGGCAGGAAAGTTCAGTAGGCTCTCAAACAACAGCACCAGAAGATTGTCCAGAAGGGAATGTAGCTCTTGGGTTCCTCAGCCCTAATGTTAACCGGAGGAGACTCTTGAGAGTCCCATGGACTGCAAGAAGATCAAACCTATCCATTCTGAAGGAAATCAGCCCTGAGTGCTCACTGGAAGGACAGATCCTGAAGCTGAGGCTCCAATACTTTGGCCACCTCATGAGAAGAGAAGACTCCCTGGAAAAGACCCTGATGTTGGGAAAGATGGAGGGCACAAGGAGAAGGGGACGACAGAGGGCGAGATGGTTGGACAGTGTTCTCGAAGCTACCAACATGAGTCTGACCAAACTGCGGGAGGCAGTGGAAGACAGGAGTGCCTGGCGTGCTCTGGTCCATGGGGTCACAAAGAGTCGGACACGACTAAACAACAACACCTCTGTGGTTCTATGACTCTATGGTAGTTTTCTCTCTGTCAAGGAGAAAGCCTCTGGAATTCTCAGTGGTCAAAATCCGGCTTAACGTATCGCTACATTTCAGGTAAGGAGCAGAAACATTTAGCTGAAATCTGCATGAATTTGTGTCTGAGAAGAAGAAGGAGGAGGAGGAGTTTGGATTTGATATCCCGCTTTATCACTACCCGAAGGAGTCTCAAAGCGGCTCACATTCTCCTTTCCCTTCCTCTGTGAGGTGAGTGGGGCTGAGAGACTTCAGAGAAGTGTGACTAGCCCAAGGTCACCCAGCAGCTGCATGTGGAGGAGAGGGGACGCGAACCCGGTTCACCAGATTATGAGTCTACCGCTCTTAACCACAACACCACACTGGCTCTGTTTGCTGTGCATTGGGGATGAGCTAGCAACTTATTATCTTAGTCTCTGTTTCACTATCCCATTTCCTCACCTCAGAAGTGATAACTAAAAAAGGCAAAAGCTCAGAAACTTTAAGGGTTGCATTTAAAGTATTCACACACACACACCCCGTTGCAACCCCCCGAATCAAATTATATAGCAGTTGATGAGCCCTGAAACAGCAAAAACAGGATGGAAAACATCTCACAGCGGGAAGCCGTCAAGAATGCCGCCTCCTGTACCATTGCTAAGAATCAGTTGTTGCCTTAATCCGCCAGGTATGCCATTTCATATCAATGGGCTGCGTTGTGCCTCATCCATCTCTCTCTCGCTGAGCGCACCATTCTTAACACATTCTATGGCCTTTGTCAAATTTGCCAAGCTTAAAAGGGGTGTGGGGTGTGAGTTGGTGGGAAGCGCTCAGCACCAACAATATATATATGTAAGCCTGCATTTGCTGCCTTGGAAACTCGATACCTATGGGGGAAATATTGTTGTTCAGGGGAGAAGGGGAGAAGCACTGTTGCTGCTGCTGCCCCTCTCTTTTTTCATCATAGGTCAAAAAGTGGGAGCAGGGTAAAGGTAAAGGGACCCCTGACCATTAGGTCCAGTCGTGGACGACTCTGGGGTTGCGGCGCTCATCTTGCTTTATTGGCCGAGGGAGCCGGCGTACAGCTTCCAGGTCATGTGGCCAGCATGACTAAGCCGCTTCTGGCGAACCAGAGCAGCGCACGGAAACACCGTTTACCTTCCCGGAGCGGTACCTATTTATCTACTTGCGCTGGCGTGCTTTCAAACTGCTAGGTTGGCAGGAGCAGGGACCGAGCAATGGGAGCTCACCCTGTCACAGGGATTCGAACCCCCGGCCCTCTGATCGGCAAGCCCTAGGCTCTGTGGTTTAACCCACAGCGCCACCTGTGTCCCTGGGAGCAGGGTAAGATGCCCCAAAATGCGTTGCTGTCGTTGTTCTTGATTGCAAACGATATGTCCATGGCTTATAGAGTCACCTTTGCTGACTGATAATCTTCTCTGACTTCCCAGCCCTGAGAAACAGGTACCGTGTTAAATAACGCAGCATCTGTCAATGTATTCTTTCTGCGCTGACTGGGTGCATCTTTCGACTGCTGACTGCACAACAGCAAAGCGAGGCGACGATATGCTTGCCCCCAAACCTTGATATCCTGGAGATGGAAACTGTTTGCTACAAATGTGTTTCGGAAAATATACCAGGCACATTTCAACTTATCAAGTCTTCTTCCTGTAGTATATCGTTGGAAAAGAGCATCTCTCTGTGCGTGGGCTCAGAGGGCAAATTCGTGTGATATATCATGCTTCTGCTAAGTTTTGCAGTTTCAGAAGAATACTCCAAGACTCTTCTGCAGCACAATAACTCTCAGCCCTCACTTTGCCATAAAGATGCACTCGGTTCTGCTCTCTATAATAATAATAATTGTCAGGTTGTCTCATTGGTTGTTCAATAGTAATACCAAGCCATCTTGTCTTTAAGTCTCTTTATTTACGTGCAAAGCTATTTACAGTGCAGAGTTCCGTTTATCATGTCCGTTTATCATCCTAAATTGCCGCCTTCTCCTCCTACGTGAGATATGCGCCGGAACTGACGCCTCCCCTTCCGAGCGAGACTGCTGGGTGGTGCCAGGTCTCTCAGCAACTCCCTGGACACCTGGCACTCCCTGGCTCCCAGCCACTAACTGCTCCTCCCCCAAAGAGGGGCTGCCAGATTCACTCGAAGATGAATCTGTCATTAACACAGGCTGTGGGTTCCTGTATGCACTCAGAGCTGGACTGGCAGTGGTGGGTAAATCCCTGACGACAACAACAACAACAACAACAACAATAATAATAATAATAATAATAATAATAATTTATTATTTATACCCCGCCCATCTGGCTGGGTTTCCCCAGCCACTCTGGGCGGCTTCCAACAGAATATTAAAATGCAATAGTCTATTAAACATTAAAAGCTTCCCTAAACAGGGCTGCCTTCAATTGTCTTCTATGCTTCTAGACCAGACTTGCAATCTAGCACAGGCATCCCCAAACTGCGGCCCTCCAGAAGTTTTGGCCTACAACTGCCATGATCCCTAGCTAACAGGACCAGTGGTCAGGGGTGATGGGAATTGTAGTCCAAAACATCTGGAGGGCTGAAGTTTGGGGATGCCTGATCTAGCACATTGGAGAGGATGGGTTCCTGTTGGCCCCCTGGGAAAAGCAGACCCAATGGATTCCTCCCTTGCTGCTAATCCTGACACTGTCACCGAATCATCATAGCTCAAGCACCAGTGCTCAAACCCAGCCCCTGCTGTGTTGTACAAAAGCATTCAGTTCAGAGGTCACTGAGACCAGGCATTATCCAGCGATTACTAAGCCCTGGTGGTAATGCACCAGATCAGCAAGTTAATTTCTGCTGCTCTATGGATCCACTGACTGCCGGCCCATCCGTTTGAGAATCCTAATGTGCTGTTGAGGCTGACATGTACTGCGCTTTTAATTGATCAAACCGAAACCATTTGGAACTCAATCAGTAGTATCTGGGAGGCCTCCTGTTCACACTTATGCTGAACGTCAAGATCCTGCTGGGAGTCCGCTATTTTTGTTTCACACTGATTTTTAAAAAATAACTATAACCATAATGATATAAGAACAATTCCTTTCAATAAACCTGCTTATGCTCCAAGTTTCAATCCCTTGGCCAATAGCCTCCAACCTTCCTGGGCCTGATGGGGGGCACTTGGAAATCTGCCTATTGTTATCTGTCTAGATTGGGTCCTTGAACTTGGATAATAACTCTTGCTTGCCAAACAGAGATTAGAGAGGGGGGGTGTATGTAGACACGAATTTGCTGTACAAAAGTAAAATTGACATTTGTTGCTCTGTTTGCTTTTGCCTCTGGCCACAACCACACCTGGAGTCCTGTGTCCAGTTCTGGGCGCCACAACTGAAGAAGGAGATTGACAAGCTGGGACATGTGCAGAGGAGAGCAGCCAATATGATCAAGGAAACTGTTATGTCTTATTCAGCATCTTTATCAATGACTTGGATGATGGGCTTGAGGGCATCCTGATCAAGTTTGCAGATGACACCAAATTGGGAGGGGTGGCTAATACCCCAGAGGACAGGATCACACTTCAAAATGACCTTAACAGATTAGAGAATTGGGCCAAAGCAAACAAGATGAATTTTAACAGGGAGAAATGTAAAGCACTACACTTGGGCAAAAAAAATGAAAGCCACAAATACAGGATGGGTGACACCTGGCTTGAGAGCAGTACATGTGAAAAGGATCTAGGAGTCTTGGTAGACCACAAACTTGACATGAGTCAACAGTGTGATGCAGCAGCTAAAAATGCCCATGCAATTCTGGGCTGCATCAATAGGAGTATAGCATCTAGATCAAGGGAAGTAATAGTACCACTGTATTCCGCTCTGGTCAGACCTCACCTGGAATACTGTGTCCAGTTCTGGGCACCACAGTTCAAGAAGGATACTGACAAGCTGGAACGTGTCCAGAGGAGGGCAACCAAAATGGTCAGACTGCTGCATTCTGGATCCTATTGTTCTAGGATTCAGCTCAGCACATAACAATACTAGAGATCAATTCAGGATATGGAATCCGGGAAAAGACAAGCAAAGGATTAGTCCAGGTAAAAAGTAAAGAAAAATCAAATAGTACAATCTGAACCTGAAGCAGGGATAAATCAATCAGAGCTGATTGTGAGAATGGGAATTAAAAGGGGGGGAAAGGGGGGAAGGCATGCAAATAAACACTTTCAACTCATTGCAGCCTTGAGCCACCCGCACAATGTGCAATAAAAAAATTATTGATTTTATTATTTATATGCCGCCCAGCTACTCTGGGTGGCTCCCAACAAAATATTAAAAATACAATTGGTCACTGAAATAGATTCTGCAAAGAGGCCCTGAGCAGTGGTGGAAGGCCTCCAAGTAAACTAGGTTGCCTGAAGGCATTTTGCAGTGAACAGTTTGCAAGAGGCGCCGCCCAGGGTTCTCAGCAACTCTCAATTTTCTATGCACAATCATTCCCTGAGTGGCTCTTGCAGCTCACTGTGGAACTAATGTCCTACTTCGAAGGACTTTGGAAAGAGGCAAATTAGATTTGATGGAGTTAGGGAATAAAATACATTGTCAGTTCTGATTATCTTAACTCCAATCACGAAGGGGAAATTGCCTTATTCTGAGAGTCAAAGATTCTTCATTAAAAAGCTCTCCCCGCTTTCAATAGAGGAAGGCTTCCCTATTGTGACTAATAGCACAATGGGGGGGGGAGCAACGTTCACAAGGAATGTGGGGGGGGGAGAGTTCCTGTAAGTCAAATGAAAATGCCCCCCCCCGATAACTGCTATTAACTTTTTAAAAGCATAGATGTTGCTGATGACTATTCCTAGCTTGTACTCAACTGGAATTAAACGTAAAGGTAAAGGGACCCCTGACTGTTAAGTCCAGTCGCAAACGACTCTGGGGTTGCGGCGCTCATCTCGCTTTACAGGCCAAGGGAGCCGACGTTTGTCCACAGACAGTTTTTCCGGGTCATGTGGCCAGCATGACTAAGCTGCTTCTGGCGAACCAGAGCAGCGCACGGAAACACCGTTAACTTCCCGCCGGAGCGGTACCTATTTATGGGTTAAACCAAAGAGCCTAGGGCTTGCCGATCAGAAGGTCGGCGGTTCGAATCCCCGCGACGGGGTGAGCTCCCGTTGCTCGGTCCCTGCTCCTGCCCACCTAGCAGTTCAAAAGCACGTCAAAGTGCAAGTAGATAAATAGGTACCACTGCAGCGGGAAGGTAAACGGTGTTTCCGTGCGCTGCTCTGGTTCGCCAGAAGCGGCTTAGTCCTGCTGGCCACATGACCCGGAAGCTGTACGCCGGCTCCCTTGGCCAGTAAAGCGAAATGAGTGCCGCAACCCCAGAGTCGGTCACGACTGGACCTAATGGTCAGGGGTCCCTTTACCTTTACCTTTAGGGTTGAGATGAAATTTCCCAGAAGGCATTTTTTTTCTGAAAACATTTCTGATTATTTCTTTTTTTTCACCACCACCCACCGGGGGAGGGAGGCATTTTGTGGTACACCTCAGGAGCCAAAATGTCTCAGTTTGGCCCTCCCTGTGAAGTAGCCCAGGCTGTGATAGTGTGACTTCCCTAAAGCCACTCCAAGATCTCCAACGCTGAGCAGAGATTTGAACTTGCACCTTCCTGTTCCAAGTAGAACCATAGAATTGGAAGGTTGGGAGGGACCCCAAGGGTCATCTAGTCCAACCCCCTGTGAGGCAAGTAAAACACGACCTGCTTCCTACATGTAAATAGCAATCATGTTGCCCTGTGCATTCATTTCATCAGCTTGGTTATGAAATGGTCAAAGGCCTGGAAACGATGCCTTATGAGGAACGGCTTAGGGAGCTGGGTATGTTTAGCCTGGAGAAGAGAAGGTTAAGGGGTGATATGATAGCCATGTTCAAATATATAAAAAGATGTCATATAGAGGAAGGAGAAAAGTTGTTTTCTGCTGCTCCAGAGAAGCGGACACGGAGCAATGGATTCAAACTACCGTACAAGAAAGAAGATTCCACCTAAACATTAGAAAGAACTTCCTGACAGTAAGAGCTGTTCGACAGTGGAATTTGCTGCCAAGGAGTGTGGTGGAGTCTCCTTCTTTGGAAGTCTTTAAGCAGAGGCTTGACAGCCACCTGTCAGGAATGCTTGGATGGTGTTTCCTGCTTGGCAGGGGGTTGGACTGGATGGCCCTTGTGGTCTCTTCCAACTCTAGGATTCTATGATTCTATGAAATAGAATGGGGCTTGGGTTTTTTTGTGTGTGTTTTTTTTTAAAGAAAAGGACAAATTTTTGTTAGGCTCAGGCTGCTATTTCCAAAGGAGAAGTCAGCCGCATGTTGCAATAGCAGGAACCGGCTGTGCCCTTTCCTCTGAACCATAATTGCATCAAGGGAGAATAAACTGAATCAGAACTAAGCGCTGTCCGCGGTCACCACATTAAGCAAAATAAAGCCATATTGGGCCTTTTGAATTTCATCTGTTGGGGGATAAACAGAGACATCAAACCTTCTTAGCGCCAGGTCAATTTTTATTCAAACCATCACAGCAGCCTTAAGAGAGACATTTCCCTGCTGACTTTCCCAACCTCCCATTTCTCACTCTTTGAATCTATTCTGCTGCAATCAACTGATCTCTCAAGGGGAACGAGGTATTCAACCATCAACCACTTAAGCCGTAGCTGAGATGCTGCCAGACTGAGCAGCGGAAAAGGACTTTCTGAGATCGGTGGGCTTGGATGGATGTAAGAACCATGCAATGGGTTCTTTGGATACACTAGGACTTCCTTACCTCTCTTCCCATCACACTGTGTCTTCCAAGCCTCTCTCAAAAAGCCGATCTTGTACTTGCAAATTGCAACCTGCAGATGGTCGGAGGCAGCAAAGCTTCTTAATACCATTGGCTGGGAACCTCAGGAGGGAAGAGGGCTCTTCTGCTTGAATCCTGCTTGAGGATTTTTGCCATAGGTTGGCCACTACGAGAACAGGATACTGGACTAGATGGGCCATTGGGCTGATCCAGCAGGCTCACAGCTGCAAATCAGTCCCAGGTTCGAATCTCGCTTCTGCCATAAATTCACTGAGTAGCCTAAGGTGAACATCCAGCTTGGACTACTGCAATGCACTCTACGTGGGGCTACCTTTGAAGGTGACCCGGAAACTACAACTAATCCAGAATGAGGCAGCTAGACTCATGACTGGGAGCGGCCGCCACCGGTCCTGAAAGACCTACATTGGCTCCCAGTACGTTTCCGAGCACAGTTCAAAGTGTTGGTGCTGACCTTTAAAGCCCCAAATGGCCTCGGCCCAGTATACCTGAAGGAGCGTCTCCACCCCCAGGCAGAGGGCCTTCTCAGTAGTGGCACCCGCCCTGTGGAACGCCCTCCCACCAGATGTCAAAGAGATAAACAACTACCTGAGATTTAGAAGACATCTGAAGGCAGCCCTGTTTAGGGAAGCTTTTAATGTGTGACATTTTAATGTATTCTAATCTTTGTTGGAAGCCATCCAGAGTGGCTGGGGAGACCCAGCCGGATGGGGTACAAGTAATAAATTGTTATTGTTTATATATATATATATATATATATATATATATATATATATATATATATATATATATATATATATATAAACAATCCCTCTCTTCCCCCCCCCCATCTGCAATATGGGGGAGGGGGATAACAATAGTGATGGCAGCTCAGTCAGTTAGAGCATGGTGCTGATAATGCCAAGGTTTGATCCTGCATTTTGGGACAGGTGCAGATTCCTGCACTGTAGGGGGTTGGACTAGATGATCCTCAGGGACCCTTCTAACTCTACAGTTCTATGATTCTTTTTTTTATAACATTTTTTTGATTTTCCAAAGATAACAAAAAGTAAAAAAAAACAATTACAATACAAAAACAAAACAAAACAAAACAAAAAATTGCCTTCCCTCTAGTCCCTTCCTTGGTTCCATATACCACATGTCCATTGTTCAGTTTAATACTGAATTGTGCTCGGAAATTGTTAAGGTTCGTTCGAGGTGGGAGACCACAGGCAACATCCTCACTGTGGATCAACAGATGCCTATGGAAAGCCAGCAAACAGGATTCAAGCACGTCTCTCTCTCCCCCATTGCCATTCCCAGCAACCGGTATCCAGCATCATTAAGCCCAGAGTGCAAAATCACCTAAGCACATGACGTTGTTGCAACTTTGTGCCAGGAAGGGTTTTTTTCGACTCCCAGTTCAGTCGTGTTTCAGAGACTTACACTTTCCTTAAAGAATCACTTGGATATCCTTCCTGAAGTTTGCCCCCTCTCGCTCAAAGTGTAAGGAGGGGGGCAAATTAACTCAAGTCAACACACCAAAAAAACCTTTCCCACTTCTCACTTGCAATCCGTTGGCAGACGAGTAGAGTCTGCATTAGCGTAAATCGCCAGCCTGTATTAATCATGACATCAATGAAGGCTGGTTCCATTAACAAGAGTAGCTCCCTCGTTCGTGACTGTTTGCTGAAGACGTCAGCTAAGGGAGAGTGAATGAAAAACTCCCCAGGTAGAGGATAATGGCGTGCTGTTGCAGTGGGATTTATTAATACGTTGCAGCAGCAGTAGAGGAAAATGACCAGGTCAGAACTGTGACTAAATGGATTCTTTACATTCCATTCCTTTTTGGTTCCAGGAGATTGCTCTGTCAATGGGACCCAGACGAGGGGAAGAAATCACTGTGGAGGGAACTTCTGGCCAGTGACAAATGCACATTTGGAGCTTTTTGGTTTAGCAAAAAGGTGAGTTCAGGGTGGGGAGCATTCAGGACAGATAAAAGGAAGTATTTCTTCATGTGGCACTTAGTTAAACTATGGAACTCACTCCTGCAGGAGGCAGTGGAGGCCATCAATCTAGATGGCTTTAAAAGAGAATTAGACAAATTCGTGGAGGAGGAGAAGGCTACTGATTGCTCCTAGCATAGCTGTCAACTTTCGGATTTGAAAATAAGGGATTTTCCCAAACTTTCTGATTTGAAAATAAGGGATGCCGCGAGGGCGGTGCAATGGCACCAAGTAGCCTCGCCACCCTGCGCTCCAGAGGCTGTGCGTGAATGGGTGGGCAAAAGAGCGAGCGCGTAGACGGCAAGCAGGCTGTCTGTCTGGTTGGGCGTGAGGGTCTGGCTGCACAAGGCATGCAAGCTCCGCCCCCAGTCGGTCTCAGACTCCTTATTGGCAGCCAAGCAACGCAGCTAAGGAGCCTCCCTGGCCGGCAGGGAGGGAGAGGAGCTGCTTCCTTTGAAATCCTGGAAATTTAAGGGATATCAACAATCCGGGATAGCAGCGGGAAACGGCATTGGAATAAGGGAGTTTCCCGCCAAAAAAAGGAGGGTTGACAGCTATTGCTCCTAGTCAGGATGGCTCTTCTCTGCCTCCACAGCTGGAGGCAGAAATGCTTCTGAATGCCAGTTGCTGGAAGCCACATTAGAGGAGAGAACTCTTGCACTCTTGCAGGTTTCCCATAATGGACAACTGGCCAGCCCCTGTGAGAACAGGATGCTGGACTTGATAGGCCATTGGCCTGATCCAGCAGGTACGGCCTCGGTCCTGTATACCTGAAGGAGCATCTCCACCCCCACTGTTCAGCCCAGACACTGAGCTCCAGCGCCAAGGGCCTTCTGGCGGTTCCCTCACTGCGAGAAGCAAAGCTACAGGGAACCAGGCAGAGGGCCTTCTCGGTAGTGGCGCCTGCCCTGTGGAACGCCCTCCCATCAGAGATTAAAGGGATCAACAACTATCCTACATTCAGAAAATACCTGAAGGCAGCCCTGTTTAGGGAAGTTTTTAACCTGTGATATTTTGGTGTATTTTAATATCTGTTGGAGGCCGCCCAGAGTGGCTGGGGAGACCCAGCCAGATGGGCGGGGTACAAATAAAAAATTATTATTATTATTATTATTATTATTATTATTATTATTATTATTATTATTATATGGGTGGCAGAAGGACTAGAATAGAATAGAATATATTTTATTGTCATTGTCCCCTTCGGGGACAACGAAATTACTTGGCTGCTCCATCCACCCAGATAGGGCACTCCACACAAAGACAAAACAACTACAAAAACACTGATTAAAACCATACACACTGATTAAAACCATACAATGATAAAACATAACAGGTAAGATTAGATGACTTCAAAGTCCAGGCTTCCCATTCAAGGCCGCGATCGCTCTGGAGAAGAAGCTGTTTCTAAGGCGGCTTGTTCTTGTTGTCATCTTCCTGTATCTCCGTCCCGATGGCAAAAGTTCAAAGAGACGGTGACCAGGATGTGATGGATCTTTCACTATCTCCAGTGCCTTTCTGTGGCACCTCATGGCATAAATCTGCTCTAAGGTGGAGAGTGAGCAGCCAACAATGCTCTCTGCTGCCTTAACAACTCTGCACAACCCCATCCTGTCCTGTCCTTGGACTAGGCCAGGGGTCAGCAAACTTTTTCAGAAGGGGGCCGGTCCATTGTCCCTCAGACCTTGGGGGGGGCGGACTATATTTTGAAAGAGAAAAAAAGAAAAATGAACAAATTCCTATGTCCCACAAATAACCCAGAGATGCATTTTTTTAAAAAGGACACATCTGCTCATGTAAAAACACGCTGATTCCCAAACTGTCCGTGGGCCGGATTGAGAAGGCGATTTGGCCGGATCCGGCCCCCGGGCCTTAGTTTGCCTACCCATGGACTAGGCATTGCAAGCTGCCAGAAGATTTGTGCTGCTGTCCATGGTTCTGATTTTTCAGCAGGCTAACTGTTTAAGTCAACAGTCGGCAGCTTCTCTATATGCCACATTCGTTTGCAACCCAAGTTGACCTGTTTTTGCAGATCTCAAGTCAACAGGCATTATCCAGTGTGCATGCGGAATTTGGGACCTAAAGTCAACTTGCCAAGACAAAAGGATTTCTTCTGGATTAAAATGTCATGCCCCGACTACTTTCGGGACTGATTGATCCCGACGCTGGAGATTTAAGCATGTGTTTCTCTTTCCCATTGAAAATATGCTGCTTGGCCACATTGTACGCCACATTTATCTAAAATGTGCGGGTTAATTCTCAAGTCTAACATCACACAACCCTACTCACATTTACTTAGAAGTAAGTCCTATTGGATTCAATGGGGCTTACTCCCAGGTATGTGGGGTTGGGATTGCAGTCTAATGTCTCCAAACTATTTAAAAATAGAAAGTCATTCTAAAGACATGAACACATTAATTAGAAGCACACAGAATAGTCATTCATTGCTCCACAAAGCTTCTGGACTGTTAATTGGCTGATGTTAATAACCTTGGCCCTAATTAGCATTCCTTTTTTGCATTGCATTAAATACCAAAAGGAGAAAACCTGGCAGAATAGAGGACTTTGAATGAAGGGCATGTGAAAAATCAGTAAATAAAAATGTCACAATCTGGATTTTGGTGTGAGTTATTCTGATACACTGATTGCGAAGGTCAAAATTGGGGGTTTCAAGGGGATGAAAAACATTACAAAAACTATTCAAAATGCTGTAATTTGAGGAGTTCAGAATATATCCCAAATTTATTTTATTCTCATGTGTGAATCACTTCCCATACAATATCGGACAGAGATTTCACAATGAGAATGTCAGCCATTAAAAACAACTCCATAACCTCATATGTAAAAATTGCAACAATTAAAAACACCAGCAGAGGTAAAAACAATATTGGCGTGAAAAGTATGTGTTCTGCCACAGAGCATGTGGCTCCATCAAAGAGTCCCTCTGTACCCCACAACTCTGAATTTGAGCTGCTCATTTATCTTTCTTACAAAATGGCACAGATATGTAAATCAGAAAAGGGAAATAACACTCTCTGAAAACTGCTGTTCTGAACAAACTGCATACACTTCTTTCAGGGTGAGGTTGGCCGGCTATAACTCTAGAAGATTCCTTTTCCAAAGAAGAAATTATTATTACTACTATTGATTATTAGTATTATTTCATTGCAGCTGAATTATGCTGATAAAACACTTCAGAAATGTATCATTAAGCACTGTTCAAAAGATTGTCATTTTAACGTATAATTAACACACACACATATTTCCAAACAGATATACTTTTGCCCACATCATTAGACACTTCAGCATAAATGCTTCCATTAATTGGAGTAAATTGGGTGAAAATTAATACATGCTCATTAAGGGGGAGGGGGAATCCGTGTAAAGTGCCAAATTCATTTCAGCCCTGAGGTCTTTCTCAGCAGCTGTTTAACGGATGGCAATTTATTCTGTGTGTAAGGGGAAGGGACTGAATTTTAAAGAAAATGGCACATGTTTGTTTGAACACAATATTTTTCAGGTTGAGTTTGACAATCCTTTGCACAGAGGCAAACAAGCTTCCCCAAACCCTAAATAAAGGTGGGTTTTTGCAGAGATAATAACTGTGTGGCTGTTTTGCTGCAGTCTTGTTTTCACCTTCATTAATTAAATTTCCTTATGGAGAAAGCTAGAGAGTTCCAGAAAAGCATTAACTTCTGCTTCATTGACTACGCAAAAGCTTTTGACTGTGTCGACCACAGCAAACTATGGCAAGTTCTTAAAGAAATGGGAGTGCCTGATCACCTCATCCGTCTCCTGAGAAATCTCTATGTGGGACAAGAAGCTACAGTTAGAACTGGATATGGAATAACTAATTGGTTCAAAATTGGGAAAGGAGTACGACAAGGCTGTATATTGTCTCCCGGCTTATTTAACTTAGATGCAGAATTCATCATGCGAAAGGCTGGACTGGATGAATCTCAAACCGGAATTAAGATTGCCGGAATAAATAGCAACAACCGCAGATATGCTGATGATACAACCTTGATGGCAGAAAGTGAGGAGGAATTAAAGAACCTTTTAATGAGGGTGAAAGAGGAGAGCACAAAATATGGTCTGAAGCTTAACATAAAAAAAAAACTAAGATCATGGTCACTGGTCCCATCACCTCCTGGCAAAGAAATGGAGGGAAGAAATGGAGGCAGTGAGAAATTTTACTTTCTCGTGCTCCATGATCACTGCAGGTGGTGACAGCAGTCACGAAATTAGAAGATGCCTGCTTCTTGGGAGAAAAGCAATGACAAACCTAGACAGCATCTTAAAAAGCAAAAACATCACCTTGCCAACAAAGGTCCGTATAGTTAAAGCTATGGTTTTCCCAGTAGTAATGTATGGAAGTGAGAGCTGGACCATAAAGAAGGCTGGTCGCCGAAGAATGGATGCTTTTGAATTATGGTGCTGGAGGAAACTGTTGAGAGTCCCATGGACTGCAAGAAGATCCAACCTATCCATTCTGAAGGAAATCAGCCCTGAGTGCTCACTGGAAGGACAGATCCTGAAGCTGAGGCTCCAATACTTTGGCCACCTCATGAGAAGAGAAGACTCCCTGGAAAAGACCCTGATGTTGGGAAAGATGGAGGGCACAAGGAGAAGGGGACGACAGAGGATGAGATGGTTGGACAGTGTTCTCGAAGCTACCAACATGAGTCTGACCAAACTGCGGGAGGCAGTGGAAGACAGGAGTGCCTGGTCACGAAGAGTAAACGACTAAACAACAACAAAACAACAAACAAAAATTAAATTTCCTGAACAAGTAAATAAAGGGCAAAGGGAAGGATCCTGAATTCTGTGCATTCAGCAGAAGCTCTTCTATGGACATGTAGCTTTACACTCCTGGAGCACCTTTCAGAAAATTAAAAGGATAATGCATAAATCTGCAGCTGTCCCATATGGGGATCAAACCAGCGACCTTGCTGTTATCAGCACCACGCTCTAACCATACTGAATAAAAAATACAGCTCAAAAATACAGAATAAAACGATCCCATCAAAGCATTAACACTCAAACATACATAATTCAAACGTGGACTGAGTCATATTAAAAGAGCACAGCAATTAAAGCAAGAGATTCAGGGTCAAGTGATCGAGGTGTGCCTTCAAAAGCCAGCAGAAACAGATAAAAGGAAGAGCTTCTTCAAAACCATTGCCCATACTGAGGGAAGGGACGTGGGTGGTGCTGTGGGTTAAACCACAGAGCCTAGGGCTTGCCGATCAGAAGGTTGGTGGTTCGAATCCCCGTGACGGGGTGAGCTCCCATTGCTCAGTCAGTGCTCCTGCCAACCTAGCAGTTCGAAAGCACGTCAAGTGCAAGTAGATAAATAGGTACCGCTCCGGAGGGAAGGCATTTCCGTGCGCTGCTCTGGTTTCGTCAGAAGTGGTTTAGTCATGCTGGCCACATGACCTGGAAGCTGTACACCGGCTCCCTCAGCCAATAAAGCGAGATGAGCGCCACAACCCCAGAGTCATCCACGACTGGACCTAATGGTCAGGGGTCCCTTTACCTTTATACTGATGGAGCCTCTGGTATTTCATCGAATAATGCATTACATAAAACCTTGTGCAACTGGGAAAATGCCCTTTGAGCATGCTTCCAATACCCTGCTGTCCCCAAATTCAGACTAAAGATTGGAGAAGAGATTTTTCTTCCATCCACCCAGACACAGAAGACATATTTGCAGGTGGCTGAGAGATTCAAGCATTAGCTGTTTTGATTGCCATTTCATCCCATCACCTCAGGCTATGGCAGCGTACTTGAGGCAATGACACAAAAAGTGTCATTGGATCATAGTAATTAGACAAATTTGAAGTTAGATGTTAATTTTATAGCAGAGTACAAGATAGGAGGTTTTTAGGAAAATTATGATTGTTAAGTTTAGATTAAGATAGAATAATAGATTAAGTTGAGGAATTAATTAAGAACAAGATTTGAGATATTAGAGATAATTATTGGTAAAAGAAAGATAATGATAAGTATCTGTTAACATATATATATTGAACAAGAGGCGTGGTGGAGGGAGGCGGGGGAAGTCCACCCAACAAGTTAAGAAATAAGAATGCGAGATAAAGTTTAGTGTTATTGTGTGTTTTGTTAGGTTGTGTTTTATGTGATGTTTGTTTGTTACTTCATGCTTATGACAAGGAATAATATGAATTGATGATTGTTTTATGTGTAAAAAATTTAATAAAAAATTATTTAAAAAAAAAAAAGAGTGTCATTGGATCAAGGGCTCCCAGACCAGCATTCTGCTTCCAGCAATGATCAGCCAGGGGTTGTAACTTGGTCAGCTGACATGCTCATTCCCCATCCTTTTCGCATCCCCCTCCTGCTCAAACAACAACAAATGCCCTGCGTGTTCAAAACGAGCACAACAGTAGACCTAGAACCTTTCTCCTTGAAATGCTAGATTTTTCCTTGCAGAGAGTTTTCTTTCTTTCCCTCTTTTTTTTTTTTTTTTTTGAGGGGGGGAGAAGGAGAGACTAGGGATTAATATGTAACTCTTATGCTAACTCTCTTTGCATCGGCACTGAAGAGAGATTAGAAGTATATTTACAACACAAAATTGCGGTTTGGTGTTCCGGGGACTGCCTTATCTAACGCAAAGCAGCCATTATTGCATGATTATGCTGTTTGCTTTTTTATTTTACTTTGTAAACACTGCATGCCTTTTTCACACCGAATGTTCGTTTCCCTGCTTTACAATGCTAATGATCACCAGCTAAACAGTGGTAACGGGGGGGGGGGGGGTGTTAAAAACCTGTATACCTGAAGGAGCGTCTCCACCCCTACTGTTCAGCCCGGACACTGAGGTCCAGCGCTGAGGGCCTTCTGGCGGTTCCCTCACTGCGAGAAGCAAAGCTACAAGGAACCAAGCAGAGGGCCTTCTCGGTGGTGGCACCCGCCCTGTGGAACGCCCTCCCAGCAGATGTCAAGAAAATAAACAACTATCTGTCTTTTAGAAGACATCTGAAGGCAGCCCTGTTTAGGGAAGCTTTTAACCTGTGATATTTTAATGTATTTTAATATCTGTTGGAGGCCGCCCAGAGTGGCTGGGGGGACCCGGCCAGATGGGTGGGGTACAAATAATAAATTATTATTATTATTATTATTATTATTATTATTATAGCCAGTTCCCTGTGGTATAGTCCATTTTGCAACCTTCAGCTCCCCTGCCACCTGATGCAGAGGAGCATAGGGTCCTATTTTAAACCAGGTCAACCTGGAAGACAAGGCTATCAGTGTTTACTAGCCGCAATGTCTTTGTACTACTGCCAGTGTGGGAGGTAGCATTCTTCTGAATGCCAGCTGCCGGGAATCACAAGTAGTTAGAGCTCTGTTACATTTAGGTCCTGTTTGCAGGTTTCCCATAGACATCTGGTTGGCCACCGTGAGAACAGGATGCTGGGTGGTCCATTGGCTTCATCCAACAAGGCTATTTTGATGCTCTCCTGTTGCACACATGTTCTGTTTTGGGCTCCCCAGAGGCATCTGATTGGCCACCGTGAGAACAGGGTGCTAGACTAGCTAAGAAGACTAGGGATCTTCTTCTGCTCTTAAGAAGATGGATTAGATCATATAAAAATAATAATATAATAATTAGTTATTATTTATATGCCACCTGTCAGGTTCTCTTATCGGTTGTTCAATAGAATGACCGAGCCATTTGTCTTTTAGCCTTTTTATTCAGTGCCAAACTATTTACAGTGCAGAGTTCAGTCTTATCATAACTGCTCAGTCAGAAGCAGAATCCGGAAGTGCCTCCCTCCTCTTTTGGCGCCAACACCAAAGCCTTGGCATTCTGAATTGCCGCCTCCTCCTCCTACGTGATATCTGCGCCGGAACTGACCTCTCCCCCTCCGAGCGAGTCTGCTGGGTGGTGCCAGGCCTCTCACTAATGTCCTAGACTCCCTGGACACCTGGCACTCCCTGGCTCCCAGCCACTAACTGCTCCTCCCCTGAGACTGGACTGCTAGATTCACTCAAAGATGAATCTGTTGTTAACACAGGCTGTGGCTCTCTATAAACACTCAGAGCTGGACTGGCAGGGGCTGGCAGATCCCTGACACCACCCATCTGACTGGATTGCCCCAACCACTCTGGGCTGCTCCCAACAAAATATTAAAACATCAACCATTAAAAACCTCCCTGAACAGGGCTGCTTTCAGATGTCTTCTAAACGTTGTGTTTATCTCCTTGACATCTGATGGGAGGACATTCCACAGGGTGGGTGCCACTACTGAGAAGGCCCTCTGCCTGGATCCCCGTAGCTTCACTTCTCACAGTGAGGAAACCGCCAGAAGGCCCTCAGAGCTGGACCTCAGTGTCTGGGATGGATGATGGGGGTGGAGATGCTCCTTCAGGTACACTGGGCCGAAGCCGTTTAGGGTTTTAAAAGTCAGCACCAACACTTTGAATTGTGCTTGGAAACATACTGGAAGCCAGTGAAGATCCTTTAGGACTGGTGTTATATGGTCCTGGCGGCCGCTCCCAGTCACCAGTCTGGCAGCTGCATTCTGGATTAGTTGTAGTTTCCAAGTCACCTTCAAAGGTAGCCCCACATAAAGCGCATTGCAGCAGCTGAAGTGGGAGATAACCAGAGCATGCACCACTCTGCCAAGACAGCGCGCAGGCAGATAGAGTCTCAGCCGACATACTGGATGGAGCTGGTAGACAGTCAGCCTGGTTACATAGGAAGCCTGCAAGCAAGATTCTTCCACTGTAGCTGCACCAGCTCCTCTACCCATGGCCTCTACTACCATATGGTCTAAAACTTTAAACCACAAAGACTAGAACCTACACCTCAAAGGTGTGGGAATGTTGTGGATAGTGGGAGAGGATATATTGATTAAATATTATCCGTCCTCACTCATGCTAGTGAGCTAGTAACAGAGTACATTCCCCTGTATATTGCAGGAAGTTACCTTGTTTCTCCTAAAATAAGACTTCCCCTGAAAATAAGCCATACTGTGTTTTTTTGAGGGGGGGAAATATAAGACGGTGTCTTATTTTAGGAGAAACACGGTAGTTTGTAGATGCGTTAGACCATGGGTAGTCAACCTAAGGCCCATGGGCCAGATGCGGCCCAATCACCTTCTCAGTCTGGTCCATGGACAGTCTGGGAATCAGCGTGTTTTTACATGAGTAGAATGTGTCCTTTTATTTAAAATGCATCTCTGGGTTATTTGTGGGGCCTGCCCAGTGTTTTTACATGAGTAGAGTGCTTTTATTTAAAATGCATCTCTGAGTTATATGTGGGGCATAGGAATTAATTCATTTCCCCCCAAAAAATATAGTCCGGCCCACCACATGGTCTGAAGGACGGTGGACCAGCCCACGGCTGAAAAAGGTTAGACTCTCTTGAGTTAAGCAATCCAGTCTGGCTTGTCCAGACTGGATTGTTCCTGGTGAATTCCCCTTTAATTCCCTCTTAAAAAGAATAAAGACACAACAGTCTTCTCTGAAAGTTAATAAGAGGTTTACTTACATTCAGTTCACAGCATGATCCCAAAGGCAGGCTTTAGCTTGTAGTTGCAGAAGAGAGTGTGGGCTTATCCCATATGGGGATTGAGCCCATGTGCTGCTGGCTGAGAGCCAGCAGACAGCCAAAGAACATCAAGAGAGCAGCATCAAGAGAGCAGCATCTATGTTGCCACTCCCAAAATTACCCTTCCTTAGTATCTTGCTATTTCTGTGCACTCCACACCTGCAAGAGTGACATTGCTAGACTTCATAGAATCAAGCCAGAGCCATCAACCCTCAACTCCCTTCTGCTGACAAGGATGTTCCTCCAAACGGTGATTAAGCTGATTGCTTTCTTTGCCATCTGCTATGGCACAGTACGGCGTGTGACTTTGTCCTACAGAGAAGGCTGTGCTTCCCTTCGGCGATGCCGCAATTAGATTTTGGACTCAAAGGCTGCTTCTCTCTCTCTCCCAAGAATACCTCTGCCCTCAATCAACTTTTTCCTCACAAGGAACCATCAGCAGTGAAGGGAGCTGGCCTGCCAGAATTCCTAAACGAGTCCTTTGAAACAACCGCATGCTAATAAAGCCATAAAGCAGAAGGCAGGACAGGGAAGTGACCAGAAGCTGTTCACGCTACTGCAGAGAGGCAAGTTGATCTGTATTCAAAGATTGTAAAATAAAATAAAATAAAAATGTGGACAGGCCTCTTAAAGGACTTTCAGGCCATATTCAGAAATGGCTCAGGTGCTGTTCAGAATTCAGCTTGCATCATTAGCACTAGTTCCCTCACTTCATTTCTAGCAGGCATAGGCAAACTCGGCCCTCCAGATGTTTTGGGACTACACTTCCCAGCATCCCTGACCACTGGTCCTGTTAGCTAGGGATGATGGGAGTTGTAGTCCCAAAACATCTGGAGGGCCAAGTTTGCCGATGCCTGATCTATAGGTCCAGGATGTTTTTGTGCCTGCATACTTAGCTCAAGTATTTGCCATGAGTACTGTATTCGTCATGGGTACTGCATCATGGATACTGAAGTGCATCCCTGAATGGTGGTCATGTCTCTTGCTTGCTTGCTTGCTTGCTTGTTTATTACATTTATCTTCTACCTTTTTTCTTCCAATGAGCTCAAGGTGATGTTCTCCTCCTCCATGTTTCATCCTCAAAACAACCCTGTGAAGTAGGTTAGGCTAGGAGATGGTGACAGGCCCAAGGTCATCCAGTGAGCTTCATGGCTGAGTGGGAATTCGAACCTTGGTCTCCCAGGCCATAGTCCAAAACTCTAACTGGTATGCCATGCTGGCTTGCCTGGATGGAGGACCAGGAGGTGGGTGAAGAAACTAATCCACAATTTACACTTGTTGCTCCGCCTACTTTTGCCTCTGCCCTGCCCACTACTGGCATCTTGGAAGATTGTTCAAAAGAATATGGGGTCTTTGGAGTGAGAAAGGTTATACACACATTCCAGGGGGGGGAGAGAGGGGGGGAGAAGGAAGGAAGGAAGGAAGGAAGGAAGGAAGGAAGGAAGGAAGGAAGGAAGGAAGGAAGGAAGGAAGGGAGGGAGGGAGGGAGGGAGGGAGGGAGGGAGGAAGGAAGGAAGGAAGGAAGGAAGGAAGGAAGGAAGGAAGGAAGGAAGGAAGGAAGGAAGGAAGGAAGGAAGGAAGGAAGGAAGGAAGGAAGGGAGGAAGGAAGGAAGCCCCACTGCTTTGAGTTCATGTCCATTCTCCATATCATATTAAAACTTTCAGTAGAGCTAATGTCTATTTCTGTTCATAACGTGTAAATACTTGAAACCAATGTGTCTTCAGATTCTTGCGCTTGGAACATTAAGGACTCAAATGGGGTTAAAGGTCTTGCAGCTCGACTCTTTACAAAGTGAGTTGTCAGGGAGATGTTTGGAAACGCTGAGATGTTCTGCTATTCATTGTCATGGCTGATTTACTCTTTATGGGCTGCGAGACACTTAGAGTGTAATCTTTTGTGGAGAAGCACCATTGGGGATCAGGTGATGATCATATGAAATAAGTGATTGTGTAAAGTGAGGTCTCGAGAGAGTCCTGAACTTCCCAGGAGGCAGATGTAGCTGGTGTAATTCAATTCCCTGCCCTGCCTGATGTTGCAACATTTGGCAAAGCAATTAGCTATGTAGAAAGAAACCCAAGCGACAAACATTTGCAAACTGTGTTTCAGCTTCTTCCAAAAAAAACCAACAACCCTCAAATGGTCAATTTGAATTAGTCTCCTTATTCTAACTTAATTTATCTTGACTAAGAAAACCAATACTGTGCTTCCTGCGTGAGGCTACGTGAGGATTTGCTGCTGTCCATTGTACATACTGAACCAGAATTAAATCCCTGAGCCAATGGCTATTTTTTGTGCTCATTGGGGAAGCTGGGACAGAGCCCAGATTTACAGCCTAAACCACCAGTTACAAGAGGCAATCGCTGTGATCTCTGCACGTCCGAAAGCTCCAGCCACCTTGGCAATTTTGAGACAGAGCTGCGAAAAACTGCGTTTCTAGTCCTGTGTAGTTTAAGACTACAGTTCCTTGCACAGGCTCATGACAAAAAATTTGCACAGATTTGGAATCATTGCATGGGGAGTGTACAAACTTTGACAGGATAGAGCAGGCATAGGCAAACCTGGCCCTCCAGATGTTTTGGGACTACAACTCCCATCATCCCTAGCTAACAGGACCAGTGGTGAGGGATGATGGGAGTTGTAGTCCCAAAACATCTGGAGGGCTGAGTTTGCCTATGCCTGGGATAGAGGTATAAAATTATTCATGGTTTGGAGAAAGTGGATAGGCGAAGTGGATACGTTGCTGGCCTCCAAACCCTATCAGTCCCAGCCAGCATGATCAATGGTCAGAGATGATAGGAGCTGTAGTCTATTATTATCTATCTATCTATCTATCTAAGATCAAAAAACTAAGATCATGGCCACTGGTCCCATCACCTCCTGGCAAATAGAAGGGGAAGAAATGGAGGCAGTGAGAGATTTTACTTTCTTGGGTTCCATGATCACTTCAGATGGTGACAGCAGTCACGAAATTAGAAGACGCCTGCTTCTTGGGAGAAAAGCAATGACAAACCTAGACAGCATCTTAAAAAGCAAAGACATCACCTTGCCGACAAAGGTCCGTATAGTTAAAGCTATGGTTTTCCCAGTAGTAATGTACGGAAGTGAGAGCTGGACCATAAAGAAGGCTGATCGCCAAAGAATTGATGCTTTTGAATTATGGTGCTGGAGGAGACTCTTGAGAGTCCCATGGACTGCAAGAAGATCCAACCTCTCCATTCTTAAGGAAATCAGCCCCGAATGCTCACTAGAAGGACAGATCCTGAAGTTGAGGCTCCAGTACTTTGGCCACCTCATGAGAAGAGAAGACTCCCTAGAAAAGACCCTGATGCTGGGAAAGATGGAGGGCACAAGGAGAAGGGGACGACAGAGGATGAGATGGTTGGACAGTGTTCTCGAAGCTACTAACATGAGTTTGGCCAAACTGCGAGAGGCAGTGAAGGATAGGCGTGCCTGACGTGCTCTGGTCCATGGGGTCACGAAGAGTAGGACACGACTGAACGACTGAACAACAACAAATCTATCTATATCTATCTAATCTATCTATCTATCTATCTATCTATCTATATCTATCTATATCGCCCTATACCTGGAGGTCTCAGGGTGGTTCAAAGAACAAAATCAAAATATAAAACCACAAAAGATATAATCAAAATCAAAACAACACCCCAATAACACACTCACACACCAAAAACCACATTTTAAAAGGGCATAGGATGTCAATCAAATCAACCCAAGGCCTGGTTACAAAGGAACAGTTTTGTCTGGCGCCTAAAGGTGTGTAATGAAGGTGCCAGGCAAACTTCCCTGGGGAGAGCATTCCACAGATGGGGAGCCACTGCAGAGAAGGCCCCGTTCTCATGTTGCCACCCTCCAGACCTCTCGAGGAGGAGGCACGCAAAGAAGGGCCCCAGAATATGATCTCAGGGTCTGGGTAGGTTCATATGGAAAGTGGTGGCCCTTGAGGTATTGCGGTCATGAGCTGCTTAAGGCTTTATAGGTCAAACCCAGCACTTTGAATTGTGCCTGGAAACTAATTGGTAGCTAGTGCAGTCGGACCGGGATCGGTGTAATATGCTCAAACCTTCTTGTTCCGGTGAGCAATCTGGCCGCTGAATTCTGCACTAGCTGAAGTTTCTGAACCATCTTCAGAGGCAGCCCTATGTATAACGCATTGCAGTAATCTAGTCCAGCAAAATCTGGAGGGTCACAGGTTCCTTGTCTGTATCCTAAGAATTGGTGATGCCAAAAGAGGGAAACATCCAAGCAGATGAAGTCACCACTGTGTTAATAATAATAATAATAATAATAATAATAATAATAATAATTTATTATTTATACCCCGCCCATCTGGCTGGGTTTTCCCAGCCACTCTGGGCGGCTTTCAACAGAACATTAAAATACAACAATCTATTAAACATTAAAAGCCTCCCTAAACAGGGCTGCCTTCAGATGTCTTCTAAAGGTCTGGTAGTTGTTGTTCTCTTTGACATCTGAAGGGAGGGCGTTCCACAGGGCGGGTGCCTCTACCGAGAAGGCCCTCTGCCTGGTTCCCTGTAACTTGTTACTGGATCATCTCGACATATTCCAAAGTCTCCAGAGTTTTGTCAATGAGATGTTTTCCCATTCCGTCCTGGAATCCATCTGTTGGGTATTTATCCCATTTGCATCACCATCCAAACACTTGAAATCACTATCCTCCTTAATCCTAATATTATGGTGTTTGGCGAGAACTTGGCTCATATAATGAGGCAAACAGTAGAATGATTCACTGGTGACTGAGCAGGCTGTTGCTCACTGATAGCAGAACACTGACATTATAGAGTTCGCTCCCACAAGAGGTGATGGATTTGGATGGCTATAGAAGATTAGACAAATGCATGCATCGGTAGCTACTAGCCACAGTGCCTATGTACTCTCTCCATTGTCAGAGCCAGTAGGCCACCGAATACTCATTGTGGAGAATTGCAGGTGAGGAGAGCACTGTTGTGTTGTACGTTTCTGGGCACAATTCAAAGTGTTGGTGCTGACCTTTAAAACCCTAAACGGCCTTCGCCCAGTATACCTGAAGGAGCGTCTCCACCCCCATCGTCCAGCCCAGACACTGAGGTCCAGCTCCAAGGGCCTTCTGGTGGTTCCTTCACTGCAAGAAGTGAGGTTGCAGGGAACCAGGCAGAGGGTCTTCTCGGCAGTGGCACCCACCTTGTGGAACACCCTCCCTTCAGATGTCAAGGAAATAAACAACTACTTGAGTTTTAGAAGACATCTAAAGGCAGCCCTGTTTAGGGAAAATTTTAATGTTTGATGTTTTATTGTGTTTTTAATATTTGGTTGGGAGCCGCCCAGAGTGGCTGGGGTAAAAATAAATGATGATGATGATGATGATGATGATGATGATGATGATGCACTTGGGTCCTGCTTCTGAGCTTCCCGAAGGCATCTGGTTGGCCACTGTAAGTACAAGATGCTGAACTAGATGGGTCATTGGCCTGATCCAGCAACAGGGCTCTCCTTGCATTCTAGGGGACCTTGAGAAAGTAGCTGGTCACATGTTGGAGCCAAAGCTTTCTTCCACCCTTCATTGCAGCCATTCATTTTGTCCAGTTCACATATCAACACTGTTTGAAATGCATGCTGGTGTCAGGAAGGATAAGCATATTAGCAAAACACTCTCCAGCGAGGGCAAGGTTCCAGGGCCAGCGAAGGCCAAACAAACAAAAATCAAGCATGTCTAGGTCCAAAACATGGTCCAGAGGCAAGGCAAGGCAACCGCCCAAGCTCAATATTGCAGGGAGCTTGTGTGGGGTACAGAACAGTAAAGCTTGAGAACTAGCATCAACAGCAAAGAGCCCTCCTCTCCAGAGCTTTTTTCCAAGCAATCAGAGACTGCGCCTGCATGAAGTTAACTTCTCCTCTGCCCTCTTCATGCCTCTCCTGGTCCTGGGAGACAAAGCGAGAGGGGAGCTTGTCACAGCAAGACTCTTCTCCAGCCTGACTCATCTCTGCCTCTTGGCCTCCCTCCTTCCACTTGCCTACTTCAGCTTCTGCCTCTGATTCTGGACTTCTCTCTGCCACAGATTCTCCCAGCTTCTCAGTCTTCTCCCTCTGACAACTCATCGTTGTCCCACCACTGCTCTCCAGGCTCTGAGCCTTTGTCCCATGGTGGTTCCCCAGCTGGTTCCTCCCACCATTCCTCTGCGTCCAACCAGTCCATGGCATCTGGCAGGCCACATTTGGCCCCCCCGGCCTGAGGTTCTCCACCCCTGCTACAGATCCTTTCCTCCACAAACGATGACTCTGGGGGCACATAAATCTTGAGTATGAACTCTGCCAATGCATTTGAAGATCTTCCCATCTATGCCCACCTTGCATGATGGTCTCTGAATAAATCTGAGGTCTCTCCTGTCACAACAGCTGATGAAAATAGCCTGCACAGCTCCTAACTTCCTGGTAATGGGCTTGGGAAAACTCTTCCTGGGTCCTCTGGATTTCTCCCCCCAAGTATCAGATGGGGAAGAGGTGGTGTTACCACGATGACTTGGCAGAGCTGCACGCGATTGAGGAAAGTGTTTGCTCTGGCAGTTTCTACGACTTAAAGACATCTAGCTCCCAAAAGCTCGTGACTCTCTGAGAACAGCTTTAAGAGCAGAGTTGCAATATCTCACTTCCTTTGGAGAGGTGGGTGGACTGCTTGCTATTGGGGGATGAATCATCTCCATCTTGGTTAAATGAAAAACCCTGCCTATTCTTCATTTATATGAGTACACCGGGCGTATTCATGATGGATCTCCTGAACAAGCCACCATCCTAATGCTCTAAGGAGCTATCAAATGGTAAGCTCGTCTGTACCTACGCATCCCTGAGGATTAAGATGCTTATCGAGGGCTAGTTGCATCAAATTGCTATGCCATTATGCACTGTATAACTTGGGTATCTGAGCAGACGAGGGAAGAGCAAGGCCAATGATCCTTTGTACCAAAGCAAGAGATGGAACAACTGAAGCAAGGGATGGAGAATACATAGTCAAGTTCTCCTGCACAAACCTTGCTGACTGGAAGATTCTCAAGTGTAGGAGAAGTATCCCAGCAGACTGTGTCCATAGGTAACTTGAGGAGTAATAGCCAGGAGTCATAGCCCAGGAGCCAGAAATCATGAGCTGGGAGACACAAACGGAGAAGCAGACACTGTGTCTACTGCTGTTGCTCAGACAAAGCCCTAGACCAGGGGTCAGCAACCTTTTTAAGCCGTGGGCCGGTCCCCCATCCCTCAGACCATGTGGTGGGCCGGACTATATTTTGGGGGGGAAATATGAACAAATTCCTATGCCCCATAAATAACCCAGAGATGCATTTTAAATAAAAGGACACATTCTACTCATGTATAAACACGCTGGTTCCCGTACCGTCCATGGGCCGGATTGAGTAGGCGATTGGGCCACATCCGGCCCACGGGCCTTAGGTTGCCTACCCCTGCCCTAGACCAACTCAGAAGCCTCTATTGCCCATTTCAATTGGAAGGGGCAATTGGGCAGACTGCATGGATGGAGGAGTCCCTTTGGATTGAGCAGGGATGTGGAATCTCAGCCCTGGGGCCAAATTTGCTACCCCAGGCCTCTCCATCTGGCCTTGGGGACTCTCCCCCATGTCGCAAACCCCTCCCCAGCCACACCCCTCTCCACAGACCACACCCCTCAGCAGCCATATTTCATATCTCCGTGGAGTATTTTTGCCTGACTGGAATGCATCAACTTTTACCATCAATGAAAAGACCTGTTCTCTTGTTGCTGCCCCTGTTGGAGGTGGCACACAGAAAAGAGTCTCAGGTGATTTATTTATTTTATTTCGTAAAACTTACACACCGCTTGATTATAAACACACACAAAACTCAAAGCAGTTTGCAAAAGTTAAAAGAGAAAAATCTGTTTTTTAAAAAACACAATCCTACTTTAAAACTTATGAAAGTTAAAATACTAAAACAGATTAAAATTACCTTGGCTTTCTAAGCAAGAGAGGGGGGGATAGCTGTATATGGCTTTGTAAAGCAAAGCCAGCAGTTTAAACTGAGCTCGGAAAGAAATTGAAATTGGAAACAGAATATATTGCTTGTCCTGCACTCATGGACATGCAGACTCTCATATATACCACCCAGGTCTGGTCCAATACATTTTGCTACCCGGGGCAAAGGGCAAGATGGTGTCCCCTCCCATTCTAGGGAGCTGATGAGACCAGCCACAAACTCTGGTGATGGGATGACAACGTCTTTCACTGCATGTGAGGCCAGCAGGGTAGTACAAGGCAGATCAAGTTGCCCTACACAGCTGTGCCCTCAAACGTCTAGCTGCTATTGCCCACTCCACAGCATCTACCGCCTGAGGCAGCTGCCTTACTTTGCCCCATGGCAGGGCTGGTTCTGATACCACCCGTCAGAGTGATGAGTATTTTACTATTAGACAGTATACGTCCGAGTTGCATAGGTTCTCCGTCTCTCTCACACACACAGAGAGCAGAAGGCCTAGGCAAACTTGCCCAATGCCCAAACCTCCCTTCTGAGGAACCTGCTTTTGTCAGCGTGCCAACGTCTCCTCTCTTTGCCCAACCGTGAGTGGGTGGTATTTGCAAGTCAAACCTGTTATCCAGAAATTGCCCTTCCCTCATTTGTTCAATCTTCCTCTTTTCCTTTCCTTTTAACTTCAGGCAACTCTGCATGGAAGAAGAATCTACTGGCAGATTTCTAGATGGTCTGAGGCAGATGCACAGGGTTTTCTGATGCCTGAATGGTTCCAAACTCACAAGAAGAAGAAGAGTTTGGATTTGATATCCCGCTTTATCACTACCCGAAGGAGTCTCCAAGCGGCTCACATTCTCCTTTCCCTTCCTCCCCCACAACAAGCAGTAAGTAAGTAAGTAAAGACTTTATTCACATAGTCGACAGACCATAGTAACTAACATACAAAAAACAAAAACAGAACAGAACAAAACTACAGATTAAAAAGCAGCAGCAAAAAAAAAGCCGATCATGTCATATATAGGCCTCAGGTATATGGGCTGGTCACTTGATGCGAGTTGTCTTTCAGATTGTGGCCCTTAGTCTCATTGCCCTCTCGATGAATTTGGCAACTTTCTCTGTCGTCAGGATATTCTGATCCGATAGCAAGTGGAACATTGTGGCCGCTAATGGGCGACCTGGGGTGGACAGTAAAAGGGGAGTAATAATCTCACTCCTCAGGTCTTTATACAAAGGGCATGCCAGTAGAACATGTGACACTGTCTCCATATTTCCGTCTCCACAGGGGCAAAGACATTTCTCCCTTGGAATTTTCTGATAGCGGCCCACAACAAGCACTCTGTGAGGTGAGTGAGGCTGAGAGACTTCAGAGAAGTGTGACTAGCCCAAGGTCACCCAGCAGCTGCATGTGGAGGAGCGGAGACGCGAACCCGGTTCCCCAGATTACGAGTCCACCGCTCTTAACCACTATACCACACTGGCTCTCAGTTATCAATATGGAGGGGGTCACTTCCCTGCCAACCCCTTGTCTGTGGTGGTTGCATTAATGAGCGACCAAATCTGACCACTTCTACATTGCTGTAAGGCTCCGGATAATAATTCAGTCACTAATTTGAACTCTACAATGCAGGCTCCAGCAAGCTAAGCTAAGAGTTTTATTTATTTATTTGCTGAATTTATAAAGCACCAGCTCAAGGTTCTCCCCCTCCTGAGGTAATCTCCACAACAACCCTGTGAGGTAGATGAGGCTGAAAGAATATAATGTCTGGCCCAATGTCACCCAGTGAGCTTCATGGCCCGGTGGGGATTCGAACGCTGGTCTCCCATGTCCTAGTCCAACACTCTAACCACTGCACCACACTGGTTCTCAATGCCCTCTGCATCTTCCCTTTAGTAGGCATTTTGATCTCCACCAGCACCACCACCATAGCTGTCAACCCTCCCTTTTTTTGCGGGAAACTCCCTTATTCCAATGCCGTTTCCCGCTGCTATCCCGGATTGTTGATATCCCTTAAATTTCCCGGATTTCAAAGGAAGCAGCTCCTCTCCCTCCCTGCCAGCCAGGGAGGCTCCTCAGCTGCATTGCTCGGCTGCCAATAAGGAGTCTGAGACCGACTGGGGGCGGAGCTTGCATGCCTTGTGCAGCCAGACCCTCACGCCCAACCAGACAGACAGCCTGCCTGCTGTCTACGCGCTCTTTCGCTCACCCATTCGCACGCAGCCTCTGGAGTGCAGGGTGGCGAGGCTACTTGGTGCCATTGCACGGCCCTCGCAGCATCCCTTATTTTCAAATCCGAAAGTTTGAAAAAATCCCTTATTTTCAAATCCGAAAGTTGACAGCTATGACCACCACCACTGGGTGTTTTTGTTTCATTCTGTTTTTTGCCCAGCTGGCAATCAAGTCCCTGCCAGGGCCAATCTCTCTCGCTCATCCCCATTGGCACATTCGGATCCCTGAGCAAGTGTTGCAGGTGCCACCCGCTCTGGTCCCTTCTCTCTCCCTCCCTTAGGTCAAACCACCCCACCCCACATCATGCAGAAACTGTGCAGGCCCGAGGGTATCCGGGAAGCAAGGTCCAGGTCCGGTCCGGGGTTCGAAGAGTCGGCGAGGAGTCAGTCCAGAAGAGTCAAGGCAGGGAACCAGAGAAGGTCAGGTACAGGTACAGGAACACAGGCAGGGTCAGGCAAACAGCAATGTTGCTCCCACAACCTGGGGCGGGGTCCGGCAGCCTTTTATCTCCAATGAGGCAATGGCTGGTCCCAATCCCCTGACAACTCACCACCCTGTCTCACTCCTCCTGCGAGTACTCAGGTCTCTCCTCCTTTCAGACCTGAGTCTCTGCAGCTCAGGAGATGCCAGTGGGTTACTAGAGACCCAGGGGCCACCTCAGCCTCTCTTGACCCAGCCGGCAGTGGAGCAGCTGACAGTGATGGCCCAGCTGACAGCAATGAGGTATTCTCCGCACCTGGAGCCAGGACAGGCTCAGGCCCCTGACTCAGCTCAGCTGGTGTTTGTTGCAGGGGAACCTGTGCAGACTGGGGCTCCTCAGGATCAGGCCCCAGACTTGGTTCAAGTCAAACCTGTTTGAGAGCCAGTGTGGTGTAGTGGTTAAGAGCGGTAGACTCATAATCTGGGGAACCGGGTTCGCGTCTCCGCTCCTCCACATGCAGCTGCTGGGTGACCTTGGGCTACTCACACTTCTTTGAAGTCTCTCAGCCCCACTCACCTCACAGAGTGTTGGTTGTGGGGGAGGAAGGGAAAGGAGAATGTGAGCCACTTGGAGACTCCTCAGGGTAGTTATAAAGCAGGATATCAAATCCAAACTCTTCTTCTTCTTCTTTGGTTCAGACGATGTCTGGGGCAGAAGATCCTGTACAGGCTGAGACTCCTCTGGTTCTGAGTCCGAGCCCGAATCCCAGGCCATCACAGATACAGACAAAATGCTCACTCACAAACATTGATTTCCCAAGGGTACTGGGCAAAAGAATGAATCTGAGCCTTGAAAGGCACGTTGAGATGAAAGAGGAAGTGAGAAAATGTCACATTTCCCACTTCCCCCTTCAGTTCTAGGCACATTTCACAGAAGGAAAGGTCATCACCCTCACCATCCCATGGCCAAGGAGGAAGAGAGTGGGGCTGGGATGCCTCCTGGGCATCGGAGGAAGATCTCAAGGGTGCTGTTGCCTTAAAAAGTCATGGGCCTCAATGGGTGCCCACCCATGCCAACACCTCACACCCACCCTGAAACTTCAGAGATTTAGCCATTTCTGGACTCCATCTCTATAGGAACAAAATGGTATACCTCCTGAACCCCAGTCCCTGCTCCAGCCATTTCTCAATGAATTGTGATGGTGCCAAGGGAGTTACGCTGGGTGCGGGGGGAGAGGGAGCTAGGCTTGCATACTAAATCTTTTCTGCTGGCTGGGTAGCGAGCCAGCCAGGAACTATTTTTAAATCCCTGAGGAATGAAACGACGATGTGGTGCCAACACCAGAATCCTCAATGTGCAGTTATAAGAAGATGCTTTCCTGCCGCGGGGAGCTAGAGGAGAGGGTTGCCAGCAACTGGAGAAAAATCATCACGATCATCAGTGCAATTTATTAGGGCAAGCTTGGTACTGCAAAGCTTTAATTAATTAAGGATGAAGATTCTAGTTGAATGTGGGTGCGCACTTTTTTAAAAAAGGAGTACCAAATTTTTGAATCCAGCTTCCTCCTGACTAATTTACACAAGAGACTGACATACTAGTGAACCTAGCACTAGTCAGCCACAACCCTCTCGCATGCATCAAGAGGACCACCTCGCTATCATATGTATATTTACATAGAATAATAATGTTAGAAGCAGGGGCGGAGGAAGCCTCCTCGCCACCCGGGGCGGCGAACGGACGCTTCCCCTTGGGGGCGGGGCATTGTGACGTTGCGTCGTGATGTCACGACGCAATGTTACGACGGAGTGCGCATCCGCGGAATGCTGCGTGTGCGCACTCCGTCGCCGGGCCGCCGCTACTCCCGCGGCGCCCTTGCGAGGTGCCGCGCCAAAAGTAGCAGCGGAGGGGCACCCCGACGAGCCGACGATCTCGTGCAGCGGCTCATAGGGGTGCCCCGCCACTGCTGCTTTTGGCGCGGCGGCTCGCAAGGGTGCCGCAGGAGCCCAAGTGTCACCCCCTCCTCCCGTGGAACCCGGGGCATACCACCCCCTTGCGACGCCAGTGGTTAGAAGGGACTCTGAGGATCCTCTAGTCCAACCCCCTGAGATGCAGGAACATGCAGCTGGATCAAACCTGCAACCTTGGCAAACGTTCAGGTGGCATTGCCTTATGGCCCTAACCGGTGCAATACAATGCAATGGCGCATTCGACCGTGCATTCTGCTGCAGCCCTCTCCAAACCGGGGCTGGAGTTCTAGTTTGAACATTTGGAGGCCAACTGGTTGGCAAAAGTTGGTCTACAGCAGGGGTTGTCAACCTGGTCCCTACAGCCCACTAGTGGGCGTTTCAGGATTCTAGGTGGGTTGGCCTCTGAAATTTTAACAGCAAGCCGAGGAATTAGTGCTGTGCAGCACATTTATTACCGTATTTTTTGCTCCACAAGACGCACCTGAACATAAGACGCACCTAGTTTTTAGAGGAGGAAAGGGGGAAAGCCCTGTTTTTTTGAGGATCAGCTCAAAGTGGTGCAACTTCTTTTGCAAAGGGAAAAGCCCTGCTTTTTTGAGGATCAGCTGAAAGTGGTGCAGCTTCTTTTGCAAAGAGGAAAAGGCCCGTTTTTATGGGGTTCAACTCACAATTTGCAGCTCCTAGTCCTACAGGAAAGGGAGCCATTTCTACAGTTTCCAGACAGATAATCTAATCAGCCAGTCACATGTCGCTGGGGAAACAAACAGCCTCCCTCTGCATTCAACAACAGAGGCCTGGGCAAGGGGGTGGGGCTGGAAAGGGAGCCTTATCTCTCTCCCCGATGGCTTGCTAAGCAGCTGTTCAGCGGCTTCCTTTCAACACCCTCTTCTCTCTTTGTAAAAAAAAGAGCACAATTTGCTTTTGGCCCCTAGGCAATTTGGCTCCAGGGACCATGCATTCGCTCCATAAGACGCACAGACATTTCCCCTTACTTTTTAGGAGGAAAAAAGTGTGTCTTATGGAGCGAAAAATACGGTAATTTAAGAAGTATGCGTACATTATTTTGCTGTACTCAAACTGTAACGTAAAGGTAAAGGGACCCCTGATCATTAGGTCCAGTCACGGATGACGCTGGGGTTGCGGCGCTCATCTTTCTTTATTGGCCGAGGGAGCCAGTGTACAGCTTCTGGGTCATGTGGCCAGCATGACTAAGCCGCTTCTGGTGAACCAGAGCAGCGCACAGAAACGCCGTTTACCTTCCCGCTGGAGCGGTACCTATTTATCTACTTGCACTTTGACAAGCTTTCAAACTGCTAGGTTGGCAGGAGCTGGGACCGAGCAACGGGAGCTCACCCCGTCACGGGGATTCGAACCGCCGACCTTCTGATCAGCAAGCCCTAGGCTCTGTGGTTTAACCCACAGCGCCACCCGCGTCCTTACTCAAACTGTAGCCGCAAGCAATAGTCAAGAGAAGAGATGAAGCTGCAAGATTCTGCATCCGGAGGTGCAAGGCGTATCTTTTAACACCTGACAAATTGTGGGTTTTTTTCTCCTTAGTGAAAACAGAAACCATCAACACTGTGGTTAAAGAAGAAGCAACAGAAGCTATAGGAGTGTCTTACCTGGGCTTAGAATTACCGGTAGTATGAAAACCACAATGTCATCATGAAGAAAAAGGAAACTTAGATTTCTAGAGAAAAAGCTTTGAATTAATCATCGCTGGTATGCAGTGCACATCACATCAACTTGGCTGTCTAAAAGAGGAAATATGGAATATATCCAATTAAGGACTGGTAGGAAGGAAAAGGGAAGTTTTTAATGAGAATTGGGTTTTGATGACAACTGTTACTTTTCATTTAAAAGGGCTGCAACCGTTAAGTCAATTGCTTTGATTAGCTGATTAGAAGAGCCTTTTGATCAGCTCAAAAGGTGCCCCTGATTCATTAGGTAGTCATTTAAACTTAAATGATTTTAAATGCAAGCTCGTTCTAAAAATGGCAGGCGGAAAGTGCCTGGAAGGAGAGGGACAAAGCAGTGGAGGGGTTGACGCAGTGCACATGCATTGGCAGAGCCAATCCAGCAGTCCTGCTGGTGCATTCGCACTGCACCAACCTCCATGCTGCCTTAACCCTCTATGCCTGTTAGTGATATAAGAATTAGAAACCCCAGGTGTATATTTTTAATAATGTTTCAATGTTTCACTTTAATTGCATTTAACCTTTTTAGAATGTACTAGCTGACCCGGCCACATCTTGCTGTGGCTATGTGTGTGAATGCTGTGGTGTTCCCCTGTTCAACTTCCATCTGCCCCTTCTCTGTCCTCACCCCCATTTTCAATTACCCTCTTCTCAGCCCCCCCCCTTTTCTATTACCCTTTTCAATTACCGGTTTGCGAGCTTGTAAATGGCTAATGGACCGAGCAACGGGAGCTCACCCCGTCGTGGGATTCGAACCGCCAACCTTCTGATCAGCAAGCCCTAGGCTCTGTGGTTTAACCCACAGCGCCACCCGAGTCCCCTGTGTCTCCTTAGCTACCCCTGAAAGTGGTACAAATGACAGGATGCTTTAGCAGAGGGTAAATCAGAGGGTAAACTCTGCATCTCTCTCAGTCTCCAAAACTCAAATTGCAATTGGTTTCCTTTTGTTTCTTTGTGGCACATAGATAGCCTAGATCACACCACCCCCAACAGTGGAGGGTGAACATAGCCATCCTGGCTAGTAGCCATGGAAAGCCTTCTCTTCTATTAATTTGTCAATCCTCTTTTAGAGTCATCCGAGTCATTGGCCATCGCTGCCTCCTGTGGCGGTGAGTTCTGTAGGTCAGCTGTATGCCGGTGAACCAATACGTTCTTATGTCTGTCCTGTACGCATGAATTTGTCTTTGCACTGTTGCCACTTCTGCAGAGGATGCAAACGTTTCAGCCGCTTCTCTGCTTACCTCCTAAGTCAGAAAGTGCAGTTACAGAGAAACATCGTTTTTTTCTTCTTTCCTTCCCAAGGAAACTCTCCTTTTACATTGGTGCATGTGTGCTGTTCATGACTCTCGTGTGTGTGTGTGTGTGTGTGTGTTTTTGTGTGTGTGTCTATTTGAGATCCCGTGTTTTTGCTCATCCTCTCCCTTGCACCATCAATCAGCATTGCTGTAAACTTTTGAGACAGCTCCTGGATCACTGTCAGAAATGTTCATATTGTTTAATAAATGAGAGCAGCAGGAGGAGCCTGAACACTTGAATTAACATATACACCAGCCATATTCTCTGGAATGTTCATCTCAAAGGAAAAGAGGGAGGGAGGGAGCATCTGCCTTGCACACAGAAGTGTACAAAATACTGAGCTTGAAGGACCAGTGCTCCGATTCAGTATAAGGCTGCTTCCTTCGTACCTATTCAAAACAGTTCTTGCTTTAAAACCATGAGGACTAGGATCTTGCTTTATATTTAATCGAAAAGAGGTCAATGCTGGAGCACCTGCTTTCCATGTAGAAGGTCTGGGTTCATTTCTTAGCATCTGCAGGTAGGGCTGGAAATTCCTTCTGCCTGAAACCCTGGAGAGAGCTGCTGCCAATCAGTGCAGGCAATACTGGGTTATGGCCTAAGAGAGCTGAAAGGAAAAGGAAAAGGAAAAAGGAAAAAGGAAAGGAAAGGAAAGGAAAGGAAAGGAAAGGAAAGGAAAGGAAAGGAAAGGAAAGGAAAGGAGAGTGCTATTTTTCTAGAAAAAGAGGTGCCGGAACTCACCATAAATGCCTCCCTCATTCTCTTAGAATGGCAATGGTGCCTACAACTGAGTTCCAGTGAGTTCTGGCTGGAAAAAAATCCCTGGAAAGAAGGAAAAAGAGAGAGGGAGGGAGAGACCAGGGATGTTTGTTTGGATGTCTCCTAGGCTTTGATCAACAGCATCAAGAAGACAATTCAGTGATATATATTGTTCCATGTTGTCACTACATTCTCTCAGTTTGTCATCACTGAGTTCTGCCTCTGTTTGACTAAGAGCAGAATTCCCTTCTGTGCTTTGTGGTTAGAGGGGACCTGCCTTGTTAATGCACTTGTCAAGTCGCCTGTCGTCTCAGGCTGCTGAAAGAGCTTTATTAATCCCTAGCCGCAGAGGATGTGAGGCGCATTTAACACTGCCAGCTTTTGACAGTGCTGGCTGCGGTAGATGGGAGTTGTGGTCCGAAACACTGGGCGGGCACCGGGTTGGGGAAGGCTGCTGTAGACATGGCTATGCTGTCTTGCCTGCTGATACCTTCCTCCAATCCTGAGGACAGGTCGGCAACCCATTGAGCTTTCAAGCACTGCTCCTCAGTGCCAGGTAGGTGACTAGAGAAACCTCTGCAAAAAAACCTAAGGAGAGCCTGCTGGATCAGGCCAATGGCCCATCTAGTCCAGCATCCTGTTCTCACAGTGGCCAACCAGATGCACAAGAAACTGAGCACAAGAACATTCTCCCCTTGGGTGGTTTCCAGCAATCCCTATTCATTCCTGCTCCCTCCATTGCTTCCCAGCTGCCAATCACAATAGACAAAATTCCTGCGTTAGCATGGATGAAGTCCTTGCTCTCCTAACAATGGCCATCACCATCCCTTTGCAAACTACTTTTATTTTTTCCTAGGCTTTGCAGGCTCCATGGGGATAGCTGTGAACTTTCGGATTTGAAAAAAAGGGATTTTTCCCAAACTTTCGGATTTGAAAATAAGGGATGCCGCGAGGGCGGTGCAATGGCCCCAAGTAGCCTCGCCACCCTGCGCTCCAGAGGCTGCGCGCGAACGGGTGAGCGAAAGAGTGAGTGCATAGACGGCAGGCAGGCAGGCTGTCTGTCTGGTTGGGCGTGAGGGTCTGGCTGCACAAGGCATGCAAGCTCCGCCCCCAGTCGGTCTCAGACTCCTTATTGGCAGCCGAGCAACGCAGCTGAGGAGCCTCCCTGGCCGGCAGGGAGGGAGAGGAGCTGCTTCCTTTGAAATCCGGGAAATTTAAGGGATATCAACAATCCGGGATAGCAGCGGGAAACGGCATTGGAATAAGGGAGTTTCCTGCAAAAAAAAGGGGAGGGTTGACAGCTATGTCCATGGGACAGAGAAAGCCAGTATGGTGTAGTGGTTAAGAGCGGTAGACTCACAATCTGGTGAACCGGGTTCGCTTCCCCGCTCCTCCACATGCAGCTGCTGGGTGACCTTGGGCTAGTCACACTTCTCTGAAGTCTCTCAGCCCCACTCACCTCAAAGAGTGTTTGTTGTGGGGGAGGAAGGGAAAGGAGAATGTTAGCCGCTTTGAGACTCCTTCAGGTAGTGATAAAGCGGGATATCAAATCCAAACTCTTCTTCTTCTTCCATAGCTCAGTTGGTAGAAACTCTTAACTGACTCTCTGGCCAACACTGCCTTCGCCCCATCCATGGGAGTAGCCAGGATTTTTGTGGGGGGGGGGGGCAGACTTTTGTAGGGAGGGGCAGAACCTGAGATTTGTGTTGATTTTTATTGATTTGGGAGGGGCAACTGCCCATGGCCACATCTGCTCTATGCATTTAAAGCACCACCATACCACACTTTGTGGCAGTCGTGGTCCCCCCCCCCCCGAGCATCCTGAGAGCTATAGTTCATTAAAGGGTTCAAAGTGCTACAGTTCCCAGAGCTCCTGGGAAGAGCGATGGACGGGGAAACCACCCTGAGAACTGCAGGAGAAAACTCCTTCCTTCCTTCCTTCCCTCTCCCCCTCTCCCTCTCCCTCTCCCTCTCTCCCTCCCTCCTTCCTTCCCTCCCTCCCTCCTTCCTTCCTTCCTTGCCCGTCTTTCGTTCCTTACCTTCCTCCTCCATCCCTCCTCCTGCCTGCTAAGCTATCCAAACTCGGGTCCCTACCTGGACCCAGCCGAGCCGAGCCTCTTCCCATTGGCTAGCCCCGCCCCCTCCCGCAAGCCCCGCCCTCGGGGCGGAGCCAAGGGAAGCCCTTCCACGCGGCGCCTCCGAGAGAGCCGCATATTGACTTGAGCCTCGCTGCTCGCCGGTGCCTCTCGTTCCTGGTTTGCGTCTCTTCTGCTAAAGGGAGCTTCGTCCCTGCGAGAGTCTGCAAAACGAAACGAAACAAAACAAAAATCAAAGGAGGACGCTGGTGGATTTTTATTTTTTTAAAAAATGATTTTTCTTGTTTAAACTTCAACTTCTGCAGAATGCAGAGATCACTTTCTCTTGCATGAAGAGGAGTTTTTTAAAAAAAATAATAATAAGCAAAGCAACGCACGGGGCAGAATAATGTAGTTATTATTATTTTAATTGTCCAAGAGGAAATCCGCCAGAAAAGAAGCATTTTGCATTGTTGGGTCTTCCTTGCCCCGCACCGTCACACTATGGAGTATAAAGCAAGACCGCATCTGTGGTTTTGGGTGACCACCGTCTTCAGCGGCATGATTTCCAAGGTGAGTGAGCAAAGGGTTGGAATTCCCCCTTTTTCTCTGCAAAGACGGTAAGGGATGAGGGCAAGATAGGAAATTCTTAAACGAGGAGGGGAAGTCTCTGCTTTCTAACCACCTTCATGCCTTAGGAAGCTAGGGAGCTGCTTTATACTGAGCCAGACCATTGGTCCGTTTCATAAAATTGCAGAATTGTAGAATCGGAAGGGACCCCGAGGGTCATCTAGTCCAACCCCCTGCAATGCAGGAATCTCAACTATAGCATCCATGACAGATGGCCATCCAACCTCTGCTTAAAAATCTCCAAGGAAGGAGAATCTACCACCTCTCCTGGGAGTCTGTTCCTTTGTCAAACAGGTTCTACTGCCAGAAAGTTCTTCCTGATGTTTAGTCGGATTCTCCTTTCTTGTAGCTTGAAACCACGGGTTTCATATCTCCTCTTCCACTTTTCTAGGCTAAACATACCCAACTCCCTCAATCATTCTCCATCAGACTTGGTTTACAGACCCTTGAATATCTTGGTTGCCCTCCTCTGCACACGTTCCTGCTTGTCAAAATCCTTCTTAAATTGTGGCGCCCAGAACGGGACACAGTATTCCAGGTGTGGTCTGAACAAGGCAGAATAGAGTGGTACTATGACTTCCCTTGATCAGGACACTGTACTTCTGTTGACGCAGCCTAGAAGAGCATTAGCGTTTTCAATTCAGTATTGTCTACCCTGACTGGCAGCAGCTCTGTGGGTGGTTTCAGATGGGGTAAGATCCTAGCCCTAGCTGAAGATGGAAGATGGGACTAACAGAACTAACAGTTCCTCTGCTACTATGTCCCCCTATTAGGGACATAGGAATTTACCTTGCCATGGTCAGAGATTTGGTCCCTCTAAGCCTATATCGTCCACACTGGCTGGCAGCATCTCTCTAGAAGGTTTCAGACAGCATCCCACAGCAGGGAATGAATCAAAGCTACCAATGAGCTGCGACTTTTCAGTCTTGCCCTATTTGGAGTAGCTTAGTGGGGAAGCTGGGGTGTCAGGAGAAAAGCCCACGAGGATGGGTGCTGTGTTGGGTCAAAACATTGTGCAGCGCCTGGCACAAGGCACCTAGTCGCAGTAAACATACTGGGACTTCTTCCAGGGGGTGACATTTTAAATGGGCTGCTTTCTAGGTCTGTCCAAAGGGCTGTCTGATGCTTTTAAAAACTCCACTTTGTGTTTATACATGCATGCTCAAAATATGCACGCACTCGCACATATATCAAACTTGATTTTTTTAAAGCATTCAACAGTGATCTGGACAAGTTTACTCTGAATTTTGGAAGGATGCTGCTAACCACTAAAACCATGTATTCATTATGGTGGCGCCGGTCTCTGTCTCTCGCACAAATGCAGGTCTGTGTGTATAGACAGATATCAAGCGTGCTTGTGTTTTTATTTTGTAATATTTATGCTTTGGTTTTATTCTACACCCTTGAGAGGTTTTTTTAAAAATATATATATTGAGTAGCATAGAAACCGTCTTAAATTAATCAATAGCATTTGGCAGTATTGATCTTCCAACTTTATCAGTGCTTAATTTCTAGACAAACAGGCAATGAGGCAGGTGCTTTCTGCACATGCTCAGGGCATTTTCATTTGTTCCTGCGTGATCTAGTTCAGGTATTGAGACCGATGGATCAGCCTTGGGGAGCTTAAAGCCAGCTTATGTCAAGGGACTTCATTAATTCTTCTGATTTTTGGTTTATGGGGGGAGAATTTCAGGTTTTTTCCTCAGCACAGGGCAAAGCAAAAGCTTTCCATTTTCCCCGTTCCTCGATTCATTTGGTGGGGGCAAAGCGCCACACATGAAATCAGGAGATTTGTGATGGGACCTCTTGACACACCCCTCCCCAGCTCAAATCAGCTGCTGGGAGGCTGTTTCTCCATGGTCCGGGGGGGGGGGGGTATTCACACCACAATAATTAATCTGAATCGCTGCCCTTTCATCCCCACAACAAGCCTTAAAGTGGGTAAAAATCCAGCCTGCATCTCATCCAAAGTTGAATCAATAGCCCCAATAAGCAATTCTGAGCCTTGATGATTTCAGCAAGAAAGTTAAGCGAGTGTTTAATTCTTCTTTTTCTCTCTTTGGAAGTCAATAGGAGGGCTAATGTTCGGCTGGGTTACGACTGATTTTCAGAATGCTACCTTGAACAAAAGATGCGGGTGGCACTGTGGGTTGAACCACAGGTAGTGGCAGGTAGATGATGGAAAGTCCTTGAAGGGGAGGCAAGAAAGTGAAGATCTCCCATAATGAGAGAATGGGAGAGGAGAAGAAAGCTGCAAAGTAAGAGCTGGGAGGGACGCGGGTGGCGCTGTGGGTTAAACCACAGAGCCTAGGGCTTGCCTATCAGAAGGTCGGCGGTTCGAATCCCCGCAACGGGGTGAGCTCCCGTTGCTCGGTCCCAGCTCCTGCCAACCTAGCAGTTCGAAAGCACGTCAAAGTGCAAGTAGATAAATAGGTACCGCTCCAGTGGGAAGGTAAACGGCGTTTCCGTGCGCTGCTCTGGTTCTTAGTCATGCTGGCCACATGACCCGGAAGCTGTACGCCGGCTCCCTCGGCCAGTAAAGCGAGATGAGCGCCGCAACCCCAGAGTCGTCCACGACTGGACCTAACGGTCAGGGGTCCCTTTACCCTTTACCTTTACCTTGAACAAAGAGGGTGGACTTCCATTCACTGAGTTTGTGCTGCAGGACTTCCAAACGGTTTCTGCCTATTCGCTTGTCCCCCAAGTTCTGTTTTGTTGTTCCCCCAGTTGTTGTTTTTTTAAATCATAGATCATTGCTATATTATTCCAGGGTTTGTTTTAAAACAGACCCTGTTGGATTGTACTCACTTGGTTGTGCCACAAGTTGTATTCCCACCCCACCCCCCTTTTCCCATTAATCACTTCAATTTCCCGCAGTTAATGCCTTTTCACTCGCTCTGTTCAGCTGCAAAATACATTTGCGCTGCAGAACGTACAGGCTGTCACAGATTGCATGGTATTCTCATAACACAATCACCCCTGTATATGGAGCTCTGCAGAGAATGGAAGGAGAGGAGCTTACAATCCAAACTTCTATACTGCAGGTAATTGAGGGAGGAATAGACATCACTTCAGTTAACGCAGACATAGATCTAGTTCATGTAAGGGCAGGGGCAACCAAGGTGATGACCTCCAGGTTTGCAATTAAGGACTGCAATGTCCATCTGAGAGCGATGATGGGATTTGTAGTCCACAGCATCAGTCTATCCCTGAAGCGGGACACAAGAGCGGATAAAGTCATAGTGTGAAAACTGAGAATAATGGCAGATCAAGATTAAGGAGACCCCGGGGGGGGGGGCGACAAGCTGAATCTATCTTGCCTTTTCCGTCTTGCAGGAAATTGTGTTTCTTCTGTGGCCCACATGTCTTCTTTGCAATGCTCCCTTAGAATGTCTGGCATACCTGGGAGATGGTAGATTTGAACCCCACCTCTGCAGGAGGGTAACCAATGCGTCACTTGGCCTCGGTCCTCCCATTTGCGAAATGGGTTCATGCAGAAGGCGAACGAAAAAGGGGAATGATGTTGTGACACCTCCAGTCACTTCCTAACACACGTTGGCCCCGAAGTTAAGCCCCACTTGAGTTCAGTAGGACTTGCCCCTTAATACGCGTGTCGTTTGAGCTCTGCCTAAAAACTGCAACATCAGCATTGACTTGCCAGTATGAATGGGCCATAAACAGAGCCCTGACTGCTGGATCCGACCAAGAGACCATCTAGTTCAGTGTGCAGAGACAAATCAGATTCTTTCTGGATACTCACAGACAGCGCATGAAAGGGATGAGCCCTTCCTTGTGTTTTTTCCTGGGTGTCTATTATGCAGTGGTATACTGCCTCTGAACATGGGGTTTCCATTTAACTCTTACAGCCGATAGGAGCCAAGAAAATTATCCTTCCTGAAATTGAGGGATCTTTTTCTAAGCCCGGTGGTCTTCGAAAGATTCAGTCCTACCGATGTTTTAAAAAGCCATCTCCTGCTATGCCAAGCCTCCTCCATCCTGCTGATGCCCTCAGGATGGTTTTGATTTAAAATCAGTGCTTTTGAGTGGAATCCAACTGCAATCATTTAGCGCAGATTAACAGGCATAGGACTTGAGATTTCAAATGATGTGTGAATTTAGTCTCACTCACCCTTGAAACGCCAGCTTCCCAGGTCGCCTCCTAATTTCTGAGCTGGAAGCACTTGAGTAACCATTGATATATTCCCAATAATTCCTACATGCATCACATCCCTTACTTTTCTTCCCTTTGGTCGTCTGACGGGGGGGAGGGGGTGCTTCCTTTTCATACTTCGTTTCAATGCTGTGAAACTGCTTACAATGCAGGCCGGTTTGCAACATAGATCACAGATGCCAATACAGCGTAAAACCCAAATCAGTTATATAAATTCAATTCTGATAAGAAATACAAATAAAATACAAGTTCTCATAACAGCAGCGACGTATAAAAAAACAAGGAGGGAGGAGATCGATAGCAGGGTGCCTAAAATACAAAGAACAGTGCGAAAATGCAGAATCTTCTCTCCACCCAAAGGTGCCTTTTAAAAATAAAATGACAGATCATCCCAGCTCTTACATTGCAGCTTTGCTTTCCCCTCCCGTTCTCTCATCCTGGGAGATCTTCACTTTCTTGCCTCTCCTTCAAGGTCTTTCCATCATCTACCTGCCACTTTCATACTGCTTTCACTGGTAGGTTTTTGTCCCTTTGTCACACACTAATGTGACCAAGGAATCAGAACACAAGGCAGGGTTGTGCAAACTGAAAGTGGCCCGGTTTCCTCGGTGGTTCCCATTAAGTTCCATGGGATGAGGAACACGGTGAGCAGGATTTAATCTGGGATTTGTGGAATGGAGCAGGCAGCCTGCCCTTAGCCTGAGGGCCATGGGGGGGGGGGTGCTTGATCCCCAACTCAATGAGCACACACCCTTCTGGTTTCTCCCATATATGTGAATGGAGGAAAGGAAAGTAGCATACTAGGAGGTGCTGTTGCATTGGCAGAAATCCTTGCCCCATTGCCTTTTAATTCCCCACAACAACCTTGTGAGGTAGATTAGGCTGAGAGAGTGTGTGTGACTGGCCCAAGGTCATCCCATGAGCTTTATGGCTGAATAGGGACCTGGTTGCTGAGGTCTTAGTCCAACACTGCAACCCCCTGCTATATGTCTACTTATCTCTCGCTTGGACTACTGCAATGCGCTCTACATGGGGCTACCTTTGAAGGTGACCCGGAAACTACAACTAATCCAGAATGTGGCAGCTAGACTGGTGACTGGGAGTGGCCGCCGGGACCACATAACACCGGTCTTGAACGACCAATATTGGCTCCCAGTACATTTCCGAGCACAATTCAAAGTGTTGGTGCTGACCTTTAAAGCCCTAAATGGCCTCGGCCCAGTATACCTGAAGGAGCGTCTCCACCCCCATCATTCAGGCCAGACACTGAGGTCCAGTGCCGAGGGCCTTCTGGCAGTTCCCTCACTGCGAGAAGCCAAATTACAGGGAACCAGGCAGAGGGCCTTCTCGGTGGTGGCACGCCCTCCCACCAGATGTCAAAGAGAACAACAGCTACCAGACCTTTAGAAGACGTCTGAAGGCAGCCCTGTTTAGGGAGGCTTTTAATGTTTAATAGATTATTGCATTTTAATGTTCTGTTGGAAGCCTCCCAGAGTGGCTGGGGAAACCCAGCCAGATGGGCGGGGTATAAATAATAAATTATTATTATTATTATTATTATTATTATTATTATTATTATTATTATTATTATGTCCTTGATGTACCCAAGTCCTCTTTGCCTTCCTTTCTCCAGTTATAATGACAGGCATTTACCTTAGGTACTGAAAATGGGCTTCTAACTACTACGCTGCTAGCTGGCTGGTTACCGCTGACCCTTGGAAACGCTGGTCAGAGAGCAGGGAGTTGAGGTCCCTGCAGAGCACAGCTCCTGTTGTGGCAACAGATGAAGTCACAGGCAATCGCATTCAGCAAGAGATCTGAGAAACAGAAAGCTACTCGTAAGCAATTGGGTCCAGGGCAGCAGGGAGAGGAGGGTGAAATATTTTTAGGGCCAGGAGGAGAAGTGCCTGGCAGGGCAATAACTCACATTGAAGAAACCGTCTCCCGAGAGAACGTGATGCTTCTCTGTAGGAATGTAAACCCAGGCTGGGTAAAAGGCTAGGATACATAGCTTGGGGAAAACAGACCTTGTGAATCACCGGGCTTCCTCGCTTTGACATCTCTGTGCACATTCCTCCATTGCTGTGCTGGCTGAGTCTTTTCCTCTCTTTATGCAACGCAGGCTCCATCACCAGAAGGAGTAGTTTCTTCATTTATACATTGCATTTATTTTTGTTGTTGTTCAGTCGTTCAGTCGTGTCCGACTCTTCGTGACCCCATGGACCAGAGCACGCCAGGCACTCCTGTCTTCCACTGGCTCCCGCAGTTTGGTCAGACTCATGTTGGTAGCTTCGAGAACACTGTCCAACCATCTCGTCCTCTGTCGTCCCCTTCTCCTTGTGCCCTCCATCTTTCCCAACATCAGGGTCTTTTCCAGGGAGTCTTCTCTTCTCACGAGGTGGCCAAAGTATTGGAGCCTCAACTTCAGGATCTGTCCTTCTAGTGAGCACTCAGGGCTGATTTCCTTCAGAATGGATAGGTTTGATCTTCTTGCAGTCCATGGGACTCTCAAGAGTCTCCTCCAGCACCAGAATTCAAAAGCATCCATTCTTCGGCGATCAGCCTTCTTTATGGTCCAGCTCTCACTTCCATATATTACTACTGGGAAAACCATAGCTTTAACTATACGGATTTATGGTCCAGCTTTTTTCTCCATGGGGTTTAAGGTGGCTTAACTGGTTCTCCTCCTCCTCCTCACTGAATCCCCACGACAACAACCCTGTGAACTGGCCCAGGGTCCCCCATTGAGCTTCACAGACATAGCTGTCAACCCTCCCTTTTTTTGGCGGGAAGCTCCCTTATTCCAATGCCGTTTCCCGCTGCTATCCCGGATTGTTGATATCCCTTAAATTTCCCGGATTTCAAAGGAAGCAGCTCCTCTCTCTCCCTCCCTGCCGGCCAGGGAGGCTCCTCAGCTGCGTTGCTCGGCTGCCAATAAGGAGTCTGAGACCGACTGGGGCTGGAGCTTGCATGCCTTGTGCAGCCAGACCCTCACGCCCAACCAGACAGACAGCCTGCCTGCCGTCTATGCGCTCGCTCTTTCACTTGCACGCATCCTCTGGAGCGCAGGGTGGCGAGGCTACTTGGTGCCGTTGCACCGCCCTCGTGGCATCCCTTATTTTCAAATCCGAAAGTTGACAGCTATGTTCACAGATGAGTGAGGATTCGAACTCCGGCCTCCCAGGTCTCCTGCCTGACAACCACTGCACAACTCCAGCTTCGGGAAGGCTGGCGCAGGCAATTAGAGGACCACAGTGGTGCAACTGACCCATTGAATGGAACGGGCTGTCTTTCCTTCGGTCCAATTTTCATAACATTTGTGTGACAGACGCTTCATAGTCTTGAACCCTTCAACCCCACCCCCACCCCACCCCCCGCAGTCTTAGGGCTAAAGTAGCCATGACATGTTTGTTTGTTTTTTAAAAAAAGAAAGAAAATCAGTTTGAATGGGGACCTAATAACTTTTAGGGTGGTGGCAGGCAGGCCGGGAGGGAGGTGGAGGTTTAACCCTTTCCTTCTTTGCTGAGGATAAACCCATATGTTGAAACTGCTATGGTGCCACTGGGGGGGGGGAGCAACTGTTCCTCCCAGTGATACCAACTTCAAAGCAAGGGTTTTAATCTGGGGAAGAGTGGGTTAGATCAGGGGTAGGCAACCTAAGGCCCATGGGCCGGATCCGGCCCAATTGCCTTCTCAATCCGGCCTGTGAACGGTCCGGGAATCAGCATGTTTTTATATGAGTAGAATGTGTGCTTTTATTTAAAATGCATCTCTGGGTTATTTATGGGGCATAGGAATTCGTTCATATTTTTTTTTCAAAATATAGTCCGGACCACCACATGGTCTGAGGGACGGTGGACCGGCCCACGGCTGAAAAAGGTTGCTGACCCCTGGGTTAGATTCTCCCCTCATGCCTGCTCTGATCCTCTTAATTATCAGCCTTCTCAGCTCCCCCCCCCCCAAAAAAAACCTCTGCGGCTGACACATTTATAAGGTCACGTCACTGTTTAGAGGGGTTTTTTCATTTCCCCGGACTAGGCAAGGTTTGGTTGCGGTCGCTCATTGGGAAACAGAAACCGCTCTGCATATGCTCAGAGGGATTCCCATTGTTGTTTTAATTCCTCATTCATGGAGTGCCCCTGGGTTGGGGGGGGGGGGAGAGGCTGTTCTGTCCTTCCTCTCCGGAAAGCTGTGCCAAGCTAAATTATGTAAGAAGGCGAGATGTTTATTAATTCCAGCACATTGTATGTTTGTCTTCTTCTCTTGCAAACACTCGGAGAGCGGTGCTCTTTTCCTTCCCTTTGCGGCTGCCGTTCGCGCCATTTGTTGCAGAGTGTCGGTTAGTGGAGTGGGGCTTGGGATCGAGTCCCGGCGCTCTCTGGAATCGGAAAGCCAGAAGGCATCCCTGAACTCTGATAACACCCCTCGCTTGCCTGGGTGGAGGGCAGAGAGGAGCTTGTCTGGAAACTACTGTACTTGCATGGAATCATAGCCTCATAGAGTTGGAAGGGACCCCCTAAGGGCCATCTAGTCTGACCCCCCAGCAATGCAGCCCCGCCCACTTTGCCTCTCACCCCGCCCACCGTTTGCATGCTGCCATTGTGAGCAGGAGCATTGTGAGCATTGCTTGCTACGAAAGTGAAATCATCTCGGCTGGGATAGACACCCACGCTTCTCTTGAAAAGTCCCACAAGCAGAGGCGGTGATTTTTTGTATTTAAAAAAGGAGAGCTCTCAAAATGATTCATGCCAGAAAACTAAGCTGCATGCATACTGTTGGGGGGGGAAATGACTCTCCTCCAGATTTATCGGACGTGGGTGAGGAGAAGAATTTGTTTCTTCAGACTCTCCCCTGGCGTTCTTTTCTCTACCACTCCCCCCCCCCCCGGGAGAGGTTCTGTGCTGGGAATAGCAGCGAAACAGGCTGGTATTCAACAGGCAAAGCTTTGCCCATCTGAGCATAGCTGTCAACCCTCCCTTTTTTGGCGGGAAACTCCCTTATTCCAATGCCGTTTCCCGCTGCTATCCCGGATTGTTGATATCCCTTAAATTTCCTGGCTTTCAAAGGAAGCAGCTCCTCTCCCTCCCTGCTGGCCAGGGAGGCTCCTCAGCTGCGTTGCTCGGCTGCCAATAAGGAGTCTGAGACCGACAGGGGGCGGAGCTTGCATGCCTTGTGCAGCCAGACCCTCACGCCCAACCAGATAGACAGCCTGCCTGCAGTGTACGCGCTCGCTCTTTCGCTCACCCGTTCATGCGCAGCCTCTGGAGCGCAGGGTGGCGAGGCTACTTGGTGCCATTGCACCGCCCTCGCAGCAACCCTTATTTTCAAATCCAAAAGTTTGGAAAAAAATCCCTTATTTTCAAATCCAAAAGTTGACAGCTATGCATCTGAGCCCTGCAATTTATTTATTACCGGTAGGTACTGCATTTATATCTTGCCTTTTTCTCCAAGGAACTAAATGGTTCTTCTCCTCTTCATTTAATCCCCACAACAATCCTGTGAGGTAGGTTAGGCTGAGAGTCAGTGTTTGGGCCAAGGTCACCCAGTGGGTGTCATGGCCAAGTGGGGATTTGAACCCTGGTCTCCCAGGTCCTAGCCCAACGCTCTAACCATTACCCCGCACTGCCTCACCGCATAGGAGCTTAGGAAGCTGCCTTCTACAAAGTCAGGCCCATTGGTCCTGCTAACTCAGTATTGTCCGCACGGACCGGCAGCAGCTCTCCGGGGTTTGAGGCATGGGACGTTCCCGGCCCCTACCTGGAGCTACCATTGGGGACCTTCTGCATGCAAAACAGGTGTTCTGCCACCAAGCTACACCGTTGAATTTCTGCCTGTTGATGTGCCCACTGAAGGCAGAGAGCCACGAGCAGGGGCCTAGGAAGGGAGGCGGGGGGCGGGTCACCCCAGGTTCCATCATGGAGGGGGTGACAAATTATCAAGGAACAATTACTGCCCTACTAGGGTGGTTCATAAAAAACTGTTGGGGTTTTTTTGAAAATGCCTGCTCCAAATGTCTAATAATAATAATAATAATAATAATAATAATAATAATTTATTATTTGTACCCCGCCCATCTGGCTGGGTCTCCCCAGCCACTCTGGGTGGCTTCCAGCAAATATTAAAAAACAATACATTAACATTATCTTACTACACTAGGGATTATATAGCTATATATGAAATTTCATGCATATCAGTTAATATCTTGACCCTCCTCCACGAAAATAGCTGTTTACTTGGCTGTTTTCCTATGTTGTGAAGGCTGAAATTTCAATTCAGTGGAGCACTTACTGTTCCCAACCCTAACCCTGCGGAAAGCCATCTAATTAGACTTTAATTTGATTTTGACATGTTTTTAGGAGGTAATTTAATTATTGTTTGATTTTATATCAATGTTATGTATCTGATGTTAGCCGCCCTGAGCCCGACTTCGGCCGGGGAGGGCGGGATATAAATAAAAGTTTATTTTTACTTATTATTATTCCTTTGTAAGAAAATATGAAATAACGTAAAACCATTTTTGCAGGCAAAAAAAAAAATCAATGTGGGGGGTGACAAGAAATTTTTCGCACCAGATACCACCTGATCTTCCTACGCCTCTGGCCACGAGATAAGCAAATGTCCAGCCCCCCACAGGATGTTCAGAGTGGCAGCCCCCTTTCCTTGTTCTGGTATTGCCGTGGTGAACAGATGACAAAGCTCTCACGGCTCTGTGCGAAATCTTGTGATATACCGTATTTTTCGCTCTATAAGGTGCACCTGACCATAGGATGCACCTAGTTTTTAGAGGGGAAAAGCCCCATTTTTTGAGGATCAGCTCAAATTTCTGCAGCTTCTTTTGCAAAGGAGAAAAGCCCCATTTTTTGAGGATCAGCTCAAAGTTGTTGAGCTTACTTTGCAAAGGGAAAAAACCCCGTTTTATGGGGTTTAACTCACAGTTCTGCAGCTTCAGGAAGCCATTTCTACAGTTTCCAGACCGATAATCTAATCAGCCAGTCACATGTCGCTGGGGAAACAGCCTCCCTCTGCAAGGGGGCGGGGCTGGAATCTCTCTCCCTTATCTCTCTCCCCGATCGTTTGCTGAGCAGCTTCTCAGGGGGCTTCCTTTCAACACCCCCTTCTCTCTCTTTTTTTAAAAAAAGCACGATCTGCTTTTGCCCCTGGGCAGTTCAGCTCCAGGGACCACACATTCGCTCCATAAGACGCACAGACATTTCCCCTTACTTTTTAGGAGGAGTCTTATGGAGCGAAAAATACGGTATATTTTTTCTGCCAGATTCATTTCAGCAAACTTTTGGGTCGCTGTCAGTTCTTTGTGTGGCAGATGAAAGAGGCCAGCCTTTCTCCTGCCCTCTGAAGCAGCTGTTTCGGTCGGAGACCCGGAGCTAAAATTCCAGGAGACGTGGGATTAATATGTTTGGGGGCCAGGATCCAAAGGCTTCCGAGCACCTGGCCTGAAAGACAAATGGGCCAATGACAGAAGGCTGGGTCTGGGGTTTCTTAGAGCTGCCGGCCCTCGCTTGAAATTTATAAGGACAGCATCTGAAAAGTTATTGTAAAATAGTTTTCCTGGCTCGAGCAGCATTGAGCTGATGCCACAAACCTGTAGTTAAAAAATAGAAAATTCAGGTGTACTGATGCTTGCTGTGAATTTTGGCTCTGATGCTAAGAGGTGGGGAGAGGGGATTCAGTTCAGGTTGTACGGAAAGGCAAACCTACCAAATTTGCAATCTTCAAACTGATACAGAGCCGCCCTTTGAAATTCTTTGCCTTTTGCCAATTCAGTTCTCAAGCCTAGTAATGTGTGCAAAATTTGTTTGCTTATTTAATTAAGCTAGCTATGTGCTGCTTAACCACTTAAACGGTTTGTGAGAATACGATACAAAAAAAAACAACAGGAGTCAAAACTTTAAAATCAGACTTTGATTAAAATGCTTGCTGGATTATGATTATTAGTATTGATTTATTTTTACGTATTCAGTTTGCATATGCCGTGTGCATTACATTAGTGAAAACAGCATACAAAAATGTGTTATATTAGGTGGTATTGCTTTGCTGAAGCTGTGTGTGCTAAAGAAAAAATTATGAACAAATATCATTACATGTTTGGAGATTAGCACTGAAATGCTGGTTAATTTTTTGAAGACTTAAAAAAAAACCCACACAAACTGTGGGGAAATGTGTAGAGCTGGATTTAAGATTGGAAAAATGAGAAACCGATTCACTCATTCCTATTGATATTTTAGGTTTCATAGAATCATAGAATTGTAGAGTTGTAAGGGATCCCAAGGGTCATCTAGTCCAACCCCCTGCAATGCAGGAATCTCAGCTAAAACTGACTGAAAGACTCAGTGGAAATGCATGGCATGAACCCCCCCTGAGGACTAGTGAATTTATTTGTAAAGAAAAAAGGCAACAGACGACATAAACTGGGACTTAAGTACATAGTAAGAGCCCTGCTCGATCAGACCAAATTGTCCATCTTAGCACAGCATCCTGCTTCACAAAGTAGAGAAATAGCTGGCTGGATACTCTCAAGCAGAGGCTGAAGGTGAACACCCTCCTTTGGTGTTCCTCCCAGCAGCTGGTGTTTGAAGGTAGACTGAACCTGCACATGGAGGCTCCATGTTACTGGGTGCCTCCTGGTTGGTGCTGACTCACAACGGGGCCTTCTTGGTGGTGGCTCCCTGCTTGTGGAATGCCCTCCCTGTCAACGGCTAGAAGAGACTATTCCCGGGAGCCTTGAAATGATTAGCTGTGAGGACCCATGATTGCTTTAAAGGATTTTCAGATATCTTAATATGTTTCAGATTGTCTGGTTTTTGTTGCTTTATTTGTGGCCTTGAATTCGCTTGGGCTAGATATAAATAATAGCACTAGTACCCTGTTTCCCCCTTTTTAATACGTAGTCATAAAGTAAGCCATGGCAGGGTTTTTTTACCTTTGTGAGAAGTAAGACGTACCCCAAAAGTAAGCCGTGGTGCCGCCATTGTTCCCGTCATCTCCTCAGGCCCTCCTGCGTGTGCAGGGAGCCAGCGAACCAGTGAGAGGCACGGGGGGGGGGGGAACGCGCCTCTTGCGGAGTTCTGCCCCGCCTGCTCAGCACGCAGGGGAAGGCTGTACCGTACCATACTGACGTAATAAAAATAAGACCACCCCCCGAAAATAAGCCACCCTGTGTTTTTTTGAGGGGAAAAAATTATAAGATGGTGTCTTAAAAAGGGGGAAAGACGGTATCAGCAGCTGAAGTTTGAAATAGTAAAGGGAAGCTGTACCATATACAGTAGATACATACATGTGTGATTCAGTGCTCAGGGAATTAAAACGGGGGAAGGAGTTTGATAAGCTGAAGTAACTGTGTGAAAATGCACTTAGCCAATATGTTCATGTCACAGAGTAGCAACACCTCAGTGTGATTGAGATGGGTGGGCGATTACCCTATATACTCGAGTATAAGCCTAGTTTTTCAGCACATTTTTTGTGCTGAAAAAGCCGCCCTCGGCTTATACTCGAGTGAGGCAGGCAGTGGCTCCTATGAAGCTTTCCCAGGTTTTTTGTGGTAAAAATGGGTGCCTCGGCTTATATTCGGGTCGGCTTATACTCGAGTATATACGGTAGATAATGAAGGATGTGAGCTTCAGAGTTAAGCAGAGCTCTTCTTCGTGTGTTGCTTTGCAAAGCCCCAATCCAGAATTGGCATCGCATGACCAAGCCGAGGGTTGTTCCTTAACGCCAAGAAAATTAGAGGTTTTCCCCGTTGTTCGGTCCCTGCTCCTGCCAACCTAGCAGTTCAAAAGCACGTCAAAGTGCAAGTGGCGCTGTGGGTTCAACCACAGAGCCTAGGGCTTGCTGATCAGAAGAAGAAGAAGAAGAGTTTGGATTTGATATCCCACTTTATCACTACCTGAAGGAGTCTCAAAGCGGCTCGCATTCTCCTTTCCCTTCCTCCCCCACAACAAACACTCTGTGAGGTGAGTGGGGCTGAGAGACTTCAGAGAAGGGTGACTAGCCCAAGGTCACCCAGCAGTTGCATGTGGAGGAGCGGAGACGTGAACCTGGTTCACCAGATTACGAGACTACTGCTCTTAATCACTACACCACACTGGCTCCCAGTGGTCGGCGGTTCGAATCCCCGCGATGGGGTGAGCTCCAGTTGCTTGGTCCCAGCTCCTGCCAACCTAGCAGTTCGAAAGCACGCCAGTGCAAGTAGATAAATAGGTACCGCTCCAGCGGGAAGGTAAACAGTGTTTCCGTGCGCTGCTCTGGTTCGCCAGAAGCGGCTTAGTCATGCTGGCCACATGACCCGGAAGCTGTACGCCGGCTCCCTCGGCCAGTAAAGCGAGATGAGCGCCACAACCCCAGAGTCATCCATGACTGGACCTAATGGTCAGGGGTCCCTTTAACCAGGAATTGTGGTGGGTGCATTGCAAATCACCCCTCTCCTCTATCGGGAACCCTGATGGAAAAAATCCTTCCTTCACCACCCCAAAAAGAAAACCTTCATAGAGTGAGAAAGATGTCTGTCGAGAGGTTTAAAAGGGGGGGGGGGGGGACTTGACTGAGTGCCACATTTCCATCGGGCCTCAGTTTGAGTGCATTGTCCGCTGTGAAAATATCGTTCTGCCTTTGCCAACGGAATTACAACCACGTAAATCCAGCCTGGCTAGGAGCCAAATTGAACACATCGTCTTTTGCATAGCCAAAGTGTACAGTTGGCAAAGCTCAGCTGTCTCGCTGGAACATGACAACTGCTCATGTTCTCTTGTTTCTCTCCTGCGCCCCCCCTCCCCCACCTTTGAGCTCTGCTTCCCAGCTTTCTTCATTCTGCCACCTGGCGTTACTTAGGGAAAGGTTTGGCTCAATCGGTAGAGCATTGGCTTTGCATGCAGAAGGCCCCCGGTTCAATCCCTGCCCCGGCGTCTCCACGTAGGGCTGGGGGAAGTCTTCCATTTAAAAACCTGGAGAGTCATTGACGGGCTGCATAAACATGGGCTCCAGCATGGGCTCTACCAAGTGTTTGGAACCACAGCTCTCCTCGTCCCTGCTGGGGCTGATGGGAATTGTAGTCCAAATCACAACTAAGAGCCAGTGTGGTGTGGTGGTTAAGAGTGGTGGACTCTAATCTGGTGAACCAGGTTCGCGTCTCTGCTCCTCCACCTGCAGCTGCTGGGTGACCTTGGGCTAGTCACACTTCTCTGAAGTCTCTCAGCCCCACTCACCTCACAGAGGGTTTGTTGTGGGCGAGGAAGGGAAAGGAGAATGTGAGCCGCTTTGAGATAAAGAAAAAATTATTATTATATTATTATTATCTAGTTGCAGTCTTTACAACGACCCTGCAAGGCGGACCAGAATTCATATGCCCTATATTGCAGATGTGGGGCAGGACAGGGGAGCTAAAGGCGAGAGAGTCGCTTGCCTAAGGTCTGCTGGTGAGTCTGTGGCAGTGGCCTGAATCAAAGGGGGAAAGCTGAGAAGCGTACCGAAGAGAAGACATGGGGAATGGATGGGTCGAGGGTAAGAACGAACTTGAAAAAATAATCAGCCTGGATAGCTTAGTTGGTTAGGGCATGATGCTGATAACGCCAAGGTTGCAGGTTCAATCCCTGTCAGGGACAGCTGGACTAATTGACGTTGCAAGTTTAATAAACCATAATAGCTGTCTAAATATTCATGATCATCATAAGATTTAAATCCTCCCACTGCTTAGGTGCCCTGGAGGGAGTCATTGCTGGCTGATCATCTCGTTTTAAATTGCCTTTTAAACCTTCTGGTCTCTAAAATGGAATTGCAGGAGAAGGAGGGAAAGGAAGGCTTCATGTGAACTGTTGGCATTGATGGGGGAGCTAGGTGCATGCTTGTGGGTGAACATAAGAAGAGCCTGCAGGATCAGGCCAATGACCCTTGCAATCTAGCATCCTGTTCTCTCAGTGACCAACCAGGTAGGAAACCAGCAAGCAGGATCTGAGCACAACAGCCCTCTCCCCTCCTGTGGTTTCCAGCAACTGGTATTCAATAATAATAATAATAATAATAACAATAATAATAATAATAATAATAATAATAATAATAATAATAATAATAATAATAATTTATTATTTATAACCCGCCCATCTGGCTGGGTTTCCCCAGCCACTCTGGGCAGCTTCCAACAGAACATTAAAATACAATAATCTATTAAACATTAAAAGCCTCCCTAAACAGGGCTGCCTTCAGATGTCTTCTAAAGGTCTGGTAGTTGTTGTTTTCTTTGACATCTGGTGGGAGGGCGTTCCACAGGGCGGGCGCCACTACCGAGAAGGCCCTCTGCCTGGTTCCCTGTAACTTGGCTTCTCGCAGTGAGGGAACCACCAGAAGGCCCTCGGAGCTGGACCTCAGTGTCCGGGCAGAACAATGGGGGTGGAGACGCTCCTTCAGGTATACTGGACCGAAGACGTTTAGGGCTTTAAAGGTCAGCACCAACACTTTGAATTGTGCTCGGAAACGAACTGGGAGCCAATGTAGGTCTTTCAGGACCGGTGTTATGTATTCAAGGCATTAATGCCTTTGACCAGAGAGTAGTCTTCATGGTTAGTAGCTACTGATAGCCTTCCCTTCAATAAATTTGTCCAAGCCTCTTTTAAAGCCATCCAAGTTGGCTAACCAGTGTGGGAAGCAGGAAGTCGAAGGAGGTGGACTTTCTGCTCTCACACAGCAGGGCACTTTTTATGTTCTTACATCTGGCTCCTGAGTCTTCATTCATGAAATTGTTGCAGACTCTTCTTCCCAGGCCTAAAGAACCGGGATGCATCTATTTAGGAAACCATTGGGTCATGTTCAAAGGGAAAGGGCCATAGCTCAGGGGTAGAGCATTTGCCTTGCAAGTCCAATCCAGGAATAGACTCGCTGCCTGAAATCCCAGAGAGCAACTGCCAGTCAGTGTAGGCGATACTGAGCTAGATTGACTCCGTATACGGCAGCTAGGAAAGCTTCAGGACACGGGATCTGTCTGGCTTAAATGCCAGGTACTTTTAGGGCAGGTAGGTAGCTGTGTTGGTCCGACACAGTCAAAATAAATTAAAAAATTGTCCAGTAGCACCTTAGAGACCTACGTTAGAGACCCCACAACATTTAAGCCAGACAGATCCCGTTTGTTCTGGTTATAAGCTTTCATATGCACGCACATTTCTTCAGATACACTGAAACAGAAGTCACCAGACCCTTATATATAGTGGGAGGGTGGGGTGGGTTTTTCCTACTACTACCCTTCTGAGAGGGGGGGGGATTAGCTGTATGATACCAAAGGCCAGATCCATCTTACCACCAAAGCCATACTGCACTGTTTCGGGTTTAAAAATAAATAAATAAATAGCCAGGCGATGCCAAACTATATGACAAATGTCATGTCTAGTTTGGACCTCAGCTCAGGAAGTACCAGTAGGAACTGAAAAGCAACAGTGTAATCTTGATCTAGCAAGTAGGAGATGCCAGTTCTTCTTAACTCTTGTTATGGAAACATCTCGCTTTTGATGAATTTTAATTTCATTCTGGGCTTTATACACTCCTCACTGCCAGTTAAATGGCTTGACAGTCTAGGCAGCACAAACTTCCTCCTTTCCTCGGTGTTCCAGTCCTCTGGCTGTGATAATATTTTCCATTTTTGCTCGAGCCACTTAGGGGTCCTCATTTCTCTGGTGCAAAGGAATTCACCCGGGTGCAGGATTTGTGGCTGGGCAGGGAATCGGTCCCAGCTCCTGCCCACCTAGCAGTTCGAAAGCACATCAAAGTGCAAGTAGATAAATAGGTTTAGACCACAGATAAATAGGTTTAGACCGGCAGGAATGTAAACGGCATTTCCATGCGCTGCTCTGGTTTCGCCAGAAGCAGCTTAGACATGCTGGCCACATGACCTGGAAGCTGTCTGTGGACAAACGCCGGCTCCCTTGGCCTATAGAGTGAGATGAGCGCCGCAACCCCAGAGTCGTCCGCAACTGGACATAATGGTCAGGGGTACCTTTACCTTTTACCTTTAGTGAGTCAAGAGGGGACGCGGGTGGCGCTGTGGTCTAAACCACCGAGCCTAGGGCTTGCTGATCGGAAGGTCGGCGGTTCAAATCCCCGTGACGGGGTGAGCTCCCGTTGCTCGGTCCCTGCTCCTGCCAACCTAGCAGTTCGAAAGCATGTCAAAGTGCAAGTAGATATATACCGTCTTTCCCCCTTTTTAAGACACCATCTTATAATTTTTTTTCCTCAAAAAAAAACACAAAGTGGCTTATTTTCGGGGGATGTCTTATTTTTATTACGTCAGTATGGTACGGTACAGCCTCCCCCTGCGCGCTGAGCAGGCGGAGCAGAACTCTGCAAGAGGCGCGTTTTCTCCCCACGCCTCTCGCTGGTTCGCTGGCTCCCTGCGCATGGGGAACAGGCGGGACAGGAAGAGGCATCTTTGCCCCCCCCACCTCTCCCTGCGCGCTAAGCAGGCGGGGCAGAACTCTGCAAGAGGCGCGTTTCCCCCCCGTGCCTCTCACTGGTTTGCTGGCTCCCTGCGCACGCAGGAGGGGCTGAGGAGGCGACGGGAACAATGACGGCACCATGGCTTACTTTTGGGGTACGTCTTACTTCTCACAAAGGTAAAAAAAAACCTGCCATGGCTTACTTTATGACTACGTATTAAAAAAGGGGAAACAGGGTAGGTACCGCTCCGGCGGGAAGGTAAACGGCGTTTCCGTGCGCTGCTCTGGTTCGCCAGAAGCGGCTTAGTCATGCTGGCCACATGACCCAGAAAAACTGTCTGCGGACAAACGTCGGCTCCCTCGGCCAGTAAAGCGAGATGAGCGCCGCAACCCCAGAGTCATTCACGACTGGACTTAACTGTCAGGGGTCCTTTACCTTTCCTTAGGGAGTCAAGAATCCTTTCTTCTCCTGAAACCCCACTGCAAATGCAACTTTGCCAAGAACAGCAAAGAACAAGTTCTTGAAGCTTTTTTATGAAACATTGAAAGCTGCCCCATACCAAGAAGCATAGAATCATAGAATTGCAGAGTTGGAAGGATCATCTAATTCAACCCCCTACAATGCTGGTCTAGGTGGGCCCTTGACCTCATCCAGCCGGCATGTCTTATGTTCCTGTGTTTTTATGGTCTCTAGGCAGTAGTAGTGTCGTGTGCAGGATCCTGCTCTGGGAAACATGATTTGCTTACCCTAGAAAAGGAAAGATGCTGGAGAGGTCGTCAAGGTGGTGTTGAAAGAAAGCTTCTTGAAAAGGGAAAACATTGATGAAATGGGGCAGTTTTGTGAAAAATGTTTCTACTCTCCTCTTATAGAGCAGATGCCCAAGAGAGGCGGTGGACTCTCCTTCCTTGGAGGTTTTTAAGCAGAGGTTGGATGGCCATCTGTTAGGGATGCTCTAGCTGAAATTCCTGCATTGCAGGGGGTTGGACTAGATGACCCCCAGGGGTCCCTCCCAACTCCAAGATTCTCTGATTCTTTGATATGCAGGTACATCAGAGAGGCCGGTCAGTAGGTGGTTCAGAAACTTCAGCTGGTGCAGAATTCAGCAGCCAGGTTGCTCTCCGGAGCAAGACGGTTTGAGCATATTACACCAATCCCGGTCCAACTGCACTGGCTACCGATTAGTTTCCGGTCCCAATTCAAAGTGCTGGTTTTGACCTATAAAGCCTTAAACGGCTCAGAACTACAATACCTCAAGGACCGCCTCTCCCCGTATGAACCTACCCGGACCCTGAGATCATCTTCTGAGGCCCTTCTTCATGTGCCTCCTCCTTGAGAGGTCAGAAGGGTGACAACACGAGAACAGGGCCTTCTCTGCAGTGGCTCCCTATCTGTGAAATGCTCTCCCCGGGGAAGTTCGCCTGGCGCCTTCACTATACACCTTTAGGCGCTAGGTAAAAACATTCCTTTTTTACCAGACCTTTGCCTGACTTGATCTACATCCTATACCCTTTTTTAAAATGATGGCACTTTTGGTGTTTTTTATTGGGTTGTTGTTTTTGTTTTGATTTTATGTATTTGATATTTTATGTGAACTACCCTGAGACCTTCGGCGGTATAGAAATTAAATAAACAATAATAAAATAATAACAGGCTTCTGCACTAGCTGTACATGCAGCTGTAGAGTCAGCCTGCGGCACCTGCTTGCAAGTAAATTTACTCACCTGTAGATGCTCTAGCTTGCTGTTCCAAATGGCAAGCACAAATCTTATTTTCTGCCCCAAGGATGGTTATAGAAGTGATTTATTTTTTCCCCTTGGCCTGAAAAAGCTATAGTCCTCCAGAAGCTGCTGACCTTTCATTCTGTGGCAGGACAGAGAATTCAGCCCTTGATTTCCCCCTTTAAAAAAAAAAAATTCCTGGACAGCAAAATGCCTCCAACCATTTCTATGCATCCTCACTTTGCTTCCTTGCAAAAACAAGAGACTATTGTTATGTAACTCTTCTCCTTCCCTCCCCCTGCTGCACTGAGTAATTTGTGGGGGGGGGTGTTTTGTTTTTCGCCGAGAATAAATGTTAGAATTCTCACGGACAATGTATGAACCTTGGCTCCTTTGCTGAGAAACTAGCCCTGGAGCACATCTCTGCTTTTGGAGATTTCATAAAAGAGCTGGCTTTGCCTGAGAAGTCCCTAAATCTATTTTGACATGCTGGTAGTGCTGAATAAGTGGCTGGCCACTTTATTAGAAGACAGAGATCTCTCCACCATGGCTTCCATTACAGAGGCAGTAAGGTAAAGGTAAAGGGACCCCTGACCGTAAGGTCCAGTCGCGGACGACTCTGGGGTTGCGGCGCTCATCTCGCTCTATAGGCCAAGGGAGCTGGCGTACAGCTTCCGGGTCATGTGAACAGCATGACTAAGCCGCTTCTGGCGAACCAGAGCAGAGCACGGAAACACCGTTTACCTTCCCGCCGGAGCGGTACCTATTTATCTACTTGCACTTTGACGTGCTTTCGAACTGCTAGGTTGGCAGGAGCAGGGACCGAGCAACAGGAGCTTACCACGTCGCGGGGATTTGAACCGCCAACCTTCTGATCAGCAAGCCCTAGGCTCAGTGGCATAGCTCTCAACCCTCCCTTTTTTTGCGGGAAACTCCCTTATTCCAATGCTGTTTCCCGCTGCTATCCCAGATTGTTGATATCCCTTAAATTTCCCGGATTTCAAAGGAAGCAGCTCCTCTCCCTCCCTGCCGGCCAGGGAGGCTCCTCAGCTGCGTTGCTCGGCTGCCAATAAGGAGTCTGAGACCGACTGGGGGCGGAGCTTGCATGCCTTGTGCAGCCAGACCCTCACGCCCAACCAGACAGGCAGCCTGCCTGCCGTCTACGTGCTCGCTCTTCCGCTCACCCGATCGTGCGCAGCCTCTGGAGTGCAGGGTGGCGAGGCTACTTGGTGCCATTGCACGGCCCTCGCGGCATCCCTTATTTTCAAATCCGAAAGTTTGAAAAAAATCCCTTTTTTTCAAATCCGAAAGTTCACAGCTATGCTCAATGGTTTAACCCACAGTGCCACCCATGTCCCAATAACAAACATAGTTGGTCTCTAAGGTGATACTTGAAGGAATTTTTTTATTTTTTATTTTGTTTTTACTACGGCAGACCAACACGGCTACCTACCTGTAACTAGAACTCTTCTATCCAAGTTATGCATTTCCTACAATGAGCAACTTTATTATTTTCTTACCTACAAGCATCTCTCTCTCTCTCTCTCTCTCTCTCTCTCTCTCTCTCTCTCTCTCTCTCTCATTGCAACAGGTAAAGTCTACTCTGTAAAGTCACACTTTATATGCAATATAAAGGTAACTGAGCCAGTTTTCTCAATGCAATCCACACCTGCTCCTCACTGCACAAGCAATAACCTATGGACTGAAGAACAGCCCCTGCCTCTGGATCAGGCCAATGGTCCATTTAGTCCAGCAGTCTCTTCTCAAGGTGGCCAATCACAAACTCTCCAACATTCCTCAGACGAAAATAAAGACATTTCTCACTCTCCCCCCCACATTTTTTTGCAATTCCCAGCCACTAGTATTCAGCTGCAAAGATGCCATTGCCCTCTAGGCTATTTCCTCCTTGCAGCCGCTTTCTCTCTACTCGTCCCCATCCATCAGATGAGCCAAACACACAGATACCCAATCCGCCACCCTCTTACTATCCTGAGTTTTGTGCGCACCTTAGAACAGAAATCAGCCTGCAGGGGCAAAGAGCACGCAAACTTTGCAAGCTCACGCTGCTGGCATAAACTGAAAGATGAAGAAAGTATAGTATGGGAGACCATCATGTCTGAAATGGAACATAATAAATCTGGGCTTACCAGCTTGTAACAGTAGCTATAAAGTTAGAGCTCGCTTACACTGGGTTTGTACATAAACTCTACTGTAAAACACACTTTGCTGTCTCTTGGGTAACCAGAGCCTAGTTTATTGCCATCGCTTGGAATTTGGACTTTATCCTCTGAAAGGCCTTGCGGTTTCTCCCAGATTTGTGCCTTTACAACTCAATTAATCTTAGAATCATAGAATCCTAGAGTTGGAAGAGACCACAAGGACCATCCAGTCCAACCCCCTGCCAAGCAAGAAACACCATCAAAGCATTCCTGACAGGTGGCTGTCAAGCCTCTGCTTAAAGACCTCCAAAGAAGGAGACTCCACCACACTCCTTGGCAACAAATTCCACTGCCGAACAGCTCTTACTGTCAGGAAGTTCTTTCTAATGTTTAGGTGGAATCTTCTTTCTTGTATTGCTCTGTGTCCGCTTCTCTGGAGCAGCAGAAAACAACCTTTCTCCCTCCTCTATATGACATCCTTTTATATATTTGAACATGGCTATCATATCACCCCTTAACCTTCTCTTCTCCAGGCTAAACATACCCAGCTCCCTAAGCCGTTCCTCATAAGGCATCGTTTCCAGGCCTTTGACCATTTTGGTTGCCCTCCTCTGGACACGTTCCAGCTTGTCAGTATCCTTCTTGAACTGTGGTGCCCAGAACTGGACACAGTATTCCAGGAGGGGTCTGACCAGAGCGGAATACAGTGGTACTATTACTTCCCTTGATCTGGATGCTATACTCCTATTGATGCAGCCCAGAATTGCATTGGCTTTTTTAGCTGCTGCATCACACTGTTGACTCATGTCAAGTTTATGGTCTACCAAGACTCCTAGATCCTTTTCACATGCACTGCTCTCAAGCCAGGTGTCACCCATCCTGTATTTGTGCCTTTCATTTTTTTTGCCCAAGTGTAGTACTTTACATTTCTCCCTGTTAAAATTCATCCTGTTTGCCTTGGCCCAGTTCTCTAATCTGTTAAGGTCATTTTGAAGTGTGATCCTGTCCTCTGGGGTATTAGCCACCCCTCCCAATTTGGTGTCATCTGCAAACTTGATCAGGATGCCCTCATCTTGTAGGAGCAGGGCTGCGGATTGGCAGTAGAGAATCTTCTTTGCATGCAGAAGGGGCCAGGATCAGTCCCCGGCACCTCCATATTAAGTTGGGAGAGCGTCTCCCTGTCTGCAATGTTTGGAATTCGCCAGGTGCGTTTTGCACATGGAATGGGGTCTTTGCAGGCTTTTTCAGTGGTGTTTCAAATATATGCAATTTCACTTAAACACGCGGTGCCTTGGGAATCGCCTGTAGTCTAAAAAAATCTTCACAAACTACTTTCCAGAGTTGGTTATCACCCAGTTCCATAGAGCACAGTCATAAATTGCTACAACTGATTTCAATCTCGGGTTTTTAGGTTGTTGCAGCCTGCCCTGGAGCCTCTAACACAGTGGTGGCTAACCTTGACACTCCAGATGTTTTGAAACTACAATTCCCATCATCCCTGACCACTGGGCCTGTTAATTAGGGATGATGGGAGTTGTAGTTCCAAAACATCTGCAGTGTCAAGGTTAGCCATCACTGCTCTAACATAAGAAGTCACCCTTTGCCTGGCTCAAAGGCACCCTCAAGTTATCTCCAGCTCGCGTCACTTATTTGCTTTCTTTCTTGCTTTGAGCTGTCTAACAAGGTTGACACATCCTCCTCTGCCTTCCCTTGATGATTGTTCCTTCGGCTGCTATAATCCCAGTCTAAATGTTTGGAAACACAGACGTGTCTATAACCCCTCTAGATTCTGATTGGATTTCCGCAGAGAGCAGCCAATCGCAAAGCTCCAGGCATTTTTGGCCCCTTAGCCTGAGCCAGACTGCTGCCGATTCAATGCCCAGATCTCATAAACCTGAGGAAATGATGTCAGAGGTGACGCATGGAAAATATTTACTCTAGCCGCAATATCGACAATGGTCAAACAAAGAGTGATTTGTCGTTAACAGATGACAGCGGTGAGAAAAGTGGAGCAGAAAAGTTCCGGATTTAAAGAGCTAAGGAGCTACACACATGCAAGGCCACCAAAATTGATTCTTGTGTCTTATGTACCAGCGGGGCCAGCCCAAGTGTCACCCCCTCCTCCCGTGGAACCAGGGGCGTACCGCCCCCACCCCCCTTGCGATGCCAGTGGGCACACAGGCTTGCGATGACCTTCACAGCAGAAGGCCAGGGGGAGCAAACCCAACCTTTGTATGTAATAGTCTGTCTCCTTTATATGCCCCAATCCAAATAAGCATGCCAACCAAATACATTATCGTATCCTTCCAAGTCCGACGATAGAAGAATGGCAGATGAAAATGATAGACTATATGGAACTCGCAGAAATGACCCGGAGAATACACGACCAGAGGGAGGAGACAGCTGAACAAGATTGGAAGAAATTTAAAGTTTATTTAAAAAATCATTGTAAGATTCAAATTTAGGAAAAAAGTTGGAAGAAAGGATAGCTTACAGATTAGAAATTAAGATTATATGAATGAATAAAGAAGTCATGGTATGACAATAATAAGAAAGTAGGATATGTATAATAAATAAAATGAAATAATGATGAGAGGAAATTACTAAAGATGATAGACAAGCGCAGTGGGGGGGGGCGTGAGGAAGTCCCCACAAGATGTTTAGAAAAGATGAAGGTTAAATAATATATGTGTTTGTGTTTGTGTGAATTGTATTTGTTTGTAGTATTATGTATTGTGTATGTTTTTATGATATGTGGAAAACCTAATAAATATTATATATATATATATATATATATATATATATATATATATATATATATATATATATATATATATATATATATATATATATATATATATATATATGCCCCAATCCAGCTCTAGCCACTTTTCCAAAAATATTTTTTCATTTTAAGTTGGGCCAGCATGTAGGTAGGAATATGTGTTTCAATGTGCATCAGAATGTGCCCTGCGTTGTTTTCAAAGGCATTCAGAGTTAGATGCGTTTTCCAAGGTGCATTGGGATGCAAAACCCAATCTGTGTCTGGAATTCCTGACCTAGCCAGTACTGACACGCACAAAAACCTTGCTGACCCGCGTGGATCTCCTTATCTGGTTGGGAGCAAGAGGTCTCTTGTATCAGATCAAGAGTCTATTTTGCCCGTTTCTCCTAGCACCAAGAGTATTGCTAGCAGTCTCCTCCAGGAAACATCACTTGAGCACAGGAATAACGCTTGGCAATGCTTGCTTCTCGATCTTCTCTGCAAATCCGGTCTGGTTTTTCCATTCTGACTGAGCATTGCACAGGTATTTCATTTATGTAAATCATTCCGAAAGTGGGTAAAATGCCGGCATCGGCTTAAATCCTTCTTCCCTGAAGACATGATATAAAAAACGCAGTACCAGTCTGTTAGAATCTTCGAGATTCTGTTTGATGTGGGTAGTCCTAACCTTCCCTTTCCGTCCGTATAAGGGAGCTTCTCAGTCTTTCATTTATTAAAATGCATTTACTGCCTTTTGAGCTCTCAAGGCAGTTTGCAGAGTGATGTACTTAAAATGCTAAGATCAAAGCTGAAGGAAAGTGAAAAGAAGCCGGGGGATAATATCACCTGAAACATGCTGCAGCATCTGTGATGCACATAGCGTTTTGTAGAATAACATCAGTGCTTTTTTTCTGGGGTATTAAAGGTACGCAGCACCAGCACTGGGAGCGGCCACCGAGACCACATAACCCCGATCTTGAAAGACCTACATTGGCTCCCAGTACTTTTCCGAGCACCATTCAAAGTGCTGGTGCTGACCTTGAAAGCCCTAAACGGCTTCGGTCCAGTATACCTGAAGGAGCGTCTCCACCCCCATCGTTCTGCCCAGACACTGAGGTCCAGCTCCGAGGGCCTTCTGGCAGCTCCCTTACTACGAGAAGCCAAGTTACAGGGAACCAGGCAGAGGGCCTTCTCGGTAGTGGCACCCACCCTGTGGAACGCCCTCCCGCCAGATGTCAAAGAGAAAAATAACTACCAGACTTTTAGAAGATATCTGAAGGCAGCCCTGTTTAGGGAAGTTGTTAATGTTTAATAGATTATTGTATTTTAATGTTCTGTTGGAGACCGCCCAGAGTGGCTGAGGAGGCCCAGCCAGATGGGCGGGGTATAAATAATAAATTATTATTATTATTATTATTATTATTATTATTATTATTATTATTGAAAAGCACTGGTTAAAAGTGTGGCACTTACTGTAAGAACTGTATGGTGAGTACCAGCACTTCTTTTTCTAAAAGAAAGTTTGCACCCCTAACAATTTTGCTCCTGGGCGACCACCCCCGTGCTCCCCCAGCATGCTACACCACTGTTTATGGGGCTTATCCACATTTAAGTTTTCTCTGATCTTTCCAGGGAAAGGATTCCTGCACTGTAGGGGGTTGGATTAGATGACCTTTGGGTTCCCTTCCAACTCTATGATTCTGTGATTCTAGGTCCGTGCTTTTCGGCTCCATTTCCGAGCACCCTTTCCTTGTGATGACATGCTCTTTCCCCCCCAGGTTCAATTCCTTTCTTTAAAAACTTTATTGCAAAACAATTTACATATAACAACACAGACAAACAAAGACAATAACCTCAATGACAGCTAAGCATTAACTAGCAACGCATCATCTAACATCACACACACTTTTGACTTCCGATTCACCTCATTGTGCTTTCTACATATTCTTAGATAAAGGTAAAGGGACCCCTGACCATTAGGTCCAGTCGCGAACGACTCTGGGGTTGCGGGGCTCATCTCGTTTTAATGGCTGAGGGAGCCAACGTACAGCTTCCGGGTCATGTGGCCAGCATGACTAAGCCGCTTCTGGCGAACCAGAGCAGCGCACGGAAACGCCGTTTACCTTCCCGCTGGAGCGGTACCTATTTATCTACTTGCACTTTGACGTGCTTTCAAACTGCTAGGTTGGCAGGAGCTGGGACCGAGCAACGGGAGCTCACCCCGTCACAGGGATTCGAACCGCCGACCTTCTGATCAGCAAGCCCTAGGCTCAGTGGTTTAGAATATGCAACAGATATAACAGGAAATACATATTCTTAACCTTTACACGTTTCCTGTTATATCTGTTACATATCCAGAAAATATTCTACATTTATAGTTTTCCTTAATATTCAAGATTCAACCTAGACCTGTCAGGAGATTTGCATTTTCACAATATTGTTTTAGATCTTCTTTAAATGTTATCCATTCTTTACACACTTTCTAGTTTGAGTTTCCTCTTATTCTCCCAGTGATTTTTGCAAGTTCCAAGTATTCTATCATCTTCACCTGCCAGTCAAGCTTTGTAGAAATTGAGCCACATTTCCAGCTTTTTGCTACTAAAATTCTAGCCGCCGTAGTTGCATACATAAAGATGGTTCTAAAGTTTTTTGGGATTTCAGTGGAAATAATGCCTAAGAAAAAGGCTTCAGGGGTTGTTGTTTTTTTGAAGGAGAATTTAAAGATCTTTTTGTATATTATAACATGCTCTTTACAGCTCATTCGGAGCAAACGTCCACTGAAAACCCAAATTCACATTTGCTCTGATTGAGTGCTTAAAAAGTGGGGGTTTGCGGGGAAAGCTGTGGGGTGGGGAGCCCCACTCAGACACGGAGCTTTTAAGTGCATGCCTGTGCCTGGAAAGAGTGGGGCAAAAGTTAACTGAATGTGTGAACATAGCAGTTCCTGTTTCTAGGCCAAGGTGCTGGGTCAGTTAAGGTCAGCTCCAGTACAGTGTGTCCTTTTTATATGATCCTGCTGTTTTAACACAGGAGTTTTATTGTGACTGTTTGATTTTTCTGACAGTAACTGCCCTGAGAATTTTTTAATGGAAGGACAGCTCGTTTTAAACAAACAGACTCAATCCGTGGATGGGGGTAAAAAAAAATCTCTTTTCTCTCTGGCCTTCCTGCAGGTGTCCAGCACATCTTCCGAATGTTCCATCATGCTGCTCATCGAATCCGAGCGGGACAAATGTTTTGAGCGCTCAGACTTTGATAACCAAACTTTAGGTAAGAATTGGGATTTTTAAATTTTAAACAGCCCTTCTGTGCTTTCTGTGCCTCCTCTCCAACTCAGTCTGGTTTGTTGGTTTGTTTATTGATTCGATCTGTTGCATTTTTATCCCAACTTTTTCTCCAAGGAGCTCGTTAGTGGCGTAAACGGATCTCTCCCCCACCACCACCACCCACCTTCCTCATTTTTCCCCCTCCGACAGCCCTGTGTGGTTCCTTTTGGAAGGAGGTCGCTGGAGGTTTTGTAACCATTTGGGTTTACCTATATACTCGAGTATAAGCCGACCCAAATATAAGCCGAGGCACCCAATTTTACCACAAAAATCCTGGGAAAGCTTCATAGGAGCCACTGCCTGCCTCACTCGAGTATAAGCCGAGGGCGGCTTTTTCAGCACAAAAAATGTGCTGAAAAACTAGGCTTATACTCAAGTATATAGGATATTTGCAAATAGGCAGGCAGAAGAACAGCTTAAGCAGACACCCAAAGCCCATGTCAGACCTTTAGAGAGAGAGGTAAAAAGGTAAAGCGACCCCTGACCCTTAGGTCCAGTCACCGACAACTCTGGGATTGCGGCGCTCATCTCGCTTTACAGGCCGAGGGAGCCGGCGTACAGCTTCCGGGTCATGAAAAACGCTAGTTGAAAACTCAGGTTTTGTGAGTCTTAGTCTCACTCAATCAGCAATCTGTTGTCTGCTTTCACCCCATTCAGAAGACTTAAAGAGGAGGTCTAGCACAGGGGTCAGCAAACGTTTTCAGCAGGGGGCCGATCCACTGTCCCTCAGACCTTGTGGGGGGCCAGACTATATTTGGGGGGGGCGGGGGATGAACGAATTCCTATGCCCCACAAATAACCCAGAGATGCATTTTAAATAAAGGCACACATTCTTTGTTGTTTAGTCATGTCCGACTCTTCGTGACCCCCTGGACCAGAGCACGCCAGGCACTCCTGTCTTCCACTGCCTCCCGCAGTTTGGTCAGACTCATGTTGGTAGCTTCGAGAACACTGTCCAACCATCTTGTCCTCTGTCGTCCCCTTCTCCTTGTGCCCTCCATCTTTCCCAACATCAGGGTCTTTTCCAAGGAGTCTTCTCTTTTCATGAGGTGGCCAAAGTACTGGAGCCTCAGCTTCAGGATCTGTCCTTCCAGTGAGCACTCAGGGCTGATTTCCTGAAGAATTGATAGGTCTACTCATGTAAAAACACCAGGCAGGCCCCACAAATAACCCAGAGATGCATTTTAAATAAAAGGGCACATTCTACTCATGTAAAAACACGCTGATTCCCAGACCATCTGCGGGCTGATTTAAAAGGCGATTGGGCCGCCCCTGCCCCCCCCCTTAGTTTGCATACCCATGGTCTACTAGTTAGTTTCCATGGAAACTCATCACCTATAGCTTCTCTAACAAAAGGATGCATCTGACCAAAGGCTAGACAGTAGTTTGACCAATTTTAAGCAATTCTTCTGGTCCTATTAACTCTCTCCTGCCCAAACCTGCAATAGCATTATTAGGCTAAAGAGCCAGACCAAGAACAGGGAAACTACAAAAACACCTAGTTCCATCTAAGGAGGTCAGCTGATGTCACGCACGAATCCTCCACAATATAGAAAACAAACATGTCAGAAAGAAATTATTCTCTCTGCCAGGCTTGCCTTCTCTGCATAGAGGGATTTTTATTTTTATTTTTATGAAGGCATTTGGTCATGTGAGCCACCCACCACTACAGTCTGAAGTGGCACATCCCAGATATAGCTTTGCCACCTCACTGAGAACTAGCCCCTTGAGGGGCTTTAATGTTCCTCTGGCCAGTGTCATTGGATTCAGTCGGTTTTGAAATCCAGGATGGAGGTTCAGGAGAGGGTGGGCCCAGGTGTGAGCTCTGCAGACAGAGGGGACTTTTCAGGTCCAATTGTTGAGGCAGGTGTGTTTAACTTGCCTTCCCCATGTTTCCCTTCGGAGTCGCCGAACGAGTTCTTTCTGTTTAAAGGAGGCTTAAGGAACGGGGCAGGTTTGAACGCGGTGTAAACAAACGTTTCTGTGGGTTGGCATCAGCAGACAGGGAGCGTTCACCCTTTCTTTAGTGCAGAGATTCTTTTCACTTGCAGGGGGAAAGCAGATAACCTTTGTGTATAGAGGTCACCAAGCCACCCCACCAATAAATTCACACATGAGACATAATTTTTGTTTGGGTTTTTGGCATATTTTTGGCCACAACTTTTTATTCCAATACAAAACACGTGAGTGGTTGCGTAGGCATTGGTTCATCTGTCCAGTCGGGACAGAGCTGACCTACAGTCAGTGCAGACTAGCTGTCCAGCGGGACAGAGCTGACACCGCATCAGCGGAAGGGAAACCAGTCTGGGGAAGAGTTGAATGGAGGCTGGGGCTGCCGAGTCCTCCCCCTTCCCCAGCGGTCCCAGGGACTCAAGAACGGCCCTGCAACCCACTGGGTTCGGACAAGCATATTTTGAGCCGCTGGATTCCTTTACGGAATTCCCACGCACCATGATCACTTTTGGAGGGCAACCGCGCTCCAATTAACCAACACAACCAATGCCTAACCGCCAACCTTACAAGTTGTGACTAGTTGCTATATAGTAGGTGAAAACCAAAGGGCACGGCCAATCAGCCAAATGGGAAAAATTCCTACTATGCCCCTGTCTCAATGCAGATGGCCCCATGACAGGCACAGCAAAGTCAACGCACAGGCCTATACCAGGGAGGGATGGGCGGGAGATCCGAAGCTAACAGCAAGAGGGAAGGGTCGCACACACGTGCAGACCTATATATACGGACGCTGGGCTGTCCGTCAAATTAGCAACATGTGCTTTTTCCCAGCAACATCACTGGTCACTGCTGGCTGTGGCCAGCTAGCCTAACCCCCAGGGAGTGGCTTATTCTGCCCCTATCGCAACATGAGCTCTCTTGCATGGAGAACTCACTTTCTGAATTTAGCAGCCTTAGGAATATATCTTTCCAAAACACTCTCCAGATCTGGTCTTCCCTTGTGTCGTGTCTGGAGAGAGTTGGGAAGGGGGAATTGGGACCAACGAGCAATTCTCCCTCCAACTAAAAAAAATAATGTTCATACCCAGGAATCTCCTTGACCCCTATTGGTCCACCTAGCCCAGTCTTCTCCAACCTTGGGTCTTCAGTTGTTGGACTACATCTCCCATCATCCACAGCCATCTTAGCCCAAGTGGTCCAGGATGATGGGAGTTGTAGTCCAACACCTGGGGACCCAAAGGTTGAGGAACACTGTTGGAGTCCAGTTTTATCTCCTCTGACTTATAGTGGTTCATCAAGATCTCATACGAAGGGATCCAAACGAGGTCATTCAGCATCCAAAGCAAATGTTCAACTTTGGGATGGATGGACTAGTCTGTTTCCAATTCATGCCAGATGCTGTGCTTTCTGCAGATTAAACAGATACACACACACACAAATACACAATTACGTCATACACAGTTCCCCAAGAAAATGTGCATTTATATAACTGAAACGGCATTGCAAAAACTAGAGGTGTGCGTGCAATCTTTCCGCGTATATCAGTCAAATTGGAATTGCAAATTGGGTCAATTGTCTTTAAAAAGCCGCTCTGTGTAGACGGTACCTACCTAGTAGAACAACGGCCTGACTTCGTATAAGGAAGTTTCCTTTGTTCCTATTTAAAACAGTCCCTTTGCTTGGAAGTCATGAGGGCTGGAATATTATGCTGTTTTTAGTGTTCGCAGGAGCGACCTACTCTCATGTAGGACCCTGGCAGAGACACATGTCCAACTAGCATGTTCTCTCCCTCCTGGTCAGCTTCAAAAGCTTTCTTCTGCCCGAACATCACAGCAACTGATACCAAGAAGCATCAGCACCCTTAGGGATCCGCAGAGTCTTCGCAGCATGCGTAAACAGACCTCAGCAACTCAGCATTTGGGCTAATCTACTTTATTTACATATAAACACACACGGAGCGCTGCAACATGGATCCCTCTCTCTCTAGCATCAGACAGCAAAGAGAAAGAACAAAGGACAATAGTCCCACTTCACGGAACACAGTAACACAAACACCCTGTCTCCGTCACTTCCCACTCTGCGGAATGAAAACATGCACCGTCATGTGATAGATAACAATCCCATGTCTGCAGACACGGGGAACGAATCTCCAACATTTAGAAGAGCAGCTACAGGTCAGTGGTAGAGCATCAGAAGAATTTATTTGTTTACGCTGTTTATAGGCCCCCGGACTTCATGTTAAATAAATTGGAGTTCTTGTTATTAGTTATACTGAAAGGAAATACACACCAAGAGCCAGAAATTTCAATACTAGGAATAAATCCTACTCGTGAGTTATAGTTAAATAAAAGTATGTATTCTGTTAAGAATTACAGTCTTAAGCAGAGAATGTCAATTCAAATAAGAAAAACAGTTTCAAGTTCACAATAATATGTGTAGCTTCAAATGAAAAATACAGCTTCAAATTCAAAAGGTTCATTTTATAAGTAAAGCCGGAGTGAAGAATTGATTCAGGAAAAGCAACCAGGACAGGGCCCTGTTTCGATATGGATGTCTTTGTCAGCTGATTTTTGAGTTCATGTTAATTTGTAGAGTGCATTTGAAAGTATCATGTAACTCTGTTTTTCAAATGTAGTGTCTGAGAATGAAGAGATCAGCATGTATCTGAGTTTTTCTGTGCGTGGAAAACTGACGAAGACATCCATATCGAAACAGGGCCCTGTCCTTTTAATTTGAAGTTGCATTTTTGAATTTGAAGCTGTATTTTTCATTTGAAGCTACACAGCCCCCTTGTACTTCTGCTGTCCCTTCGCAGAATCATAGAAGCGTAGAGTTGGAAGGAACCCTCAGAGGCATCTAGTCCAACCCCCTGCGAGGCTGGATTCTCAACTAAAGCATCCCTGACAGATGCCCAGCCAATCTCTGCTAAAAGCGTCCGAGGAAGGAGAGTCCACCCCCCCCCCGGGAGTCCCATCCACTGCTGAACAGCTCTGTCAGAAAGATCTTCCCAATGTTCAGCCGGAATCTCCTTCCTTGTAACTTGAATCCGCTGCCTTGAGTCCTACCCTCCCTCAGCCTTCTGCAGAGCCCCATGTGGCCTGCTATCCAGGCATCTCCAATCAGCCCCAACATGCCTGTCCTTTGCAGATACAAAGCCCCCTGGCCGTGGCAGCAAGCACGAAAATCCTTGCAGTCCCAAATCTAATAGAACAGCTTTGTAGGCAGATACGTGTATTACCTAACTGCTGCAGCCGCTTGCATCCTGTTGTCAGGTGGGAATATCGGTTATTGTTTAAAAAGCAATTCGTTGCCTTTGGCTAATGAAATGAAGGGTGTCCTTTTTAAAAAAAAAGAAGGAAAGAGTCAAACATAATCAGTACAAACTGAAAAGAACATTGGATTTAGAAGCCCTTTTATCACTTGCATTGATTAAAGGTGATTAATCTGTTTGGACATGTTTGATTAGGCAGCTGACTGGTCATTACTCAGGACCAGCCCTCTGCAATGCCTCATCCATCATTCCTTTACCTCTGGAAGCTAAATATACAAGCTGTTTCCTTCTATGAAGCAGGAAGAGCTGGCTGCGTTGGGCGGCTTGCAGAAAGCACCTGGGGAAACCATCAGTTTGGCTCAGTTTATTGCTAAGGGCGAAGACAGACGAAAATGTTCAGGCGTGTAATCTGGAAATGTAGTTCATCAGGACGTGGAAAGCTGCAGAGTCCTCTTCCGCATGCTGAAAAGGAAGCCGGCTCCTGGGGTTTTCAGCTGCGGTTTTAAAAAGTGCTGTATTAGAGAAAATGGTTTGTTTTAAATAGAAAAAGCATTTCTGAGAGAATATGGTAGTGCTGGCAGGTGTGGACATCCTCTGTCCTCAGATACTGACCGCAGCGGAGATGGCCAACATGGTGCTTTCAAAGCATTGTAAGAACTACAGCTCCCATCAGCCCCATTTAGCAGGTCATGCATGTTGGGAGGTGTAGTCCAGTGGTAAATGGCGTAATGGTTAGAGTGTTGGAATGTGAACTGGGAGACCAGGAGCAGCCGAAAACAAGCTTGCTCCATCTTCCATGTGACTGCCCTTCGGATATTTGAAGACAGCTACCCTATCTCCCAGTAGGACGCGGGTGGCGCTGTGGGTTAAACAAACAGAGCCTAGGCCTTGCTGATCAGAAGGTCAGCGGTTCGAATCCCCGTGACGGGATGAGCTCCCGTTGCTCGGTCCCTGCTCCTGCCCACCTAGCAGTTTGAAAACACAAAGTGCAAGTAGATAAATAGGTACCGCTCCGGCGGGAAGGTAAATGGCATTTCCGTGCGCTGCTCTGGTTCACCAGAAGCGGCTTTGTCATGCTGGCCACATGGCCTGGAAGCTGTACACCGGCTCCCTCGGCCTATACAGCCACATGAGCGCCGCAACCTCAGAGTCGTCCGCGACTGGACCTAATGGTCAGGGGTCCCTTTACCTTTACCTTTACCCTATCTCCCTCTCAGTCTTCTCTTCTCCAGGTTAAGCATTCCCAACTCCTTCAACTGTTCCACATAAGGCTTGGTTTCGAGACCTTGGTTGCCCTCCTCTGCACACATTCCAGCTTGTCAATATCCCTTCTTGAACTGTGGTAGCCAGAACTGGACACAGTACTCCAAATACTGGCAGAAGAGAGCAGTATTATTACTTCCCGCTATACTCCTGTTGATGCAGCCTAGAATAGCATTATGGGGGGGGGGGGGATATCAAAGCCAGATAAACAATAGGGCAGCTACTAATCCACATGGGTGTAATCTGATTGTCTCATTTTAGCTAATCAATTTCCTTCCTAATCACTCATTCTGTTCACACACACACACACACACACACCATAACAAGCTTTTTCAATCTGTTCTGGCTCATTTGCTGGGCTGCTGGCTGCTCAGGCAAAGCGTTCCCCGGCTCTGCATCTTTCCACAAGCACCAAACCACCCAGCATGGCACAGAGGAGCAAAGTGGAGGAAAGAGTGGATCAGAAAGCGGCTGGGGTCTCGGGCAGCCTGGTCCGGTTCTTTGAAAGCCTTAGTAGCCCTGATTGCTTTAACAAATTGGATGAAGAAAAACCTCTAGGCCAGTGATGGCTAACCTTGACACTCCAGATGTTTTGGGACTACAACTCCCATCATCCCTGACCACTGATTCTGTTAGCTAGGGATGATGGGAGTTGTAGTTCCAAAACATCTGGGGTGTCAAGGTTAGCCATCACTGCTCTAGGGGGTGAATATTAGACCAATCAGGATGATCAGTGAAGCTCAGGAGAAGCGAATGGAATTGGGGGTGCGAGGTGGGGTGAGTCACAAATGAAGAAGAAGAAGAAGAGGAGGAGGAGGAGGAGGAGGAGGAGGAGGAGGAGGAGGAGGAGGAGGAGGAGCTTGGATTTGATATCCCGCTTTATCACTACCCGAAGGAGTCTCAAAGCGGCTCACATTCTCCTTTCCCTTCCTCCCCCACAACAAACACTTTGTGAGGTGAGTGGGGCTGAGAGACTTCAGAGAAGTGTGAATAGCCCACGGTCACCCAGCAGCTGCATGTGGAGGAGAGGGGACGCGAACCCGGTTCCCCAGATTACCAGTCTACCGCTCTTAACCACTACACCACACTGGGAGCACAGTTTCATTTTCCTAATGGGTTCTGAAGGCTTCGGATTTTCTCATTAAAACATTAAGGGGATGGAGAGCTGCCAAGGATGTTTTATGACAGTGTTGCGGAATAGAGTTGTCAAGCAGGGGCATTGCCAGTGTTCAAGGGCACGAGCCGTCAGGCAGAATCCAATGGATTCCCACTCACCACTGATTCGTAGAACTGTGGAGCTGGAAAGGATCCCCAAGGGTCCTCTAGTCCAACCCCCTGCAATGCAGGAATCTTTTGCCCAAAGTGGACCTTGAACCCAGGCCCCTGAGATTAAGAGTCTCGTGCTCTACCAGCGGAGCCACCCTCCTGCAAATCTCAATAAATGGCCATTGCTTTATTCAGTGGTTTTCTTCCTTGGTCTTCTCACCTCATGTATTCGATAAACAGTTGCCAAGTATTATAAAAAGAGAAAGGACTCGATTTTCCATGGGCTGCTCTGAGCTGACATGTTAGCTTTCCAACTAATGCTGCTCTTCAGCCTTGAGCATGCCATGATTCAGTATTCAAACCTTCCTCTGATTTCTGGCATCTGAATCATAGAATCCTAGAGTTGGAAGAGACCACAAGGGCCATCCAGTCCAACCCCCTGCCAAGCAAGAAACACCATCAAAGCATTCCTGACAGGTGGCTGTCAAGCCTCTGCTTAAAGACCTCCAAAGAAGGAGACTCCACCACACTCCTTGGCAACAAATTCCACTGCCGAACAGCTCTTACTGTCAGGAAGTTCTTTCTAATGTTTAGGTGGAATCTTCTTTCTTGTATTGCTCCGTGTCCGCTTCTCTGGGAGCAGCAGAAAACAACCTTTCTCCCTCCTCTATATGACATCCTTTTATATACAGTGGTACCTCGCCTAACGACGATAATGCGTTCCGACGCGATCGTCGTTAGGCGAAAAAATGCGTTCGGCGAATCCCCATAGGAATGCATTGGGGGAAAATTCGTAAGTCGAAAAAATTCGTAAGTCGAAAAAATCGTATTTAAAGCAGCCGCGACGTCTTTTCTTAACTCGAAGAAATTCGTTTCCGGCGGCCATTTTGTTTTGCCGGAAGTCCTTCGTTAGGCGAAAAAGACATTGGGCGAGTTATTCGTTAGGAGAGGTACCACTGTATTTGAACATGGCTATCATATCACCCCTTAACCGTCTCTTCTCCAGGCTAAACATACCCAGCTCCCTAAGCCGTTCCTCATAAGGCATCGTTTCCAGGCCTTTGACCATTTTGGTTGCCCTCCTCTGGACAGATCCTCTGGATCTGGCTATCTCTAACAGTGCAAGAAGGCTAAAAGATCTTTATCAGTCATCTTTTGGTTAGGGTAATCCCAAATCACCAATAATGCAAGTGCAGGAGAAAGGCTAGCCATCACATTGTAGATTGAACCTCTTTCAATGGAAAGCTTAGAGCAGAAAGACCGAATAACATTACAGTTCCATTTTCAATCCCTTGCCTAGTCATCTCTAACGTGGAATTCA